>CM076571.1:141210124-141669512 GCA_034641835.2 Pinus albicaulis
ATGGAATGTTTTCTTGTGTTTTTGTATCTGTGTCAAAGTAGAATTGGAGAAGGGTCTAAAAAAGGTATTTAGTAAACCATAGGTAATTAGAAACACATTCTATCAATGGACTATGAGTGGCTTCCATTTAAATGTAAAATGTTTCATGAATATGGTCATTTTGTGAAAAAAAATCCCTTAAGTGACTCCACTCGAGCAAGGATCTATGAAAAAGGATGAGCAATGGCAACAACTCAAGAGCAAATTTCCCACAAAAAAACAAGTAGCCCCCCTTTAACCTAATCAATTTCCTCTTGTTGCTAGCTATAAACTTAAATCCTTCAATATCTAGGTCATCATCAACACTACCTCAATCCCAGAGCATATTGTTGGAGATATAGCATAGAAATAAAAAGGAATCCAAGATTCAAAGTAAAATACCAAATCACAACCCTAATAATAATAGGTGTGAAATCTTATCTCAGCTATATAATATTCCATCTCCAGAAACTCTTGATGATCTCGTTTACAGGCCTAGAAAACCTGAAAACCTAACCCTCATTTGAAACTAATAAATCAGAGCATGACGATGAGATTAATCATTCTCCTTCTAAATTTTTGTATACCTTTGAGGTGGCATCCTTTCCTAAACAAGGAATGGTCGAAGTGATATATGTTGAGGAAATAAAAAATAAATTAGTTGAAGGCAAGCCAATGTAAAAAAATAGGAGGAAGTTGTACAAAGAAAAAAGAGAAGAGATGTTGATAAAGAGAAGGATTTGGGTGACACATACTACATTGTATATGATGTATGGAAAAGGAATGATAACCACAAGGAATGAGAGTGGATAAAACCATCAATCAATTATATTTTCAAACCAACTAGTAAATGATGAAAATAGTTCCCCTGAACTATGGGGATTCAAGTATTGCACGCAAAATGAACTTAGCTGAAAATTTGATAAGATTAGAAAAACCAATATGCTTCTACTCAAAGAGACGAAATTGGATTTTGATGAAGTTTTCCAACAATATAGTAAGATTTGAAGTAATATTGAGGGGAATACAATTAGCTAAAGGGGAGCATCTAGGGGTCTTTGTAATATTTGGAACAATGCCCTTTTTCATTTGAATCTTAATCAACACAGTTAACATTTGTTATTGGTAAACCTTATTGATCTTCTTATTGGCTAGGTAGTTAATGTGGTCAATATTTATATCCCTATCACTTATCAAGAAAAGGTGGAATGGTGGAGAACTATGTCAGGTATTACGGATTCAAATTAGCGGGGTGTGTTTTTCCCTTATTCCACCTTTTTTTCTCCCTTTTCAATATTATAATATTTATTGAAAAGATTATATATCTAGTGACTTACTTTACATCAAAGGGAGAAAAAAGGTGGAATAATTGTAAGGGATCCAAACAACGAAAAAATTGAAGATCTCATCTCCTTATTGGACCTAGTAGAGATTAGTGTAATCAAGGGAATATATACTTGGACAAATAAGAGAATTGGACCTAGACATATAGTGGCAGGGCTTAACAAGTTCTACTGCAAAGAATCTTTCTAGAAATATTTTTTTCACTCTCTTTCCAAATCCTCTCTCGGGATGGATTTGATCATTGTCACATTTTTTTATCTCTTAGTTAAACCCCTTACCTTTGGCCTATGCCTTTTCATTTTACCTCTCTATGGATATGTGACCCTTTCTTCTTTGAGCTTGTTCCCCAATCTTGGAGCTAGTGGGTAGTTGGCTCCATAGTTCCCATTTGGGAGTAGAAGTTTAAGCCACAAAGATCACTTTGAAGGATTGGGCTAAGTTTGACTTTCAGTCTACAAATTAAGAGCTAAGAATTTAAAGGAGAAATTAGCTCTCGTTTAAGAAAAGATAGAGAATGAACAAGTCACTTTTGATATGATTATAGAGGAAAAATAAATATTCCTAAAATTTTAGAAATCTCTATGAGAAAAATAAGAGAAGTGGAGATTAAAAGAAAAAAATTTGTGGTTATAGGCAAGAGACAAAAATTCTCATTCTTCTATAAAGAAGTAGGTGGAAGACTTTGACGATATAATGTCAAGGAAATAAAATCATATGGAGAGACTAAATTCCTTCAACAAAATAAAGAGGAACATTGAAGCACTGTGAATACCTATACTAAAAAAAATAAGAGCCTGATAAGAGGGGGAATATAAATTCTACTAGGAAACATTCATACTTTAATTAGCCAAGGGGAGGTCTTGGAGTAAATTAATCCTCTAGTGCCTAATTAATCTCCAAGAACAGTTGGATTTAGCTTTTACTTCTACAAGTGATCTTGGAACATTACCAAATTTGATCTCATATAGATGTTGCAATATGTTCAATGGTATTCAAGAATGGGAGGGGAAATAAATTCCACCTTTCTAGATTTGGTTCCCAAAGAGGTAAACTCATATTCCTTCACAAGGTTTCAGTCGATTTTGTTGTGTGATTTTTGTATAAAATCACATCAAAAATATTTTCTAGCCGATTGAAAAGCCTCCTCACCAAAATCATATTGGAAATTTAAGGTGGCTTTATGGGGAAAAGGAAAATTATAACATAATTTTAGTCCAGGAAAAAAATCATACCAACAAAACTAGAGAAAGGGAAATGATCATCAAGAGATATATGGCAAATGATTTTGATCGAGTGAGCACAATTTCCTTTTTGAAGTGCTTAGTAAATTTGGGTTTGGTCCTAGCTTCATTCGATGGATAACAGCTTGCATAAGAAATCCCTAGATTGTTCAGTTAGTAAATGGATGGTACATACATTTCTTTAATGTAACCACGAGCTTGCAGTAGGGTTTCCCCCTCTCACCTCTCCTTTACATCATCATGGTTGAGTCCCCAAGCAGGGAACTAGAGCATGAAAGGAGAGTTGGGAATATACCAGGAATTAGAGTGGTCAAAGGAGTCAAAATTATAAATAATTTGTAATTCCTTAATCATACTTTCCTAATTGGTTGTACCTCCACTATCATTTTCATTCAATTTAAGGAATTATAGGATCTCTTAATTAGAGCCTCTGTAAGACTAATCAATAGTTCCAATAGTAATATATGTGCTTGGAATGCTAGCAAGGGAATGCTTATTTCTACCTCCAAAATTCATTGATTCTATTTTCAAGAAGGTTGGCACGCATTCAAAAATCTAGGAATACCTCTGTTTTCATTCCTCCTCTTTCACATCTTTGTAGAAAATTGTCCTCAAGATAAAATAAAAATTTAGTTAATGGTTGGCACATTGGTTGAATCGAGATGGTTGACTAATTTGGATTAAAGAAATCTTTTATGCTCTTCCCATTTTTCAATTCCAATCCATGCTTTCCCCAATAGTTTTCAAGCAATCTATAACATTGACCTCAAGAAGTTTATTTGTAAAGGAGGCAAAGAAACTAAAAAAAAAAATTCACTTAGTTAGTAGGGTTGTACTTCATGCTCTTAAGACCTGTTGTGGATGATTTTTTCACCCTCCTAGAGACAGTCTAGAGTTGCCATAGACCAGTGCCTAGGACATCTTATTATAGCAAGGAGCTCATTATATAGCTTGGGTTGTCAGTCCAAAGAGCTCTCCTACTATCTCTTGTTGAACAAGGAAGATAATTTAATGGGACCAATCTCTCTCAGAAGCTGATACAAAGATAAGGATAATGCAGGAACATCATGTAAGACTCCAATACAAAGGCATCAGAGAGTTAAGAGACAGCTTACTGTAAAGAGGGCCGATTCAAATGATATATCACAGAAATCAAGTATCAGGGAGTGAGTGCAGTGAGGAAACCTGAAGAAGATATTAGTTAGCATGAGACTGATACCCAGATACACAACAGAACCACATAAGGGCATATCAATCTATGAATCCTTATATGACAATGGCGTTTTAAAAGCACCCTCCTCATGCAACTAATATAGCAGAAAGTATGGAAGAGATGATCATGAAAAAATATATCATGACTAGGCCTATTTAAAGCGCTTGACTAATTCCAGAAAGGGCACCAACAAAGATGAATCCTTACTGCAAACTAGTGAGCCACTCGCATTCTAGAACATGATACAAGAAGATAAATAGCATGAAAGAAGATATTGTATTAACACATAAGAGAAATTACATACTGTGAAATACCAAAGACCAGAATCCTCATTACAGTTATAACTCCTCCTCACTGAGACCCTACGGGCTCTGAACCTTCATACAGAAATATTACAGAATGTATACAAAAGCCTTTTTCACTGCACAGTTTGCTGATAGAAATCTGGAACCCTTACAATGTCTTCTTTTCGGGCCTTTATAGGAAAGCTCGAGAATTCTAG
The DNA here is from genome assembly GCA_034641835.2 of Pinus albicaulis. Taxonomy (NCBI): domain Eukaryota; kingdom Viridiplantae; phylum Streptophyta; class Pinopsida; order Pinales; family Pinaceae; genus Pinus; species Pinus albicaulis. The sequence continues at coordinate 141,214,443 of CM076571.1, forward strand.
AGGAGGAGGTAGATGAGGCACAATAAATGACTCAGTTTGAATAAAATGGCGGAAAACATTCGCGCCCTCTCTATGAATTAATAGCTATAAATGACTGTACTTTACAATCTGTCTATAGAAATAAATGCTGGGAGATGAAAATCTCCTTATATACAAGACACAAATAATAAAATATATACAATGCTCGGCCTTTTGCTGAGGAAAAATCTGCTGCCGTAAGAGCCCTGAGATAGTCTGCAATTCTGTACTGTACTCTCGACCCTTAGCTTTTGGATTCGAATCTTGGATCTTTAATGTAGGGCGGATTTCTCTGGAGGGTTCTGTGAATCCATATCTTTGTCTTCCTTAATGGCGATCATTTCTCACACCTACCCTCGGCTTCATCTTTAAATTTTGCTAGCAATATATCATCCTTTGAAATGCTCTTGACCTCTTCTACAGAAACCATGAATTTAAACGCCCTTTCTATTACTTTGAACCCTGCAAAACCCACAGAATATTAAAGAAAACTGACACAGGTGGAGGTGGGGACGATGGATACATGGTCGACCGGGAGAAATACACAGGGTGGCGGAAGAAAAACAGCGGAGGTTTTGACAAATAGACGAAATGCGGACTTTTTACATAACACAGTCTGGACGTGAGGAAGGAATAACGACAAATTCGAATAAAAACATATAAACACACATATATATATGGCGTGGAGGAATCTTACGGATGTACGAGACCAAAACACGTGGACGTACGGGGGACAGGTGGATGGGTGATGTGGCGGAGTCAACAGGTGGGGAGACTGAACTCTGGACCATTGGATTACAAACGCAGATCAACGGCTAGAAATGGACGGGAACGACACGATGGTGGTCCATATAACACGGCGGGTGCGAAATAATGGGTGGGCAATTCAGGAGAATATCCGCCGTCAGATTGACATCGCCAGATCTGACGGTTCAAACCAATTTTGTTGCCCGGCGATTGTACAGATCTTAACGCGTGGGGAAAGTGGTTTCATAACCCGTACCAAAGACACGCGGCGCTTTCCCTATGGCATCGATGCCCCCGCGGTAAATACCGCCGTTTAGATGAGAGTGGTGCGGGAGTTACCACCGGTTTCCTACGCGCGGGGCCCTCCACGTGAAACGATCACCGCTCTGTTGATCTAACTTGATCGGACGGCCATGATCACGCCTGGAATATGAACGATAAGCCCCCTATATTTTGGCCTGTGGTTCTTAGGCTCGGGTTATGTGGTAGCCAAAGCGCGGGAGCTAAGATTTTAGAACTGGGGCCCGATATATTTAAATTTGGGTTTTTGACCTTTGTAGAGCGGATCTTCAGGCGAAGATAATAATATCAAACAGGAGCATAAGGTTTTAGGCCACGGCAGAGGTCTGAAGGCAATTTGGAATAGGTGGCAGGCCGAAAATTTATATGCAGGGGTAAATATGTACAACATCGGCTCCATCTGGGGACGACATGTTCGTCCTCGGGCATGTCGAGAATACGCAGACCATTGAATATTTCACTCCGCTCTTCAATTCCCCTGCGCTTCTTTCCTCAGGTAATTACAACATTCTTTTCTTTATTAAAATAAAAACTGAAATAACCTATATACAGTATATACAATCAGGCATTCCCATCCTGAGTCAGAATTGGAAATATGGCTTGAGGAATTGGCCATTCACAGGTGCATCCAACAAATCACCCTGTAGATTTTCTAAAGAAAAGGTGTTGTTTCTTCCCAGCTTCACTATTTTGAATGGCCCGAACCACAGCGGATCAAATTTAGCATGCTTTCCCTTCTCTGCTCTGCGAACATCCCATCTGAGAACCAGGTCACCAACTTGAAAATTTCTGTTCTTTGCATGCTGATCAAATACATTTTTCATTTTCTCCTGATATTCCCTCAATTTCTGATCTACCTGGTTCCGCGTTTCTTCCAATTCTACCAGCTGATTAATCCTTCTAATCATGTTATCTGGTTCTTACTGGCTTTCCTGCATAAAGCGTGCCACTGGCAAAGCCAATTGCACAGGGAAAACAGCTGCTCGACCATATACCAGCTCATAGGGAGATTTCCCTGTTGCTCTTTTACTGGTTATTCTATTTGCCCATAGAGCAAACTTTAATTGAGAGTCCCAGTTTTTTTTATTTTCACTGATTGTTTTCTTCAAGGCTCTCACCAGGGTTTTATTAGAAGACTCTGCTAAACCATTTCCCTGTGGATAGTATGCTGTGGAATGAGTCAGGATGATGTTATAACTTTGGCAAAAATTCACAAATCTGGCAGATTTAAAAGCTTGTGCATTATCAGTTACAATTCTTGCGGGACAGCCAAACCTAGATATGATATTTTCTTCCATAAACCTCATTATCACAGCATCTGTAGCATTTCTTGTAGGTATGGCTTCCACCCATTTCGTGAAGTAATCAGTGGCTGTTAGTATCCATTTATATTGACCACTTGATGGGGGATGTATTTATCCTATAAAATCTAATCCCCATTTCTGAAATGGTTCATTTACATGAATAGGAATCAAGGGCATGGATGCTAGTTTCTGTCTTTCGGCGAATCTTTGGCACTTGTCACATGCTCTGACCCAAGAAAAAGTATCTGTATACAATTTTGGCCAGTAAAAACCAGCCTTCAGGATTTTGTGAGCTGTAGCCCTCCAGCTGTAATGTCCTCCACATATTCCCTCATGGAATTCTGTCAATATGTTCTCTATTTCATTTTCTGTGAGGCATAACAGTAATATACCTAAAGGGTCTCTCCAATATAGCTGTCCATTAGCAATCATGTATTTCTGAGATTTCATCCTTACAACTCTGTACTTTATCTTATCACAACTTGGAGGACAGCTAAGTGTTAAAAGATATTCAACAATTTCTTTGTACCAAGGACTAGTTAGATATTTCACGTGTACCTTTTGAGTGGCCATCTCCAGTCCTTGCCGCTCCTCTTCTTTTTCAGATTCTTCATTTTCTATCATGGATAAATTAATGCCCAGAGCTTGATGATTTGATTCAGATAACATCTTAGCAAGTCCCTGTCCTTTAATTAATTTGGTAGGCCTTATGTCCAAATCATACTCCTGAATTTTTGCAATCCATCTTCCTCTTCTACCCTCACTGTCTCCCTGAACCAGAATGTCTTTGACAGCTGCTGTGGGGACGTAGGCAGTAATATGAGATTGCAAAATATAAACTCTAAAAGCTTTAAGGGACTTGACTAGGGCATATGCCTGCTTCTCCAATATATTGTATTTCAATTCTGCATCATAAAGTACTTGACTGAAGAAAGCTATAGGCTGTTCATATCCCTCTTCATTTTTCTGCAATAACACTCCAGCAATTGTGTGAGGGGAAGCAAATGAGAAAATCATAAATGGCTTTTTGTAATCTGGCCCTGCTAGCACAGGAGCTTCAGAAAATGCCTGTTTTATCCTTGTGAATGCATCTCTAGACTCCTGGGACCATTTTACTTCATTCTCCTTTTTCAACATATTAGTTATATGCCTAACTATCTCAACATAGTTAGGAATAAACCTTCTTAGAAAATTAATTCGGCCCGAAAATACCTGTACTTCCTTCTTATTCCTGGGCAGAGGAATGCTGTTTATTACTTCAACTCTCTTAGGGTCTATTCTCACACCATCTTTAGTTACAATGTGCCCTAAGAGTTTTCCCTCATCAAATGCAAACAAAGATTTTTGAGGGTTGAGAGAAAGGCCGTACCTTCTGCATTTTTCAAAAGTTCTTCTTAAATGCTCAATATGCTCATCATCATTCTTTGAAAACACTGTGATATCATCGAGATATACCACCAGAAACTTGTCCTGTTCTCCAACAAAGGCTATGTCCATTGCCCTATGAAAAGTAGCTCCTGCATTAATTAGTCCAAATGGCATCCTAGCATACATAAATGTTCCCCATTGTGTAGTAAATGCAGTTTTCTTCTGGTCTTCTGGGAATACAGCTACCTGATTATAACCAGAAAATCCATCCATCATTGACATTCTGGATACTCCCACTACTTTCTGCAGGATGTGATCCATTTTAGGCAATGGATAATTATCTTTCAATGATGCTCTATTTAAATTCCGGAAATCCACGCAGAGCCTTATTTCTCCATTTTTCTTCCGGACAGGAACAAGGTTCGCTACCCATTCTGAGTACCTTAATGGCACAATTATTTTGGCCTTCAGTAATTTTTTGACTTCTTTTTCAATTGAGGGAAGCAGCAGAGGGTTTATCTGTCTGAGCTTCTGCTTATAGGGCTTTGCATCTTCCCTCAAAGGTATTTTATGTTGCATTATGCTCACATCAAAAGTTTTTAGGTCCTGATAGGACCAAGCAAATACATCTTTGTAAGATTGAAACAACTTCAAATATTTTTCTTTGTATTCTTCTGGGATTCTTTTAGATAGTTTAACAATTTTGGGATCGGCACAATTACCCAGATTCAAATCTCCCACTTGATCTTCCTCTGTCACTTTGTTTGGCTGCATTGGAATATCATTTTTCTTAAATAATCTTTCTAGAGGCACCAGCCCTCTAGGGATAACATTTCCTTTCAGCTGCAGTACTTTATTTCCTGCTATTCTTTCTTCCCATCTGTTTTCTACAATATTTTCAGCTTCTTCCTCCCTCTCATCATCAATCTCTATATTTGTGAATTCTCCCACTTTCTCCATGAATCTCTTCATTTTTTCATCATCTTCAAATTCCTACCAGTGCTTTATATTATCTAGAATGGATGGTCTGTACCGTACCTCCACTTCATATCTTAAAAGTGGGTTCTGAGGAGGACGGAATGTACTGGCAGCTACAGCAAGAGAATTTGCTATTCGGTTTTGCTCCCGGGGCATGAACTGTATGTTAAATGCTGAGAAGAAGTTTTCTATCATGTCCCATACTTCGTTTCTATATGCTCTGAGCCGAGGATGCTTAGTTTGACTTTCATTTTTGATCTGCCTTACTACTAGCTCAGAGTCTCCCAAGACTTTTAAACATTGGATGCCCATGTTTCTAGCTGTTTGCAGTCCCAATAGTAGTGCTTCATATTCAGCTACATTGTTTGTAGCCTCATACTCCAATTTAAAAGACAAAGGCACCCATTTACCTGTAGGAGAGATCAACAATACCCCAGCTCCATTGCCTTCTCTTGAGTTTGCTCCATCAAAATGCAAAGTCCATATTTCTGATTCCTGATCTCCTTTAGACTGCTCAGCTTGGATTTGACCAAAAAGGGGCTCATGAGCATAATTTTGATTTTCTTCTAACATCAAGCATGAAAAGTCTCCCTCTTTGTTATAAACTGGAGAATTCTCTGAGTAGTTAGCCTTGGTTACCATTTTAACAAATCTAGTCTCCCTGTACAGCCTCCTTTCCTGTCCTCCAAAGACTGGGACAGTAGCATATGTTAGATCCAGTTTAATCGACCCCCCAATCTTAGTACCCCAGGACCTTGACAACAGCATGCCAAAGTGGGCTGGGATATCGGCAACCACAATGTCCATGACCACACTCTTTGCTGGAATTTGGGCCAAATTGACCACTAAATCTTTAATCATTCCCAAGCATTTCACCCTTTTGGAATCAAATGAATATAAATCTTTGTATGGTCTTGTAATTTGCAGTCCTAGTTGTTCCATGACAGACAGAGGCATAAGATTATGGGAAGCCCCAGAATCTAACATACAATTATGTAACAGCAGGTCATGAATGACTAGAGACACGTAGAAAGGAGGAGTAGAGGGGTCTATCTCCTTGACATGTGGGCCAAAGACTACCATGGGTCTCTCTTCTTGAAGATTTAGACTATCAGGTGCACTTGGTATTTCAGGAGGAAGTATAAAAGAGGTAACTTGAGACTGATATACAGGCTGTTTTAATAACTCAGTCAGAGGGACAGGAATCTTAATCTTCTCAAGTTCTTTTTGCAAATTGAAAGCAGATGTGGGATTTTCTATCACTACTTATTTTGACTCCTTATTCTCAACTGAAGATTTTACTTCTTTTGACACTGGCTCAGCATTAGGAGGACTGACTATTTTAGAAGAGGAAGGAATCTGATCACTTGACTGCAAGGGAGTATTTAAAGGATTCTTACCTTTTTCTGCGTTCTTCTTTGTTGCTGATTCCTTCTGAACAGATGCTTCTTTCTGAGGTGGCTCTTCTTCTTGGTCTTGAGTTCTGGTCCTCTTTCTTGAAGATCTGAGATCATACTTTACATTAAATTGTGCTTCCATGAAATCAGCAAATTTCTTACAATAATGGTCGATCTCTGCTTCTTCTTCTTCTTCTTCTAACGGGCATTCCATATCATCAGTATTTGAAAAAGGAAGATTTGAATCTTCTAATCCATAAGCTGCATCTCCAATGGAGTCATCTTCTGGTCCTTCCAGGTACAAGGGATGAGGTACCTGGTCTTGTTGTTCCTTTGTTTCTCTTGGCAATATCTGCAATGTGGGTCTTCTATACTGAGGATTATATCCTCTGTTTGGAGCATTATAATAGTTCTTGGGAGCTGCATTCTTTGCTTCCAGTTCAAGCTTGACCATCTTCTTTATCATTTTGCTTATTTCATCCATTTTATCTGAATCCTTTTCCTGATTAGAGGTGGAGACCTCTTCTTTGCCTCTCCTCTTAGTATCTTGTTCAATTTTTCCTTTTAACTTCCCAGTGGAGGCAAAGTTTGCTTCCAATTCCAGAGCATCTGACTGTGCATCATCCAACGTGGCAGGTTTTCTTTCTCTCAATGAGAAGCCGAAGTCGAAATCAAAGGCTGCTATAAAAATTATCTTGGCAGCAACTTCATGGGGCTTCATTTCGAGAGGCAGGCTCAGATATAACTTGTTGAATCTTTTGATAAATTCTGCCACTCCCTCATTCTGTTTCTTCTTCATGGTATTAAATTCAGTGAGACATTTACCATGATCTTTCTTTTCTCCCCACTTCTGAGGAAAACATTCTCCATAACATCCCAGGTGGTCACAGAACGATTTCCCAATGTTTTAAACCATTTTCTGGCTTCCCCTTCCAAAGATTGCACAAATAGTCTCAAGACCACATCCAGATGTTCAACATTTAAGTTCTCTGCAAAAGAGCAGAAGGTCTCAAGATGTTTCTGAGCATCAATTTCATTTTCTCCATTAAATCTCGGCAGAATCTTCAAATAATCCTGTGGCATATCATTTAGCACTTGGGGTAAAGCCAGAGGAGCATATTTGTTCAATAGAAAAGCAGGAACATTGGCCATTGGAGGAGATGGGGGTTGTACAACAACCTGAGTAACAAATGAAGGGAGAGGAGTAGGAGGAAGTGGAGTATGAATAACAATGGGAATATATTGCACAGAAGCCTGAGGTGTGGATGGAAATAACTCACGGTTAACAGCAACTACTTCTGTGACCTCTTTAATTTCTTCAGCCTCGAAAGAAGGATGAGGATCTTCTTCAATCCAGGCACTTCCTCTACGTGGAGTTTCTGAGTAAAACTCGGGATTTTCTGTTCTAACTTCTTGAGAAGAAGAGGGCGGATAATCTTCAATGGAATATTCAGGGTTTTTAGCACGAAATGACTTCCTCTCCTTCCAAACTCTTTTATGAATGATCTTCTCTGGGTCAGACACGTAAGGTGTTTTCGATTGAGATGTATCTGACCTCAAATGCAGCTTACGAGGAGCCATGACTACCAATAAAATTTATCAAAAGAAACCAGTGGATTCGCCAAGGTGAGAGATATGCAACTCTTCAACTCTCTGTGCTCACCTGATTAGAGAGTGAAAACAATTTGTCGAGACCCAGGGAAACTGATATTCTTGAATTCGCTCCCTGGCAACGGCGCCAAGAAGATGTTGTGGATGATTTTGTCACCCTCCTAGAGACAGTCTAGAGTTGCCATAGACCAGTGCCTAGGACATCTTATTATAGCAAGGAGCTCATTATATAGCTTGGGTTGTCAGTCCAAAGAGCTCTCCTACTATCTCTTGTTGAACAAGGAAGATAATTTAATGGGACCAATCTCTCTCAGAAGGGCGATACAGTATAAGGATAATACGGGGAACATCATGTAAGACTCCAATACGAAGGCATCGGACAGTTAAGAGACAGTTAACATAAGGAGGGCCGATTCCAAATGATGTTTCACGAAATCGAGTATCGGGAGTGAGTGGGTAGGGAAACTGAAGAAGATATTAGTTAAGCATGAGGCCGATACCCGGATACACAACGGAACCACATAAGGGCATATCAGTCCCATGAGAATCCTTATTATTGATGATGGCGTTTTAAAGCAACTCTCAACCTGCAAGCACAATATGGCAGAAGGTATGAAGGTGATCATGGAAGAAATATATCAGTATATCATGACTAGGCATATTTAAAGCGCTTGACTAATCCAAGTATGGGCACCAACTAGGATGAATCCTTACTTAAGACCAGTGAGCCACTCACATTCTAGAACATGATACAAGAAGATAAATAGCATGGAATGAGATTTTATATTAACACATAAGAGAAAAATACATACTGTGAGATACCAAAGACTAGAATCCTCATTACGGTTATAACTCCTCCTCACTGAGACCCTACAGGCTCTGAGCCTTCATACAGAAATGTTACGGAATGTATACAAAAGCCTTTTCCTTTTGCACGGTTTATGATAGAATGGAATGTCTTCTTTCGGGCCTTTATAGGAAAGCTCGAGAATTCTAGAGGAGGAGGTAGATGAGGCACAATAAATGACTCAGTTTGAATAAAATGGCGGAAAACATTCGCGCCCTCTCTATGAATGACTAGCTATAAATGACTGTACTTTACAATCTGTCTATAGAAATAAATGCTGGGAGATGAAAATATCCTTATATACAAGACACAAATAATAAAATATATACAATGCTCGGCCTTTTGCTGAGGAAAAATCTGCTGCCGTAAGAGCCCTGAGATAGTCTGCAATTCTGTACTGTACTCTCGGCCCTTAGCTTTTGGATTCGAATCCTGGATCTTTAATGTAGGGCGGATTTCTCTGGAGGGTTCTGTGAATCCATATCTTTGTCTTCCTTAATGGCGATCATTTCTCACACCTACCCTCGGCTTCCTCTTTAAATTTTTCTAGCAATATATCATCCTTTGAAATTCTCTTGACCTCTTCTACAGAAACCATGAATTTAAACGCCCTTTCTATTACTTTGAACCCTGCAAAACCCACAGAATATTAAAGAAAACTGACACAGGTGGAGGCGGGGACGATGGATACATGGTCGACCGGGAGAAATACACAGGGTGGCGAAAGAAAAAAAGCGGAGGTTTTGACAAATAGACGAAATGCGGACTTTTTACATAACACAGTCTGGACGTGAGGAAGGAATAACGACAAATACGAATAAAAACATATAAACACACATATATATATGGCGTGGAGGAATCTTACGGATGTACGAGACCAAAACACGTGGACGTACGGGGGACAGGTGGATGGGTGATGTGGCAGAGTCAACAGGTGGGGAGACTGAACTCTGGACCATTGGATTACAAACGCAGATCAACGGCTAGAAATGGACAGGAACGACATGATGGTGGGCCATATAACACGGCGGGTGCGAAATAACGGGTGGGCAATTCAGGAGAATATCCGCCGTCAGATTGACATCGCCAGATCTGACGGTTCAAACCAATTCCGCTGCCTGGCGATTGTACAGATCTTAATGCGCGGGGAAAGTAGTTTCATAACCCGTACCAAAGACACGCGGCGCTTTCCCTATGGCATCGCTGCCCCCGTGGTAAACACCGCCGTTTCGATGAGAGTGGTGCGGGAGTTACCACCGGTTTCCTGCACGCGGGGCCCTCCACGTGAAACGATCACCGCTCCGTTGATCTAACTTGATCAGACGGCCATGATCACGCCTGGAATATGAACGATAAGCCCCCTATCTTTTGGCCTGTGGTTCTTGGGCTTGGGTTATGTGGTAGCCAAAGCGCGGGAGCTAAGATTTTAGAACTGGGGCCCGATATATTTAAATTTGGGTTTTTGACCTTTGTAGAGCGGATCTTCAGGCGGAGATAATAATATCAAACAGGAGCATAAGGTTTTAGGCCACGGCGGAGGTCTGAAGGCAATTTGGAATAGGTGGCAGGCCAAAAATTTATATGCAGGGGTAAATATGTACAACAGGGCCTTTACTGTGTGGTAGCACCATCGAGTCGCCCTTGTTTAAAGCATCCAAGTTGAGTCATCATAGCATTCTTGGAGTCTATCCCGAGTCCCTTTGTACCTCGCTATAGCCCTCCATCCTTCATTGCTTGGTCTCTCTCTTGTGTCACACATTATGGCTTTCAGTCCCACTGTCCCCTATCCCTTATGATATTACGTCAGTCGCTGCCATGTCATTCATGCCCCTTTATGCTCTAACAAGGGAAGTCGTTCATTCGCTACTCAGTCCCTTCCATTTCACCATCATCATTAGTGTCAGTCTGTCCATCGCTCTACTATTTTCTCTCGTGCCTTAGTTGAGGATCTCTCATTGCCTCACCTATGGCAGACCTCCTTTTGTCGACATCAGCTCATTCATTCCAGAAGCCAGGTCTAGAGGGCGGTGTACCTTGGTTCCAGCTTCCACTCCTGTTCGGTGCCTTGGATCAGGAAAAGGGATCTCTCATTTCCCTTTGACTTGATTGTTTCTCCACTCCAGCTCCTTTCAGCATGACCAAGATCCGTATACTTGATGCTTCAGTGATACAGTAGCAGCTCTTGATGATTACCGGGTGTGTGTGAGATGTCTCAACCCTCATGAGGGGGTGGCCCTGCAAGTAGCCCCCCACATGCCCGGATGACCTCCTCCTTGCAGCCTTCGATGCAGCTCCAGATATTTGATGATGTTGGCCTTAGCCACTTGCAGCGCCTCTTTGATTTGCATGTATTAGTCAGATTTTGTGAGCCCTTCCCCATTTACAGGGGGAATTTGGGTTGTATTTGTATCTCATGTACTCAGATATTATTGTATAAGTCCTGGCTGTTATCCCAGGCACAACATGTATGTGGGATTCCTCATTGTATTTGTATCTGGATCTTGATTATGCCGGTTGTACTTTATGGTTCGGTCCCTTGTTTACTGGACACACTATTCTTTTGTACTTTGTCTCGGCGGGCATAGGTATGCCTCCCCTGCCGCCTTCAGCACATGTACCCTCTCATAAAAAGAGACTTGTTGCACCTGCGAGTCTCGTCTCCTCAGGGTCTAGTTCTTCAACACACTATCTACCTTGCATTTCTCTCTCTGACTTCCCTTTTGTTGTCTGGTGATTGAGTTCTTACAACGTACTTCGGTCATACGATTTTCTCCTGACACTCGCACGCTGGGGGGCAATCTGTTACACCATTTTTTGGTCATCTAACCTATTATCATTAGATGTACCCAAGTACACCATGTAAGACCAATTTTACCCTAAGTAAAATTGCCTTCACTATGTTAAATAACTTAATAAACCACATTTATTAGGTTGTTTATGGTCTAAACAGGAAACCCCAAAAGGAAATATTAAATAAACCTATATTTGTTTGATTTTCCTCATGGAATAATTAATTAAACCATAATTTAATTATTATTCCTAGTCATGTTTAACCCAAAACAAAGAAATTAATTAGATAAACCTTTATTTATCTTATTAGTTTCTAGGAATAATTATTTAAATCTTATTTAGATAATATTCCTTGTTAAATATGACCAAATCACCCACAAATAATTAAATAAATAATTATTTATTTGATTATCTCCTAACCACTTTCTGAAAAAGATAAATAAATCATTTATTTATTTATTTTTGACTAATCAAGGGATTTGGCCCAAGTCAAATACCTTTTCCCTCCAACAAATATAATAAAATATTCCATAAAAGGTGGATCTAGATTTGGTTAACATTATTTTAATCATGCACCAAGATCTAGAATGACCCAATATTTTGTTATAAATAGGAGGGTTTTTCCTACCATTCTTCACCTTTGTTGCCTATTAGATCACTCTGGATCTATACACTTGGTCACATTTTTCTACATTATTTGTTGTGTGAGCTCCCTTTGAGTTCTATCTTTGTCTGGGTTTTCTACACCAACAAGAGAGAGAGATTCTAGATCTGAAGTGCTGAGGACTTCCAAGAACCCATCCCATTGAGGATAATTGGATACGCCTTCTTGTTTTCCTCCCAGGTGCCCTTAATACAAAAAATTCTTTCAAAAATTGTTCTTGTCTTGTCTATTGGTATATGGAGCAAACCCTTCTTTTTACTTCTTAATGTCTTTCTATGCATAGATCTGGTTTTTTGCAGCTCTTTCTTGATCAACTAACTGCAGATCTGAAGATATTGGCAGCCACTTTTGTTGTTAGGGCTATTATTTATGCGTAGCTAAAGTGGTCCTTTTTCGTACACTTCGACAAAGGATTCATACTAACAGAGTCTTTATGAAAAAATATCCACAAGAATGAAATATCTTCATGATTTTCCTTCATTTAACTCATGTTAGGTACTCGAAGTATGTTAAGCCTCAATCACCACCTACACTTGCATCATAAGACCATAATGTAATTAAAATGCAAGAAAAATAGAATTAATAAGGGAAAAAGGTGACAATTAACCCCTCCAAATGTACCTAATGATGGAGCTCATCATCCATGTTGACAAAATTTTGTGGTAAAAATAAAAGTTTAAACCAATTTTTATGATAATATGCTACTCCTCGTCAATATGGTTGATGAGGTTAGTCAACAGGTTCGATTCATCATAATGTTGAAGAATTTTTTTTTGAAAAAAAAAAGAAAGTGAAGAAATTTGTGCTGGATAAAACAAATAGAAACTTACAAAAGCTGAAAGAATGAAAGAGTTGAAGCAAGAAAAATGACAAACCAAGATACAAGCAAAACTTGAAAGTCAATATGTTAAATAAATAAAATAACCAAAGTGAATAATGCCAAAGTAACTAGAGAAGGACCTTTCTATTGACAAATTGTTTTCTCAACGAAAAGGTCCATATATCAGAGATTGGAAATGGGCTTCTTTTTGATCTAGAGAAACATATTTTTTACTTTGAAGGAATTAGTAGAGATGTGCAGAGAGGAGGAAAAAAACATTTCACAACTTGCACTTCTTTCATTTGTGGCAATTTTCAAGGCCTTTATCCTAGGTCACGGAGTGAGGCTTCCCACAGAAAAGGATATGGGGATGAAATTTTCTATATAAATAAAATAAATTGCATAATTATTATGAAGCCAGTCATATACAGTGTTAACAAAAATTTATATAGAAGTTAATGACATTAGGAAAGGGTTCTTCGTTTCACAAATTTTAGTTCGATGTATGCGTATTTTATTTGAATCCATTCCACACTTTAATTTTTGAAACAACTTGCTAGCCAGAGTTATACTGCACACAAGATCCATTGAGAATTTAAAAAGGAGATTGCATTGTGTTGCCATATGATCACTTTTTTTTTATTGAGGGAAAACATTCAAAACTCAAGTGATTATCAAGGGATTAAAATGCAAATTTATGTTAGCATTTGTTTTTTCATATAATAATAGGTCTCAATGTTGAAATTTTCAAGCACAAAAAATTCGAGGGAAAATCATGCTTTATGAATGTACATTTAAAATATTATGATTTAACATGCTATTTACTAGTCAAGAATAAAACATATTTATGATGTGTTTTTGGTCAATCCCATTGGAGATACCTTGTGAACATAGTAATAAAAAATAAAAAGTGGATATTCACAACTTCAAATGGAATTAGATAAGAGAATGTTTTCAAATATGTAAGAGATAATCTGAAAGGATCATTCACATTATGAAAGTTGATCAATGTAATCATAAAATAGAGGAAAATTATGAATGCATACTACTTTGATGTACAATTTAAAAAATAAATAAATATAAACTAAAAAACATTTACAGCGAGCTAGGAAAAATTGTGTGGAAATCATAAACCTAGACCTTGCGAGGCATCCTTGGAAGCAATAAATCAACTGCAAAACCAACCCTTTTTATGTTTTGGGAGAGATTTTTTCATGGGATAAGTTTAAGGTGAGTTTACAACATGATATTTAGCTTAGTATTTCCCAAAATTAGAAGACATACCATAGGAGGACGATTGGAAAACACTGGGAAAGTAGAATAATTAACTAAGTTTAATAATAAAAAATTTGTAATACGTTAAAGGTGAGTTTACAACATGTTATTTAGATAATTCTTTCCCAAAATTAAAATATATACCATAGGAGGATTATTTGAAAATAGTAATGAATATTATTTGATATGGAGATGAAGTAATATAATTCTTTCGAAATATTGTTTATGATAGGGGCTACAAAATGCCTCATTTCTCAGTGTAATGCCTCCCCCCCAGTTAGTTTGGGCTTGTGATAACATTGAAAAGTGGATAGAGTGAGGTGAAACTCAGTACTCTCATGGGTGATGTTGATCATTTAAATTTTTTGAATCTTGTAACAGGACTCGGTAGTTTATCTTTTGGGAAAGACAATTGATATGTATTTTTATGCTCGTCGCCCCCCCCCCCTCCCCCCCTTGCCGATATTTCACTCCAAATCTTGTAAAGGTATACAACAAAATCAAGGAAATGGGAAAAGAATTTGAGATTATTTTCATCTCTAGTGATAAATATCAAGAGGATTTTGAATATTACTACAAAATCGTGCCATGGTTGGCTCTGATCACGGTGAGTGGTATTTTAAATAATACCACCACACCATGCCATGGCTTTCCTTGTCATTCTCAAATGAAAATAAAAGGAAAAAGATTTATTTGGTCTTTCAGGTAGACATAATTCGGTGCCTTGTTGTTATGGACAAAGAGGGCAGAGTTATAACTACTAAAGGCATGGATATCATTGAAGAATATGGTGTTGATGGTTATCCATTCACTATAGAATGACTTGATGATATTAAGGCCAAAGAGGATATGTCAAGGGATGCACATACTATGGAGAACTCTCAATTTCAAAAAAATAATATATTATATTTAAAAGACTAAAATACTCTCCATATAAATAAATAAAAAGTATGCTACAAGAAACACCATAATTTTAGGGGCCAATTACACCACATACCAGATTCACACCCTTCATCTAGTGACTTGGGTCCCAAAAAACTCCATCCTTATTGATTCTTATATTTTAAGTGCCTTAGTTCAAGAAAATGGCACTTGTTAGATACATTTTTTGTTTCTAGGAGAAAATTATGTACCTTGAGTTGGTTAATCATCAAAATTTGGGAGACTTCTTAACCTTGTTGGAGATAGTATCACATTATACTATTTTATTCCATTACTAGAAGTTGGACTTTTCTTCTATTTCTAGAAGTTGGATTTTAAGGTTTTGATCTAATTCCAAGACTCAATATAATATCAAATTATTTTCTAGATATTAATCCATAGACCTATGAGTTATAAACCAATTGGTTTTTTTAGAGTTGCATTCCCATCAAGTAATCCCAATCTATGCAGGGCTCAATATTGGAAAAAAATAACAATCTACTTATTATTAGTGCACCATCTCACAACTGGTTTGACATACCATTGTATTCTCTTTCAGTTTGGAGTACCACAGGCCTGACATCATCTCACATATTGGTAGTGCACCATCTCACGAGTGGTTTTACATACCTTTGTAGTCCCTTTTTGGCTTGACTATACCTGAATCAGGTACACCTATGACTGAAGACTTATTGTATAAAGGAAAATCGATCTACATTGCACCTATTAAAAAAATTTCACCCTAGCCATGCCATGTCCATTCTATAGTCAAGTTCGAACCCAGTACACCCATGCACAACACTAGGCATGTGAGCAACTCAATCCTATATATAGATGTTTTAGATGATGTAATAATTACGAGGCTAGAAAATTTAGAGTTTTTTTGTCAATCCATTGGTTTAATGGAAATAAACATAATGCTAATATTTTTACTTGTCAAATTTGTACCAACATTCTAATTGTTCATTGTGGTCATGGAATAGTATAATAGAATGTTGAAATTTTCAATATCTAGAAAGAAGACATCCATAAATTTGTATTAAAATATCAAAACCATGTCCAAATTGAAACAACTAACTTTATGGGCCAGAGCCATGAGATAATGAGGATCTCTCAAAATTCCAAGTGGGTGTCTATATACCAATTTTCTTTAGGAATATTGTGCCAATTATTGGTATGTCCAAAACTTAACTTTAATCATTTCAGTAGGCTAAGAAGATTTTCCACACCTATTAACAAATTAAAATATTTTTATTTGACATTTTTCATTTGAAATAAGTTCTACTCATTAGAAAATGAGGTTCATAAACACTAAAGGTCAGGATAAGTGCCTCATTGGCCTCCCTCGTCTCAGTTTGGGCTTGTGAATAATGATAAAATTCACAAGCATACAGAGTGAGGTGAAACTTGGTAATCTCATGGGTGATTTTGATCATTTAAAAGTGTTTATTCTTGTAACAGGTCCCAGTAGTTGAGATTTTGGGTAGGAAAATTTCTATGTATTTCTCTCCTCGTTCGTCCCCCCCTCCCCCCTGCCAAAATTTCACTCCATAGATTGTAAATATATATTGAACTCAAGTAAATGGGAAAATTATTTGAGACCTTTTTCATCAAGAGGCTTTGAAATATTACTACAAAATCATGCCATGGTTGGCTCTTCCATTTGGAGATAAAACTAAGAAGGATCTCTTGCGGATTTTCCATGTTAGAGGCATCCCATCCTTGGTTGTGGTAGGTCTAGATGGAAAAACTGTGACAGATAATGCTAGAAGTCTAGTTTCCACCTTTTGAATGAAGTCTTATCCCTTACTAATGTATACCTTGAAGAGCTGAATATGAAAATGGAAAATGAAGCAAAATAGTTGGTTGATAAATCACTGAAGGAGATGAGGTACATCTAGCATGAACACACCCTTGTATTGACACTGATAAGTGAAAATTTTAGATGTGATGGTTGAAACAAAGGTATCATTGCATGGTCCTATTATTCCAAATATTGTGACTAGAATCTTCATCTGAGTTGTGCTTCAAAGGATCAACAAGATCTGAACCAGGACAAGGGTCAAGACAAGGATGTTGCAATTGATGAGAATTAAAAACTTGCAAAGGCTATCTGTGATGGAAATGTTTTTTATAAAGCTTAAGATTGATGATAATAATAAGGTGGCATATTAAATATGGTAAGCTTCATGTTTACATTTAATATTAAATTGATATATTAAATTAAGTTTAATATTAAATTGATATATTAAATGTAACGTCCTAAAACCTATTTGGGTCATGTGCAATCAACCTTAGTTATTCCTTTCTAAAATAACTTGAACTTAGGCAGGTAAGGTTGCAGTCAACTCAGTAAATTCATTACCAACTCTTCTAATGCAAACATTGATTCTGAAAGATCAATCGTTCTTAGATAGGGTCTTGTGATAAATTTGTTCATTGAAAGAGAAGACAACCCTATCCCACTTTGAAATTCTCTTTTTCCACATAGGATCTCAAAAATTATTTGAAGTTATATGAAAAAGTGTATAGAAAAACTTGTCCCATTCCCAAAAATAAAAAATACAGGAAAACCCAAAGCCTCTTGTAGAGAAAAGCTCCCAACTATGTGAGAACAAGTTGATATTATAATTGATGGAAGGAAAAACCAAATGGAAGATATATGTCACCATGAAGACATGCCAAAAATGGTTGTCATATTTTGATGGAAGACAAAAACAAATGGAATGCTACTACTTGGCAGACTATGTTCATATCCATTTCTTAAATTTTGTTCATTTGTGGAAATAATAAAATCCTATCATTTGTGGAAGTGATAGAATAAACAAAGTACTTGTCACTAAAGACACAAACACTACTGTTAATATTACGTCAAAGGTATATGGAAATATTTTTCCTGAAGGAGAGGGATCCAAATTTACAAGTGGAAATTTACTGTCAACATGAAAATGTGTTGCCAAAAGGAGCTGGAAAGAGATTCAAATTTAAGAGTGCAATCCAAGTTTCCTACTAATATTATTGTAAGGATTTGCGAAAAAAAATTATCCAAAGGAAAGGATAGGAGATTCAAATTGACAAGTTCAAGTTATGTTGGGGAATTTTTTGAAAAAAAGTTACCTAATATGTTAATTTGGAAGAATTTTTTTTTTTCATACAATGTATATCTTAATTTCTTACTCAATTAATTTGATAATGACATACTATTAAAATTCAAAAGATCCATCATATTTGTTGTGAAAATGGTGATCCATTGTATACATTATACAAATAATATGTATACCAATGGATTCAATCCGATCATGTGATATGCTAAAGAAAGATACTGAATCCTTCTACAAATTAATTGCGGAAACTAAACATGAACACTAATCACAACAAGTAAAGAAAGAAGAAAATCAAACCACAACACAGATATTTTCCTAGGGAAAGCTTACTGCTCAAAACCCCTCTATCTTCTATTGTATATTCACCAAGGAATCTGAAACAATTGCAATGCACTCTTCTCACAAGAGTCTCCTGCACTCTCACAACTGTCTCACACTGATCCAGACAAAATCGACCAACACTTAGCCAATTTTCAGTCTCTGCTCAACCTGACTTTCTTGCGCAATTCATGTGGAATGCAATCCCTATTCTTTAGAAAATTTAGCCTTCCAAAACTGTGCAATTCTCATGGGAAATCCTATGGGTTTTTTACTGCATGCAGGAAGTCTAATAATAATATAACTAATAGTTAACATCCCTTTAACCTCTGTCTCAACTGGGTCTCCACTAGAACTGGCATGCATGCAGCTATTAATAATAAACCATCAGCTACATGACATATCACTGTAATGGCTCATAGATATCAATACTCCATACTTCATATATAATCCATACTCTATAGTTCCCATGAGATATCTCAACACATGCTTCCCCCTCTTCCAAAAGAGCTTGGTCGAATTAACCATAGCTTGACTCAGCTAGTTAAATGCATAGAAAATGTATGGTCTAGTGTTCACCAAGCACATCAATGAACCCACAAGCTGCCTGTAAATAGTAGCATCCACTACCTCTTCTGAAGTAGCATCCTCCTTCCTCCAGTTTCCTACAAGAGGAGTCTCCATGGGTCTAGATCTCTCCATGTGGAACTTTCTTAGAATCTCTTTGGCATAGTTGGCTTGAGAAAAAAATATCTCCCCATTACGTTTTCATATCTCCAAACCATGGAAATATTCAAGGAGTCCCGTATCCTTCATCTCAAACTCTCTTGCAAGATCCTCTTTGTAAGAAATTATGAGCTACTCAACACTTTCCAAAATAAGATCATCAACATAAAGTACGATAATCAAGAGCTTACCATCAACCACAATCTGGTAGAGGTTCACATCCGCTTCACTCTTTTTGAAGCCCAACTCGATGAAATAGCTGTCAATCCTGATGTACCAAGCACGAGGTGCTTTCTTTAGCCCATAGAGTGCTCTCTTGAGTCTGCACACATGCGACTCACTATCAAAGGTCTCAAAACCTTATGGCTGCTCTATGTACACTTCTTCCTCAATAACTCCATTGAGAAACATAGTTTTGACATCCATCCGATGTCTCTACCACCCCATCTGCGCTGAGAGTGCAAGGATAGATCTAATTGATGGGTACCTCGCAACCAGTGCAAAAGTATCCTCATATTCAATCCCCTCAACTTGTGAGAATCCCCGGGATACAAATCTAGCCTTGTACTTCTCCACATTCCCATCTGCTGCTTGCTTCACCGGATAGATCCATCTAGATCCAACCACTGATTTTCTGACTGGTCTTGGGACAACTTCCCATGCACTTTTCTTGCTGATGGATTCATACTCCTCAACCATGGTGTCAATCCAAATTGTTTTTTGCACTGCTTCCTCAAAGGAGGATGGTTATGTCACAATACACTTGCTCATAAGAGCCATGTATTCAGTAAACCTGTCTAGAGACTGTCTCTATCTACGCAATGAAGTAGGTGCTCCTACATGCTCTGCTGCATCAAGTCTCAATCTATCAGCCTCCGTGGTGAGCCTTCTACCATTTCTGGTGGATGGATCTGCATGAATTTTTTCTACCACTCCATGATCCTCTGCATGTGGCTGCTCCACATCTTGAGTTTCATCCTTTGGAACCAAGATTTCCTCCTCTACATGCAAATCAATCTCCCTCTCATGGGACAATCGCATGGCTTTCTCATCATAAAATTATATATCTCGTCTCACAACAGTCATCCTGCTATTTGGAAAATACACCCGATAGTTGTGGGGAGTATCAGTGTACCCCAAAAATATCCCAATCTCAAATGTTGGTTCTAGCTTCTTCCTGGAATCTTTGGTCACATGGAAATAGACATATGAGCCAAAAACTTTAAAATATGAAACATCAGGTTTCTTACTAGAAAACGCCTCCTCTGGTGTACTCACGCCAAATATCCGATGAGGACTACGGTTCTGTACAAATACCGTTGTGTTGCATGCCTCTGCCGATAGATGCAATGCTAGGCCCTGATCATGCAACATTGCTGATGCCGCACCCATAATTGTTCTGTTCTTTCTTTCTGTGACCCCATTCTGTTGTGGGTTATGAGGCACAATCAACTCTCTCTTAATTCCTTCTTTTCTAAAAAATTTCTTGAATTCATTGGAGATGTACTCACCACCATTGTTGCTCCTAAGAGCCTGTAATGTTCCAAATTTTTATGGAACATTAATTTTTGTTAATTTTATATAGGAAATGAATAAAATGGGTAGGGGACCCATTCTTTGCATGATTATAGAAAAAAAATCCTCTAAGTATGAAAGAGGATCATGTTGCAACTGGATTTTACACCTCCATGTGTGAAAGGAGGTTTTTACATAAAGGCTTGGCCAAGGTTGACCATGTCAAACTACATTGGCATGAGTTGGAAAGCACTAAGTGGGACAACGTAGGAGGGAAGCTTCTAGAGGAAGGAAAACCTAATTCGAAGTAGGGCCCATGGAGGGAAGGCTCACTTGTCTAAAAGAGAAGCAAGGCAGCCATTGAGATTATCTTTGATCATTTTACATTTGAGTCTTAGAGACTTGTTGCTACCTCTAGTTGTTCAGCAGAGTTGCATTGCCTTCAGACACGAGGGAGTCCTGTTTAGGAATTCATCTCCTTCTTGAGGCGATCTTGAAGGACTTCACTCCATTCCCCATATTCAATCATTCAGGCTATATCTTCAGTCATCTACATCAGCACAGTTTCTGTAGCAGACATTGTGCAGTGTTGTTGGGTGTTGCTGGGGAGGTTTCTACACACCATATGGAGCTAGTTTTCCAGTGGAGGGAGGTTCCATCCCTTGGGAGATTAGAAAAGGGGGTTTATGAGCATATCCCACCATCTTTGGCATCGGCCCAACCAGATTCCATCATTAGCAACGCAGTCCCTCTCTTAGATAGCGTTCTTCTTGGTGACTATTTGCTATGAGGGATTGACAGTCACTTGGAGGAGAAGTCTTGGGTGAAAGGATCAACCTTTCACTTCAAATTTCCATTGGAGAAGGGTTCTTCATTTGTTGTAGCCATTTCAGCCTTCTGCATGTATTTCCAGCTTTTGAGTTGTAGCTTCTACTGCAACTCTGGCATTTTTTTATTATAGTCTTTTTGCATAGATTTCAGCCAATCCTCTTAAAGGATTGATGTTATGTATTTTCAGGGGTTGAGACCTTGCTCCCCCTTATTTTTTTGAGTCCACATTGTTACATCACTGTATTTTCATTATTTATGCAACAGTCTCTCATGTAACTACGCAGTCATGGC
The DNA here is from genome assembly GCA_034641835.2 of Pinus albicaulis. Taxonomy (NCBI): domain Eukaryota; kingdom Viridiplantae; phylum Streptophyta; class Pinopsida; order Pinales; family Pinaceae; genus Pinus; species Pinus albicaulis. The sequence goes on from CM076571.1 coordinate 141,236,268, forward strand.
CTAGGGCTTGCTATATACAACAGTATTTCTCATATGTGCGTGTACAGTTTTCTTGAGGCTTGTTTTGCCTTGCTTGAGTGATAATTTCCTCAAGGAGTTGTATATTTTATGCTGCTATATGATGGCCATTGGGTTATTCAGAATTTCATGTGTATATGAATCACTGCTATTTTCCATTTTGATGTATTTGTTATTGCTGTAGCTGCAATGTTGGGGTTATCTTAAGAGATTCCCAATCTTTTTGTTTTTCCCTCTTGGGAATATTGTCCCTTGAAAACACTCTATAGAAATATTCTGATAGTGGGCCAGGTAGCCTCTGGAGCTTATCCTTTTTTCAAAGGTGACAAATCCAGTAAATTCCCCTACAGTCTATCTCTGGAATAGATTTTTTTGTCGATTGATAATTTTTATGAAAAAGGAACATTACAGTGGTATCAGAGCATCGAACTTGGCATAGCCTGTGAGTTTGATTTCAGAGGAGAATGATGAAGAAGATGAGACTGATCTCATCTAATTTTGGAATAAAGAAGAGCCTCCCTAAGGAGGAGGAGAAGAAAATGGGAGAACAGGAAGGTCCATGCGCTTCCTATTCTCTTGAAGACTAGCATGGGAGATGCTTGGATTTTCAAATCTTAAGCAAGTACCTAGGTGACTATAAACCCCATTCTGCAGCATTCAGGGGAGATACAATGTTCCCACAATCTACTCAGCAGATGGAGGGGAGAAGGCCCTGTGGAAAAGGATAAATCAGAGGAAATAGGTTTCTATTTTCTACATTTGATGGGGTTACTTCAGCTAGAGCTTGGGAGAAGAAGCTGGAGGCATTTTTATTGTTGCATCCAGTGGCAGAGAAAGAAGCAGTGGAGATGGCAGCGCTGCACAAGGAGGAGGAAACCTCTATTTGATGGTTCAAACCCTTGGTCCATTCAAGGGTGAGTTGTTTTGTAGTCTTTTCTCAAAGGTTGATCCAAACCTTTGATGGAGAAAGAACAAAGGAAGAGAAGCTCACACCACCATGGGGGGAGGATTGCACCAACGCTACTAAAACTTTGAAGGAGCAGCCTTCAACATCTATGGATGAAGAAGCCATGGAGGAAAAGCCATTTCAGCCACACAAGAAGGTCCCAGGATCCACCAAGGTATGAGTAAAGTTCCACTTTCTATTTTAGCAAATAATATTAAGGATGGTGGAATTTCATATGAAGAGGTCTAAGGATCAAATCACATGGCCACTTTAGGGCCTCATGATTGCACTGCGCTGTGCAAAGGGTTCAAGGAGAAGATGAAACCTCATCCTCACACACTTTTTATGAGTTGCATTCAACCTTTAAGGTTGGAGTGTGAACTTTTGGAGGATGAAGTGAACCATGACACCTCCATGAAGAATCATGAAACAATTTGTGAATCGGAGGAAGAGACAGCTGCTACATCATTGGAGGAATCATCAACTCTTTTGAACATGGGTGGAGAGGAGACATCACCTCCATCACATTTGGATCCTCATAGATCCAACATAGTCATGGGAGAGATGCCTTTCCTAAGAGGTCTCCAAGGAGCTGCATTTCAAACTCTTATGAAATGCAAGAAGCAAGAATTGGTTTGGGAGGATGGTAGCCCTCATGGGAGGAGTACCAAAAGAATGGAGAAGAGATGGCAGGATGTTTATATCATTGAGCAGTAGGGAGAAGGGATATTTGGAGCTTATATGATATATGTATCAGTCATAATACCTTCATCATTTGAGGTACATGATGTGAGCATGAGGAGGCAGCAAGCACTTGAGTTGCTTGGGATTGATGGGGGAGAGCACAAGCAGATTTGCTCTCATATGATTGATGGTGTTGCAAGAGTAGAGGAGGGAACTCTCATAGTGCAAGGGGATCACTCCTTATCTGGGATTTATTGGGAGGCATTTCCCTCTTGGGGGAAGCTTCATATTTGCAGCAACATCACCATAGTTGTTCTTGACAAGGAGCATGTCAAGGAACAAAGTTTGGCATTGACAAGAGCTTTTTTGCATGAGCTCACAGTGCTATCATTTGGGAGGAGGATCACATGCATATATCCATCTATCATCTCACTTCCAGCCTCTGGTAAGAGTCTTGTGTGTACCTTTTCTGATTTACATACTCTCATCATTATGATGCAGTGTAGGGCTTCTCAAAGGGGCAGATTTTTCATGTTGCTCCATGAGCAAAATTGGGACAAACCATGTGATGGAGACAGCCATATTTTATATGGGCTTGGGAAATTGTTTCCTTCCATGTGTGTTCAACATTTCTATTCAGCCACTTACCATGAATTATCAGATGTAAGAACATACATTGTTATTCTTGAGATGAAAAACAACTTGCCATATCATTTCTCAAAGCAGCAGTTTGGGAAACTGCGATGTGGCCACTTGGGAGACTATTGGTACATCTTTGTACAACATGAAACCTTCAGTACTGCCCTTATTTTATTTCTGAGTATGGTATCCTTGGCTGATATTGTTGTTATCTCATTGAAGGACATGATTAGAGGAGAGACACATGGGATAAATGTGTCCTTGATGAGGGAAGACTCCCATATTTTCTGCAGTACATGTTCTAAGGTGAACATGAGAGGAGGCATGGCTACAGCCACATATTTTCTCATTTGTGGGGAGAGCCATGGGCTTGGTAATTTTATCCATCCATTGTATGTATATGGGCAGGTATTTGACCTTATGTTGCGGATTCACTCATATATTTACTATTTAGTAGTAGATGTGAAATTTGTTGTTCAATACTTGCCATGTTATTTTCTGCAGTTGCAGTGGATGAGGTTGCATTATAACCCTATGAGGCATTGTTTTCATTTTCCTGCACATGGTATAACCTACAAAAAACATGTCATGGGGGAATTATATGGTGATCTTGTCCTATTCATCATAGATGACATGTCTTGGGCTAGCCAGATTATCATTGTTGGAGGAGAAATCCTTGAAGGGTTGCTTTTCATTTTTCCACTTGAGGGCAATACTTTTGCAGCCCAGGATCAACATACACTCCACACTTGTCATAAGTGGAGAGGAGGATAGCATGGGGCAATTTATAGTGCTTTCCATGATCAGATTTCAACCCACCTTCATTTCTGGAGCTCAAGGTGGAGAGAGATTTTCCATGAGTTGTCTTGTTGGGAGGTAGCTTATTTTTTTTTATGATTGATGGTTTGGGAATGAGAGATTCATATGGGGATGATAAGTCCCATTTTATATCAGATCTCATGCCTCAAGGAGGTCCTTAGACAACTCTTTGTTCCCTCATGGATATTTGTTCCTACATGATAGCTATTTGGGAATGTTCACCCTAGGGCTAGATTGCATATGTTGGAGGGAAAATTTGGAGACATGATTGCTGATATGGCATCCTTTTCTTGAGGAGATCATCACATAAGGATGCTACAAGAGGAAGGGGAGAAAGACACTCAGTCTATCCTTGCAATTTATTGAGGGCAAGCAATATTTTGAGAGGGGAGGACTTTAATGTTCCAAATTTTTATGGAACATTAATTTTTGTTAATTTTATATAGGAGATGAATAAAATGGGTAGGGGACCCATTATTTGCATGATTAGAGAATAAAAATACTCTAAGTATGAAAGAGGATCATGTTGCAGCTGGATTTCACACCTCCATGTGTGAAAGGAGGTTTTTGCATAAAGGCTTGGCCAAGGTTGACCAAGTCAAACTGCGTTGGCATGAGTTGGAAAACACTAAGTGGGATAACGTAGGAGGGAAGCTTCTAGAGGAAGGAAACCATAATTTGAAATAGGTCCCATGGAGGGAAGGCTCACTTGTTTAAAAGAGGAGCAAGGAAACCATTGAGATTATCTTTGATCATTTTACATTTTAATCTTAGAGACTTGTTGCTCCCTCTAGCTGTTTAGCAGAGCTACAGTGCCTTCGGGCATGAGGGAGTCCTGTTTAGGAATTCCTCTCCTTCTTGAGGAGCTCTTGAAGGATTTCACTCCATTCCCCATATTCATTCATTCAGGCCATAGCTTCAGTCATCTACATCAGCGCATTTTTTGTAGTAGACATTGTGCAGTGTTTCTGGGTGTTGCTGGGGAGGTTTCTACACACCATCCGGAGCTAGTTTTTTAGTGGAGGGAGGTTCCATCCCTTGGGAGATCGGAAAAGGGGGTTTATGAGAAGATCCCACCATATTTGGCATCAGGCCAACCACATTCTATCATTAGCAGCGCAGTCCCTCTCTTAGACAGTGTTCTTCTTGGTGACTATTTGCTGTGAGGGATTGACAGTCACTTGGAGGAGAATTCTTGGGTGAAAGGATTAGCCTTTCACTTCAGATTTCCATTGGAGAAAGGTTATTCATTTTTTGCATCCATTTCAGCCTTCTCCATGTATTTCCATCTTTTGAGTTGCAGCTGCTACTGCAACTCCAACATTTTTGTATTATAGTCTTTTTGCATAGATTTCAGCCAATCCTCTTAAAGGATTGATGTTATGTATTTTCAGGGGTTGATACCTTGCTCCCCTTTCTTTATTTGAGCCCACATTGTTACATAATTGTATTTTAATTATTTATGCAGTAGTTTCTCATGTAACTGCGCAGTCATAGCCTAGGGCTTGCTATATACAGCAGTATTTCTCATATGTGCATGTACAGTTTTCTTGAGGCTTGTTGTGCCTTGCTTGAGTGATCATTTCCTCAAGGAGTTGTATATTTTATGCTTCTATATGATGGCCATTGGGTTCTCCGGCATTTCATGTGTATATGAATCACTGCTATTTTCCATTTTGATGTATTTGTTATTGTTGTAGCTGCAATGTTGGGGTTATCTTAAGAGATTCCCAATCTTGTTGTTTTTCCCTCTTGGGAATATTGTCCCTTGACAACACTCTATAGACAGAGTCTGCTAGTGGGCCAGGTAGCCTCTAGAGCTCATCCTTTGTTCAAAGGTGACAAATCTAGTAAATGCCCCTACAGTCTATCTCTGGAATACATTTTCTTGTCGATTGATAATGTTTCTGAAAAAGGAACATTACAAAGACTTCACATGCTTCCCAGTGAATTTCTCCACCAATGCTTTGAACTCATAAAATTTTAAGAGCATCTAATGTTTCTTCTGCATGAAATAAGATCCAACATTTTCTAGAAAAATCATCAACAAAGATCACATAATACCTATGATTTTCTTTCGAAGTTGTAGAGAATTGTCCACACATGTCTGAGTGAACTCTCTCAAGGATTTCCATTGCTCGGTTCTCCTTCTCGTGAAAAGTGGCCTTTGCATACTTCCCCATGGTACATTCCTTGCATGTGTCTATCTATGCAAGGGTACCCTTTGGAAGCCCCATAGAAATATGTTGCATGACATTCAAGGCTCTGTGGTGTAGATGGCCCAATATCATGTGCCATAACTCACCCTCATCTTGACTAACCACTTTGTCTGCCTCACCCATCAATGTTGCGCAACCATCTACATCAATTTTGTAGTGATTCTTCACATGAATCCCAATATTCTTGGCTTTTCCTATGGCTTTGTGATGAAGGAATGCTTTCACTTCACTGAAAACCACATCATAACCTCTACCCTCCAACCTAGAAACTGAAACTATATTCTTTTTCAAGCCTGGTACATGCATTACATATTTTAATAAGAAGGGATTACCTGACTATCTGTGGAAAGTAACTATACCCATCCCAGTAGTGTTATACCTCCCATCATCACCCATTTCAATATGCATCTGGAGATCCTTCTCCTCCAAGCTACTAAAAATTTCTTTGTCTCCCATCATGTGGAAAGATGCACCACTATCCAAGTACCACACTAATCCCATCACACTAGATACCATGCATGCGATGAGCGAGAAGTCCAACTCAATTTGCAAGGCCAAAGCCTCACCAACTACAGATCCTGAAGCCTTCTTGTTCTTCTTCTTTTGTGGAAAATTAGTGGCATAATGTCGATGCACGTGACAGTGAAAACATTTCACTCTGGACATGTCATGCTTCTTTCCTTCTTTTCCAGTCTCAGATTTGGAATTGGATTTATTTCCCTTCCCCTTCTTTGCCTTACCGTCAAGGCTCAATTTTCCTCATCATCTGTCCTAGATGAGGATCCATCCATGGTATTCGCCTGAATTCTTCTTGCACCAAATCCGACCAAAGTCACTCCCAATCTGGCAGCTTATCCCTCCCATTGACAGAGTCCTTATAACTATGCTAACTCTTGGGAAGGCCTAGAAGAACTAGTCTCACTAGGTCACCATCTGCTACAGTAATTCCGACACTCCCAAGATCTTCTCGACATTGGAAAAACTTGGTTAAATATTTTGGAATAGTGTCCCCTTTCTCCATTTTGATTTTCTTGAGCTTGTCTTTCAGTGCCAATTTTCTGTGGTCACTGCTACTCCGAAAATTATCTGTCAAAGCCTTACACATTTCATATGGAGTCGCTTTGCCATGGAGACTTGAGACAATGTGGTCTCATACTCCCTCCAATAACCTCCTCGCCTTTGCAACCTTATTTTTCCAAGCATCAAGAAGAGTGAAATCTGATGTTGCGGGTTTAGGAGTGTCATTATCAATTAATTCTTTCAACCCGTTGTCCTCCAGAACTACCTCCATCCTATCTTTCCATGCAATATAATTAGAACTTCCCTAGAGTTCATATTCCAATATCAAGCCATTTAAATCCATCTTGATCTTCCTGTCACACCAAAGAATATTTCTGCAAATTCGAATGTTATTCGACACAAAATCAATTTTTTCTCCACTATAGTGATTTCTTGTGCTTTGATGCCATGTAGAAAATATACAAAAAATATGTATACCAATGGATTCAATCTAATCATGCGATATGCTAAAGAGATATACTGAATCATTATACAAATTAATTGTGGAAAATAAACACAATTTCCAATCAAAACAAATAAAGAAAGAAGCAAATCCAACCACAACAAAGATATTTTACGGGGGAAATCTTGCTGCTCAAAACCCCTCTATCTTCTATTGTATATTCACCAAGGAATCATGAAAAAATTAAAATTCACTCTTCTCATAAGTCTCCAACACTCTCACAACTGTCTCACATTGATCCATAAAAAATCGACCAACACTTAGATAATTTTAAACCTCTGCTCAACCTGCGTTTCTTATGCAATTTATGTGGTGTGAAATCCCTATTCTTTAGGAAATTCAGCCTTCCAAAACTGCGCAATGCTCATGGGAAATCCTATGGGTGTTTTATTGCATGTGGGCAGCCTACTAATAATACAACTGATAGTTAACATCCCTTTAACCTCTATCTCAACTGGGTCTCCACTGGAACTCACATGCATGCAAATATTAATAGTAAGTCATCAGTTACATGACATATCACTGCATGTGAATTAAATCTGATTTAATTCACTTGAACTCTCACTAGTGCAATAAACAATTACAACTAGTTAAAATTATTTTAACTCAATTAATTGAGTTAATTGATTTCTCATGCATTAAAATAATGCACTAACTGCAACTTGGAATCAATAACTCATAGAATCACTCTGCATACCTCACTAACCACCCTCAACTCAAAATTCATGAGTTAGTTGAGTTTATCACACTCAGTTAACTATTAAAAGTGAATATGAGATAAGATTACAATTTATTGTCTAATTTAATTAAGGGAAAATTAAATTAGACACACATTTCTTGTTGAATTTTCAACATCCATTGTATTCGAGTTTGTAACTTATTGAGAATTATTAGACATGAAAACTTAATAAAAGTGGAAAGAACATGCAATAAAATATTTGAGTTGTATTTTTCAAAGTGTGAATTCCTTTCTTCTTTTCCAAATATAAGGGATTGAGACATGAGTTTTATTTGTCCAATCTAAAGGAATTAAGATACTTGAGATAAAGTCATGAGTTAACAATCTCGATATTAACCTTTGGTATACTTGTCAATTTAGGTTACAAACCTAGGAATTAAGGAGGCAAGTTTTCTTTCCTTTTTCTTCTATCTCATTTTTTTGATAATTTTGAATACATCTAGGGAAATGTTTATTAGTTTTAATAATTTTATTATTAATTTCACATGTAAATTTGTGTATGCATTTCAATATGGAACATGTGGCATTAGAGGGAATGTTACATTTCCATGTCCTGGAAATCTCTCCTAGTGACCTTCTCTTGCTCCCCAATTTGCTTATTTGAGAGCATTAAGAATGATATTTTTCTTGAGTAAAAATTCGTGTATTGGTTAATGATCAATTACACTGAAATTGAGTTGAATAAATACCAAGGTCAATTTTAAAACTTCATACATTGGTTAACGATCAATTTACAACATGTGAATAACTACAAAGATCAATTAAAGCTTCAGTGATTAAAATGAATTGATATTAAGTGATTGTTCCTATAGAATCTCCTAGCAAAAACTTCATTCGCATGTTCACACTGTAAAAAATATACTAATTTATGGATGGAAAATTAGAACCCGGAGGAACCATAATTCATGACAAAATTCGGAAACATACTATGTAGTTATGAGTTCTTTGACACTTCCCCTTAGGGGTTGTTTCCTATAACACATTTAATACACTCCAAAAACGAAAAACGATGACAATTTTTATCATGCAAGTGCGAGAGGATGCGCAAGCGCCCTCAACGATAAGGAGATGATTTTTTACTTTGATAATGAAATTATAGGAAAGAATCCAGGGTGTTACACTAGAGGGAGGAAGTTCATCGAAATCATTAAGTATAGGAGCCATTCGACAAATGACAAGACCTTTTATTTTAGTCGTGCGTCGAGCGAGACACTATTCCTTACCATATATCATTGTTTTGATATATCGATATAAGGATAAAACCCCTTTCTCTGAGTTGTCATTTTATTGCTCATTCTGATAAGAAATGAAATTATAGTTTCTACGTAGAGGTTCCTTCCCATTTCCATAGACAGGGTTTGTTTCCATAGATAGTAGGTGTTTTAGGCTTCCACCGGATTAGGAATTTATGTATGGTAACTAATAAATTGATATGCCTCCTTTTTCTTGGGCTTCGTTAAGCGAATTTTCTTGATTTTTTTTCAAAAAAAAGGACAAAATGGAAAAAATATATAATACTTAACTTCGAATGATATTTGAAAAGGAAATGATTTTTTTTTTCCAAGAATAAAATAATATAAAATAAAACCCTTTCCATTTATAAATAATGAAAGTACATAGTTCAGAGATTACATATTCCCAAGAGGATTTTATCCATGAATTAGATCAATTCAAAGTCACTTGTGCAAAAAGAAAAAATTGGTATTGTAGCCTCCATGATAGACTCAAAAATATAACAGACTTTACAGTGTAGAGTGCAGAGCATTACTATGTAAACTAGGAGAATGAAACACATTCAGGTTGATAAATGAAAAAATAGAGGATGTTAGAAAATATGGAACAATTTACAGAGGTTAGACCTTGTTTTCTACATTCAACATTAGATCATGAAGTGTTCCTTTCCTTTCAATGTGCTAGAAGCATAGAATTGGAAAAAAATCCTTGCAGCCTCTAAAATACATCCTTCTTTTGATTGACAATCTGCTTCACCATTTTGGATCCTGTAGATGGGGAAAATGGATACAGAGTGAAGCTCTATGATCAAGTTATGAAATATGCATTTCTAAGGATCGAGGTTAGGGGAGTTAAGGGAGACTTTGTCATTTTCCTAGTCTATGATTGACTTGGAGTCTCCAAAACCAGTCAGATCCATGATTCCAAGTATTTTAACACAAAACAGAACTCCCCAGAGGGAAAGTAGTTATGATTTTTTGTTAGTGCCCATGCCACAGTTCCAATGGAAACTATAAAAATTCCTTGGCCAAAGATGGATGGCCATTCTTCATCCATGTAGACCAAAGGAGGAGGCCCCATCAAAGAAACCGACCAGAAAGGTAGATAGATATTACGAGGAGGAGAAGGACTCTTGGGAGCAGATGACTGCAAGGAAGAGTTCTCAAGATAAAAATAGATAATTCTATGGCTAGTCTGCCAGACATTGAGCACTACTTGATCAAATATGAGGGCATTCCTAGTCCACCAAATTCCCCAAATGATGAAGACGACCAATGTACTATAAGATTGATGATCCGTTATAAGATTGATGATCAGAGTGGTTCCAATCAATAGGGGAGTTAATCAGTTGAAGCACATAAGTTCAGATAGATGAGGCAAAGGGACAATCTAGAAAAAGGTGGTTTGTATCATCGCCAACAGGAGAGCAAAGGAAGCATTGATCGAGCCCTGATAGCCTCTCCTACAAAGGATTTCCCAAGCCCGAGGATTGATCCAAATTGAGTTGAGATATTTGACCATTATTCAACAGATAAACAGTTCCCTATGAAATTTCAAAAATTTCCATTGAAAGTAGTGGATTTTATTGTGTTAAATATTATAACTGTTTTATTAATTAATAATCATTTTTCTTAATGTTTTAAAGTTAATGTTTATTAATAATTAACTGTTTAATTATTCAAGTAAAACACATTACGACATAAAAATTATATTTATAATATTTTCTATTATTTTTGTTATTTATATGATAACTAACTAAATCTTTAATATTTTATTCATACTTCATGAAAACATATACAAATATTATCACAATTATAAAAAAATAGTAACAATGTTAAATGAATCAATGCAAAATTAAAATATTTTAATTATTGATGTGATGAATGTATTAAATTTCATTTTAATAATAAATATTTTAATTATTGATTTGGTTAATGGGTTAAACTGTATTTTAATAATATATAATTTTACAATTTAATTGTCATAATTAATTTTTATTAATTATGTATTTTTTTTTTAACGAGAATACCAAAACAGCGTTACTTTTTCTTTAAATTAAATGATACAAATTACTTATTTAAGCACCAATAATAATAATAATAATAATAAATATTTTTTTCTTTATCATTGGTAATTTTCAATTCAAAACATATCAAAACCACATGGTAATAATGTCACTGCTTTTGCTATAATATATTTGTAATAACACTATTTTTAGACCAGTGTATCTGAAACAACTTTAACATAGAAAATTTCAATAAGTCTAGACTAGAATTATTCATTATGTTTAATGTTTTGAATAAATATACTCATATTACATTAGTGTATTTTTGTAATCCTTCAGTATATTTGATGTTTTGGATAAATATTTACTCATATTACATTTTTTCAATGGATTTAGTGTATTTTACGACCCCTGGTCATTCTTACACAATAAACAATAGCCATATGAATAATTTAGCAAAAAAAATAACAAATTGTTTTAAAACAAATAAAACTAATCACCCGTAATTTATTCAATTGATAAAATATGTTTTATAATTTTAAACTTTAAAATATTTTAATTTTAAAATTTAAAACTTAACACTATACGTATCAAATTATATGCCTTTTCATTTATTATGGAAAATTATTTGGTAGAGTCAAAGCGATTGTGCTCTATAATCATGTAAACAGCTATGTAATTTTCTAGTTCACATCTAATAATTTAGTCACCTCATCAACCCTTAAAAACAAATTTTTTCAAAAAAACTTATCATAAAACTATTATTAATAATTAGTTTTATTAATAATTATGATTGAAGGCATGTGAATTTAAATCCCATCAAAATAAATTAAAATTTAAAATTTATTATTATTAATAATCTACATGTACTATTAGTAATAGAACAAACCATTACTAAATATTACTATTAATATTAATAATATAGCGTTATTAATTATATTAATAATACTACATTACAATAGAAACTTTTATTTTATCACTTAAAAGCCAAAATCAAAGCTTTCCTAATTTTTATTATTATAAATTTTAAAAAATTAATATTCCATAATAAAAACTCTATTATTAACATTAAATAATAAACATATTCTAATAAGCCTATGTAGTGTAGAGAAGTTACTGATGGGATGCACTGTTAAGGCATTCCGTCTGCAAGGTCACCAATTTGAAACCTGTGGGTGATTATGTTGAGATTGCAACAAGATGATGAGCTTAGAAAGTGAAAAGAGTACTTGCTAAGTGAGCCATGGAGCTATTTTTAGCTTAAAGTCTGTTTTTTTAGACTATGTCTATTTTTAGACATATGGATCATGTTCTATGAGTTGGGAATCAACATTTGTGGATGGTTGTTAAGTGGGAAAAATAGATGAGACTTCTATTTTTATACTGCCAGTCTAAAAATAGATATGTCAGATATTATTAGCTCTTAATAATATTTGGACTATAAACATTATCTTATTCTCTTGGAGCACTTCAGTTAAGTGCACAGATGTGGCACAGGAGCTGACAGAAGGAATTACACTATTCCTAGGGGTTAAGTGGAGCTATTGCATGGAGACTTCAGTTAGAACTCATGTGAGAGAGTTTGGTGGAGTTGATTGAGGAGTTAATGGAGTTGTCTTCAATTTAACTAATCTAAACATAGTTGAACTAGTTGTATTTAGTCTAACTGATTAATACACTAGTGAAGAGTGGTGTGAATTAATTATTAATTAATTCACTAATTATAAACTTGTTAATCAACTAAAGAATACATCAGTTAACTTCAGTGCATGGACAATTTCAGTGGAGACCAGTGGAGATAGGTGAAAGAGCAGAGTTGTATCAGTTGTGACTATCTTGTCATATTTGCAACTACCGGTGATTGGAGAGTCCATGTGGGGATTATTACGCCGGTACAAGCGGAGTGGTTTATGTTATTTGACCAGGCCATCTATTAACGTGATTACGCAATAGAGTCGCTGCTCCAGTGCAGAGATCGGAGCATGTGTTTTGCTAGATCTAGCTTGATAGTGTGTAGCAATTGAGGGTGTGCATGAGAGCTTGTGAGGAGATTTTGTACTATGATTGTTACATGATCTCCATGACATATAATATACAGATAGTTGGGGTTTTAAGCTTTAAGCTTTCCCATTAAATACTATGTTCATATGTGTGATTGTTTGTGGTTTTAATGTATGCATGCAATTGATTTTATTTCCGCATGTGATGATCAATGGTAGAAGAGATTCTGTATTATGCATGAAGCTAAAATAGTGTGTGATCAGGAGAATCTCGGTGAATAATATATCATCTATTCAAATTTCTACATGGTATCGGAGCGATATTGATCATTGGAACAATTGCAAAACATTGAAGCGGTTGAGTTTTGTGCTGGTGGAATTCGAATTTGCAGCAGTGTTTTCTTGGTGTCGAAGTTGAGATGTCTTTCAATGGATTGCGATTGGAGTATGCCCTTGAGGGCAGCTCGAATTATATTGCATGGAAGGACAGGATGGAGGCGGTGTTGGATGACAATGGGTTGGAAAATTTCTGAATCATAAATTCAAAACCTAGCCCTATTTGATGTTTGTGAAGATGCTTGACTGCCTGGAAAAATAAGAGGCGACAGAAATTGTGAAGGTCACATTACAGGAAGGTGTGAGAGGATCACATAGTGTCAGAGTATTTCATCTGGTAGGCTTCTCCCAGTTGCTCCCAGAGCCAGCCAGGAAAGCTTTGACAGATTTATTTCAAAGCAAGAGCGACCAGAGGAAGTTGGCGCTCAAGGATAAACTTAGAAACATAAAAATGGAGAAAGGCGACAGTATGCCCAAGTACCTCACGAAGTTCATCCAATGTAGGGATGAGATGGGAAGTGTGGGGGTTACTGTTGATGACGAGGACTTAGTGAGATTGGCTCTCCTTGGGCTTCCGAAGAATTGGCATTCCTATCAGGACTCTGTCAATGGTCGGGAGAAATTGCCAGGATGGGAGCGACTTTGGTCGGATCTTGTGCAAGAGGAGATCAGGCGAAGTACCAGGGACGGATATTCATCGAAGAACTCAGATGAAGAAAATTGTGCTTTGGCTGCCAAAGCAAAGAAGGGGAAGAGCAAGAAGCATGCTTATCAATCCGGTGTGAAAGGCAAGAAGCAGGACATGTCCAAGGTGAAGTGCTTTCACTGTCACCAACACAGACATTATGCCACTAGTTGTCCACAGAAGAAGAAAAATAAGCAGGTTGTTGAGCTAGGTACAGGAGAGGCCTTAGCCTCGCAGTTTGAGCTGGATTTTTCGCTGATCACATGCTTGGTCTCAAGTGTGATGGGATCAGTATGGTTCTTGGACAGTGGTGCGTCTTTTCACATGACTGGAGATCGAGATCTGTTTTCAGATCTGGATGAGAAAGATCTTGGAGTGCACATAGAGATGGGCGATGATGGTAGATACGGTACAGAGTATTTACGATAGAGTACGGTAAACATATCGCATTAGAGAGTGATGCGTGTTCCAGGATTGAAGAAGAATCTGATCTCGGTGGCCATGTTAGAAGACAAGGGATATGATGTTGTCTTTAGCGAGGGAAAGGCTTTCCTGCGCAGTAAGGCAACTGGTGAGACCCGGAGGATAGGGGTTTGAGTTAAGAACCTTTATCAATTGCAGGTAGATGGCTGCGCAGCAATGGCAGGCAAGGCAGAAGGAGTGGTGAGCCGGGATGATGGCGAGTTGTGGCACCGGAGATTGGGCCACCTTCACCATGGAGTTTTGAAGATACTGCAGTAGATTTATACTGGGCTTCCTAAGGGTACTCTTGCGCAGTCAGATCAGTGCAAGGGATGTACCTTGGGAAAATTTGTGAAATCCACCTTTCACGAGAAGGATAGTCACGCCACGACAATCCTTGAGAGAATTCACATAGACGTGTGTGGATCTTTCTCAGTAGCTTCAACAGCAAAGCACAGGTACTATGTGATATTTTTTGATGATTTTTCTTGTAAGTGCTGGATCTTCTTCATGCAGAAGAAGAGCGAGACATACTCAAAGTTCTGTGAGTTCAAGGCACTGGTTGAGAAATAATCAGGGAAGCAGGTGAAGGCTCTTAGGAGCGAAAATGGTGGTGAATTCATCTCTGGCGAATTCAAGGACTTTTGCAGTGCAAAAGGAATTCGAAGAGAGCTCATAGCACCTCATAACCCACAGCAGAATGGGGTTGCTGAGCGGAAGAACAGAACGATCGTGGGTGCTGCACGGGCGATGTTGCATGATCAGGGCCTTCCCATACACTTGTGGGCTGAGGCATGCAATAATGTAGTATATGTGCAGAACCATTGTCCTCACAGGATACTTGGCATGAGTACACCCGAGGAGGCGTTTTCTGGTAAGCAGCCTGATATTTCCCATTTGAGGATTTTTGGTTCACCTGTTTACATTCATGTGATGAAGGATCCCAGGAAGAAGCTGGAGCCGAATGCAGAGGTTGGGATATTTGTGGGGTACACTGATACAACCCATAACTATCGTGTGTATTTTATAGACAGTCGCAAGACTGTTGTGCGACGGGATATCAAATTTCATGAGGAGAAAGCCATGAAGTGTTCGCTTGAGAGGGAGTCACACTTGCATGCAAATGAGGAGCTATTAGTTCCTAAGGATGAGTCTCAAGATGTGGATCAGCCACAAGATGAGGTTCATGGAGTGGAAGAGACCACTCATGCAGCGCCAACCATCAGAGGGCGGAATCGCACTACAGAAGCTAAGCGACTGGCTCAAGATGCAGAGAGGATTGTAGGAGCACCTACATCATAGCGCAAACAGAGACAGTCACCTGATCGGTACACTGGATACATGGCTCTCATGAGTCAACGTATCGTGACAGAGCCATCCTCTTTCGAGGAAGCTGTGGAGGATCCCGCATGGGTAGATGCCATGGTGGAAGAGTATGATTCGATTGTCAGAAACAGTGCATGGGAGATTGTCCCAAGGACGGAAGGGAAATCAGTGGTGGGTTCGAGATGGATCTACAAATTGAAGCAGGAAGCTGACGAGAGTGTGGAGAAGTACAAGGCAAGATTTGTTTCCCGAGGCTTTTCACAGATTTAGGGGATCGATTATGAGGAGACCTTTGCACTTGTCGCAAGGTATTCTTCCATACGGACGATTCTTGCTCTCTCAGCGCAGATGGGGTGGCACATTCATCAGATGGATGTGAAGACTGCGTTCCTCAACGGGGTGATTGAGGAGGAGGTGTACATAGAGTAGCCCAAAGGTTTCAAGATCTTCAGCAGCGAGTCGCATGTGTGCAGGCTCAAAAGAGCATTGTATGGGTTGAAACAAGCACCTCGTGCTTGGTACACACGGATCAACAGTTATTTTACCGGACTTGGATTCTTCAAGAGTGAGGTGGATCCGAACCTATACCAGATAGTGATGGAGGGTAAGTTGCTGATCATTGTACTTTATGTAGATGATTTGATACTGACCGGTGATGAACAGTTGATACTCTCATGCAAGGCTGATCTTGCAAAAGAGTTTGAGATGAAGGACTTGGGCCTCCTTCATTATTTCCTGGGATTGGAAATTTGGCAGCGCGCAGTGGTGGACTATTTGTTTCTCAGGGTAAGTATGCCCGGGAGATACTAGAGAAGTTCAACATGCATGGCTGCAAGCTTGTTGATACTCCTCTTCCTGGTGGATGGAGGAAGGAGGATGCTACTTCGGCGGAGGTAGTGGATGCCACTGTTTATCGACAGTTGGTGGGGTCGCTTATGTATCTGGTCAATACATGACCCGACATATGCTATGTAGTTAACCAGCTTTCACAAGCTATGGTTAAGCCTACCAAGCTCTTTTGGAAGGCGGGGAAGCATATATTGAGATATCTCAGAGGCACATCGGGATATGGATTATGGTACAGATAGTCAGATGAGGTGAAGCTGTGTGGCTTCACGGATGCAGATTGGGCAGGGAGCCCAACGGACAGAAAGAGCACATCTGGAGGGATTTTCCGTATCGGGTCAACATCAGTTTCTTGGTACAGCAGGAAGCAAATATCCGTGGCACTCAGTTCAGCAGAGGCCAAGTATATGGCAGCGAGTTTGGCTGCATGCGAGGCTATATGGATGAGGAAGATCCTGGTCGGGTTGTTCGGTTCACACTTAGATCCTACTGTGATTTATTGTGATAATCAGAGTTGCATTAAACTCTCGGTTAATCCAGTATTCCATGATAGATCTAAACACATTGATATCCGGTATCATCATATCAGAGATTGTGTGTAGCGAAAGGTCATGTTACTTTCATATATTCCCACGGAGGATCAGGATGCTGATATCTTGACGAAGGCGCTCATCAGAAGCAAATTCGAATACCACAGAGGTAGGATAGGGGTGGCAGATAATCCTTATCTTTTTGAAAGGGAGTGTTGATATTGCAACAAGATGATGAGCTTAGTGAAAAGAGTCGTCTTCACTAAGTGGGCCCGCAGGCTATTTTTGGCGCAAAGTCTATTTTTAGACTATGTCTATTTTTAGACATATGCATCATGTTCTATGAGTTGCAGGATGCTATTTGTGGATGGTTGGTCAAGTCGGGAAAAATAGATGGACTTCTATTTTTAGACATACTGGGCGGAATCTATTTTTATATTGTCAGTCTAAAAATAGATATGTCAAATATTATTAGCTCTTAATAATATTTGGACTATAAACATTATCTTATTCTCTTGGAGCACTTCAGTTAAGTGCACAGATGTGGCACAGGAGCTGATAGAAGGAATTACGCTATTCCTAGGGGTTAAGTGGAGCTATTGCATGGAGACTTTAGTTATAACTCATGTGACAGAGTTTGGTGGAGTTGATTGAGGAGTTAATGGAGTTGTGTTCAGTTTAACTAATCTAAACATAGTTGAACTAGTTGTATTTAGTCTAATTGATTAATACACTAGTGAAGCATGGTGTGAATTAATTATTAATTAATTCACTAATTATAAACTCATTAATCAACTAAAGAATACATCAGTTAACTTCAGTGCATGGACAGTTTCAGTGGAGACCAGTGCAGAGATAGGTGAAAGAGCAGGTTAACTATCAGTTGTGACTATACTGTTGCATATTTGCAACTACCAGTGATTGGAGGAGCCCATGATGATTGCGCAGTACAAGCCAGGTGTTTTATGTTATTTAATGAGCCATCCTATAGCATTGATTACGCAATAGAGGCTGGCTATCAGGTGGCAGAGATCGGAGCATGTGTTTTGCTAGATCTAGCTTGATTAGTGTGTAGCAATTGGAGGTTGTGCTGAGAGCTTGTGAGGAGCTTTTTACAATGATTGTTACATGATCTCTATGACATATAATATACATATAGTTGGGGTTTTCAGCTTTAAGCTTTCCCATGAAATACTGTGTTCATATGTGTGATTGTTTATGGTTTTAATGTGCGCATGCAATTGATTTTATTTCCGCATGTAATGATCAATGGTAGAAAAGATTTTGTATTGTGCATGAAGTTAAAATAGTGTGTGATCAGGAGAATCTCGGTGAATAATATATCAGTTATTCAAATTTCTACAGATTAGGATTAGTCTAAACTACCAAAATAAATAAATAAATAAACATATTCTAATAATATTTATATGAATATTAGGGAAATATAATTAAAAATAATATCATTAATATTTTAATTTATTAAATTTGTTCACTTATAAACCTCGCTCACATATTCACATAATAATTTATATTAATAAATTATTAAAAAAAAATATATAAAATGAAATGAAATTAAATATAAATTAAATTAAATAAGGTTTATTAAATAATCTTGTATTATGCTAGTCGGCTCTTCCCTTCTCCTCATTTTCTCCATTCTTTCCTCCATGTATTTATATACCTTGGTTTCCTCTCTTCTTGGTAAGTTTTGTATTGAAGATGAGTCTTGTTCTAGACTTGAAACATAGACAGGAAATTGAAGATTGTGGACATTTTGAACTCTCTATCTCAAATATACACCACAGAAACCTACAAACTAACTAGTTGTTGTTACGGTTATTTGTGCACTAAAAATTATGTGTTTATGGCAGTATGATGCATGGGACTGCATAGCAAAAGAGACTGCCATGAAATATTGAAGAAGGCTGAGGTTGAGCTTTCCTTTGGAAGTGGTGGGAAGCCATGGAGGATAGAGTCATGATGTTTGTTTCTAGTCTTGTGCTTTTGGTATTTGTGGTTTTTTTGCACTTGATTTGTGGTCTTGATTGCATCTAGTGCATGATCATGCCACTCTGTTGCGGTGTCGTATTGCTTTTGGTTTCATGGTTTTCTTCTAGTTGTTTCTTATTCTACCTTTTATATTTTGGGAGTCTTGAAAATTGGTTTGGGAAAGAGTAAATTAATGGAGCTCGACGAGAGATGTGTGCTACCCAAAAGGTAATGAAAGACACGAATGAAGCTTAGCACAAGAGTAAGCGCAACAGAAGTGATCAGGAGTTCATAAATTTTTCTCAAAATTAAAAGTTACAGGATTGGGTTGAAACCAGGATGGTTGCGTAGATCTCGTCTTCCTAATTCTGACATCATGAACGGTTCGAAAAATCGATGTCGTATGAGGAAGATATCGCGTTCTGATCGAAATGCCAAACAAGTAAATTTTCGACAATTTGACTAGGTTTGACTGGGATGCACAGTCAGCAAAGTGGGTGGATGTACAATCAGAAAAAAGTAATATTCCTTGGAATATTCCTTTCCACCAGACTAATCACAGGTTGACAAGTGTCAATTTTTTATTTGATGTATGGGGTTTGAAGAGCCAATTATAGGGCACCATGTGGTTGGCCATGAGGCTGCCATGTGTCCCTGAAATGGCATTCTAAAATTTTGTTGAGGGTCCGCAAGGCTCGACCCCCAGACCTCCCGTCGAGCACGCATAGATCTTACCACCCACTCTACGCATTTTTTTCTTAACCATATTGGTTGCGGGTTTATGTTAATGTGTATTAAAATTCATGTTGGGGGTTGGGAACTGTCGGTGGTCCCAACCCGCGAGCGGTCCCCACGTTGGATGGTGCGACAAACTGCCAGAATTATTGCTATCTATGTCACATGATAGCCATTAACTGTAACAAAATCCGCGCGGCCAGCGTTAAACCCATGATACTTACCACGGTTCAACTCAGTTATAACCACAGTTTATTGCCTTGGGTTCCACCCAACGGTTATGTAACCGCGGGTTTGGGGGTGCGCATGTGACCACCCCAACCGCAAACATTTATTATGCAGTTGGATTTGGCTGAAAGGTTATAAAGCGCGCCATTTTTGGCGGCCTATGCTATTTTAACTCGATTTAAGTGGAGTTCTCCGCTTTTAGTGGAGCTAATTTTCTAGGTGAAACTGGACAAAAGTGTAGGAGGCCCAATTTTCGACCATTTTGAGTGAATGAAGAGTCATTTTTTACTAATTGGAGCATTCTGGAGCCATTGGTGCAGAGAAAACAGCCATTAGAGCACTTTAACTACATGTAATAGCAAAATTTTGAGCATAATGAAAGATGGACATGCCATTGGGAGTTGGACCAGCAGATGTAGCCTAGGAGGGGTGAACTGCTTCATCATGCCTTCTGTGTAAATTTCATGTGGTGACTTACTTATTTATTTTACACTATTGTTCAGTGTTATTTAAGTTTGTTTTATGCTTCTAATTAACTAAAAATCATCTACAATTCATGGACAAACTCATCAATCCTTATGCAAACTAATGAACTAATTATGCACATGTTTTTAAACTGAAAAGACACTTAGCACAACAAAACTAATACAGTCATTTCAGATTAGGAAGATAAGAATATGACAATCGGTTGGACTGGTTGGGTCCATTGTGGTAAATGGATGGCGGTAGTAAAATCATGATAAAGGTAACACGAAAGGTTAAGTGAATGGATCTGAGGTGTTAGATTCCATGTCTATGTCGGGACTGTTGTTCTTAATGTTGTGCATGTTGTGCACGAATAAAGGAATTTCTCTTAACCTAGACCTCATGCTATATGGTAATTATGATGTGATCATGATGATGCTGGTGTTTAGATATGTATACATGTATGTATGTATGTCTTGTCTGACAAGGTTGTCATGGATCATGGTTGTTTAATGCTAAATGTTTATATGTATATATGTGTGTATGTATGTCATTGTCTGACAACATGATGATTGTTTTATGCTAATGATTATATATGTATGTATATATCTATGTCACTGTCTGACATTGTTGTTAGGGATCATTCTAGTGGAGGAATGATTTCTTATGTAGGTGAATGTATGGAGAAGCAGGGTTGCTTTGTGGGGTCAGTGTGTGGTCTATGGATGTGAAGTACTATTGTTGTGTATATGTTGTGCCTGTTGTATATTCAGTGACTGTACCTATGGTGATGTGTAATGTTGCATATGTAGTATTGTTTACATATGATGTTGTATTCCTGTTGTATATATGGTGTTGTGTGTATATTGCATATGCAATGATAGGTATAGATGGTGCTGTGTACATGTGAGATATGCAGTGTTTTCTACATCTTGTATTGTATGCATGTTGTATGTGCGATGTTGTGTGAATATGGTGTTGTGTGAATGTTGGATATGTGGTATTGTGCACGTATGGTGTTATGCGCATGTTTAATATGCAATGTTATGTACATATGGCATTGTGTGCATGATGTACATAGGGTGTTATTTACATTTGGTGTTGTGTGCATGATTGTAAACATGGGGTTGTATGCATGTGGTGTTGTGTACATGTTGTACATTTGATGTCATGTACATGTCGTGCATGTGATGTTGTGTACATGTGGTGTCGTGTACATGTCGGGCATGTGGTGTTATGTACATGTGGTATTTTGTACACATTATACAGGTGGTGCAGTGTAGATTTTGCATTGTGAACACATTGTGCAGGTGGTGTCATGTACATGTGATGTTGTGCACACGTTGTGGAGGTAGTATTGTGTACAGGTGGTACTGTCTACATGTTGTGCATATGGTACTAGTATACATGTGGTATTGTGTGCATGTCATACATGTTGTGTTGAGGGAATCCGGTACTATGTATGTTCATAGTGTAGTTGTATCACAACATGTGTATTCCTTGTGTTGTACTTTGTGTATGTATATGTATATGTATATGAATATGTATTGTGTTGTATTGTACAGTGGGTGTAGGTGTATGTGTTGCATGTCAGTGTAGGCATATGTATTATGTTGTATAGTACACCAGGAGTAGGTGTATGTGTTGTATGCCAGTGTGGGTGTATGTATTGTATGGTGTTGTATGTCGTATGTGTGTGTACGTGTTGTGATAACACTGTTACCGATGAAATAGGTAACCGCACTATTACCTACATTTTTTTGGTAGCATAAAAGGCACCCGATTTTGAAAAGTGGTGATGCAGAATCACCTTTTTTTTTTTTTTGGAGCACATTTTTGACACTCTAATATTTTTATTTATGAAGTATGAATATTTGTTTTAAAATGTTAGTGATTTTCATGCTAATTTTGAAACGTATTGATGCAGCATCAAATTTTTCTTTTTAGAGCGGTGATTTTCATGCTAATTTTGAAATGTATTGATGCAACATCAACCTTTTTTTTTTTAGAGAGGTGATTTTCATGTTGGTAATAAAACACAAAACTTATATATATATATATATATATATACAATAAAAAAACCAATAAAAATGTAAAAAAAAATAAAATTAACTCGTACAAATAAAAAATTTAAACAAAAATAACTTAAAAAAACAAAAAAAACAAAAAATTCGAAAATTATATCAAAAGAAATGACAAAATTTGAAAAAAAACACATAATTTAAAGAAAAAAAACAAAAATTAACCAAAAAAATTAAAAAAAAAACATCAAAAACATTTTTTTCTAAGTTATTAAAAAAAACCATATAATTAAAAAAGAAAAAAAAATTAAATAGAAAATTTAAAAATAATTTAAATTACAAAATTAAAATTTAGATAAAAAAATAAAATACAAAAAAGAAAAAATTAAATTTAAAAATTTAAATTAAAAAAATAATAATAAGAAGAAAAAAATACAAATTTTAAAATTAACAAAAAAAAGCAAATTAAAAAAAAAAACAAAATTGAAAATTGAAAAAGAAAATTAAAATAAAACAATTAAAATAAAAAAAATTATCATTAAAAAACAAAAAAAAATGAAAAAAACCACGTGCAAATAATTAAAAAACAAATATCCATAAATTTACTGTTTTTTTTTTAAATGAAACAATTTATAAATTTTAAAAATGAAAAACTAAATAAACTAAAATATTAAAAAAAAAAAAATTAATTAAAATTTAATAAATTTAATAAATAAATTTTAAATTTTAAAAAATAATTAATCTAAAATATTAAATTAAAAAAAAAAAAACAAAAAAAATTAAACAAATTAAATTTAAAATAAAAAAATTTGAATTAAAAAAAAATAATTTTAAATTTTTTGAATTTAAAAAAAAATCAAATTAAAAAAAATATTAAAAAATAAAAAAATAAATAAAAAAAAAAGAATTTTTTTATCATCGTGGCGCCTCCAATCAGCCTCCTGCCCAGGTGGCGACGGAGGCAGGCCGCTGGGCGGGCGGGGAGGCTGCATGCAGCCCGGCCGCCCGGCGGCCGGCCTACTGCCCCAGGCGGGCCGGTCCCGGGAGCTCGGCCTCCCCATCGCGCCTCCCTCCGGTCGGGGAATCGGCCTCCGTCGCGCCTCGGGGCGGTTCCGGAATCGGCCTCCGTAGGAGGAGTGATTCCGGGCTCGGCCTCGCGCGGGAGGCGGTCGGAATCGCCCCTCCCCGGGCCAGGTTCTCGGAATCGGCCTCCGCCCCGACGACGGCCTCGTTGCCACCTGGCGGGCGATTGGCGGCACCACCACTATAGAAAAATTCTTTTTTTTTTTTTTTTTTTAATTTTTAATATTTTTTTTAAATTTTTTTTTTTTTAATTTAATATTTATATTTGAAATTTAATTTATTTTAATTTATTTTTTTTTTTTTTTCATTTTTTTGTTTTTAATTTTTTTTTTTTCTAAATTTTGTTAATAATTTTTATTAAATTTTGTATTTTTTTTTATTTAACTTTTTTTTTTCATATTTTTTTTTTATTATTAAATTTTATGTTTAGCTTTTTCATTTTATTTTTTAAAATTTAGTAAATTTTGTATTTTTTTTTTAATTTATTTGAATTTAATATTTTTTTTTTAATTTTTAATTTTTTTATTATTTTCTTTTTAATTACATAAAATTTTTATATTTTTTTTATTTCAATTAAAATTGTGTATTTAAAATTAGATTTTTTTTAATTAAACCTAATATTTTCAAATTAATTTGTTTTTTATTTTATTTTTTATTTAATATATTTTATTTAATTTATTTTTTTCAATTTTTCAATTTTAGTTGATTTTTAAAGTTTTGTGACTTTTTATTCTAACAATGTTTTTTTTTTTTCTTTATATTTAAAATTTATTTTTTATTTCAAAATTTATTTGTTTATTCATTTATTTATTAAAATTTAATATATTTTTTTTTCTAAATTTAATTTGTTATTTTAATATTAACATTTTTTTTTAATTTAATACAATCTAATATATATATTTTTAATTTAAGTTTATATATATATATATATATATATATATATATATATATATATATATATATATATATTATCATTTAAATTTAATTTATTTTTTAAAATCTATTTTTTTTCAATATATATTTTTTTAAATTTAATATTTTTATTGTATTTTATTTTTCATTTTTCATTTTTAATTAATTTTTCATTTTTTTACTTTTAATTTCAATAATGTTTTTTATTTTTTTATTTTTTTTAAGTTTTAAATTTATTAAAATTTAATATATTTCTTTAAATTTAATTTTTTATTTTAAAATTTAATTTAATTTTTTTTAAATTTAATAAACATTTTCTTTTTCTTTTTTAAATTTAATTTCTATATTTTTTTTTTATAATTTTTTTCTTTTTTAACTTGTTTTTTTTTTTTTTTTTTTTTTTTAATATTTTTATTTCGTTTTTATTTTTTATTTTTTTTATTTCTATATATTTTGAAATTTTAATCTTTAAATTTTTTTTTTTAAATTTTTTTTTAAATTTTTATTTTTTTTCCTTAAATTTTAGGTTTTTTTTAATGTTTGAATTAAAATTTTTATTTTGTTTTTATTTTTATTTTTTTATTCCTATATATTTTTAAATTTTAAGCTTCAAAATGTTTTTATTTTTAAATTTATTTATTTTCTTAAATTTTAGGTTGTTTTTAATGTTTGAATTTTAAAAATTAAAAAATGTTAATGTCAAAAATATGACAATTTTTTTTTTTGTTATTCCAGCATCAACTGGTTTTGTTTTGAGGGTGTTTTTTCAA
This sequence comes from Pinus albicaulis, assembly GCA_034641835.2. Taxonomy (NCBI): domain Eukaryota; kingdom Viridiplantae; phylum Streptophyta; class Pinopsida; order Pinales; family Pinaceae; genus Pinus; species Pinus albicaulis. The sequence continues at coordinate 141,261,480 of CM076571.1, forward strand.
TCCTTTTTTCAAGAAACAATTTTGTTTTTAGCATAATTTTATAAAATGTTGAAATTTGACCTTAAAAAAAAACCAAGTGTGTTCTGGAATATATTTTTTTTGTTTTTTAGGTGTTTTTTCATGTTTTTTGAGTCTTTTTGGGCTAGAGTTCTCGTTTTGAGGTCAGGTTACCTATTTCATCGGTAATAGTGTTTGATGTACACCGTGTGTATGTGTATGTGATTGAATATAAGGAATTGGGTGATTGTCGGGTGTGGAAACTGATCGTTTGTGTGTATAGAAAGAAAAAAGGCAGAAATAAGGACCAATGAAGGATAAGTATGAGTATTTTATTGCAGTTTTATTATGCATATGATCTACAATTCCGACTTATGATGGCTACATGTGATTTATGATGATTGCATGTGATTCATGATTTTGATCTATGATGCTTGTGTTTTGAGCTAACTAGATGTGATATGTTTATACATGATGATTTGATCAAACAACCAGTTTGACTTGTTGTGATAGGAAGTAAATAGGATTGCAAGTGTACCTTATTTACAAGCTACTAATGAGGTATGATTTGAAGTTATTTCAATTTATTTTGAATATAATGGCAGTTATGTGCTTGGTACAGGAAGCATGGAAATGCTCAGTTGGGTGGTTGAAACTGATTGCAAGCAGTAACAAAAACAACAAAAGGAATTGGAACATGCATCAGTATGATAGTAATCATTTCAAGAGTAGAGCCTGTTATGAAACCAACTCCAAAAATAGAAGAAAAGAGAGATCAATGCCTTAGAAATAAGCCACTTCGAGGGGGAAACCTCATTTACATTACTTAAATGAAAAAACCTCCTTCTATATATAAGAGTCCATGGGGTACAATATAATCCTAGCCAGCATAACAATAATAATTTAAGGGCACAATAATAACAATATGGGGGTTACAGGGGTACAACAATAACAATAAGGGGTCTACACTAACACAATAAGGGACTACACTATTAATATAGTGATCTAACATGCCCCTCTCCTTCAAAAAAGTGTTGTCCTAAATGCTTGAGTAGCTCTGGATGCTTCTGTATAAAATTCTCATCCTCCCATGTAGAATATTCAGTGGGTAAGTTCTTCCACTTGATGAGATACTCTGAAATTGATCGATTTTGTAGCTGTCGAATTCTTGTTTCTGTGATTGCTTCAGGTTCCAATACGATTTTTACTTCCTCATCAAGTTTTGGAAATATTGTTTGAACTGGAAGTTTGTCACCTATAACCTTCTTTAAAATGAAACATGGAAAACTAGATGCACTCACGAAGAAGCAGGAAGCTCCAATTTGTATGCCATAGTACCAATCTTTTGCAACACCTTGTAAGGACCATAATACTTTAGTGATAATTTATTATCCTTCTTAGCTTACTTTAGGGGCATTTGTTTGTATGGTTGTAGTCATAAAAATACCCATTCTCCTACATCAAAACTTCTCTTGCTGTGATGTTGATCTGACTGTTGTTTCATTCTATTTTGTCCAAATTTAGGTTATCCTTTAAGGGTTGGAGAACTTGATGTTGATGCTCGACGTGATATTCCATTGCTTCAACCTTAGAATTTTCTCTTAAAGATGATGTGATGGATGGTGGATGATATCCATTAAGTGCCATAAATGGGGTCATTTTTGCTGCAGTATGGAAGGAAGTGTTATACCACCATTCTGCTAGAGGTAACCACTCGACCCATTGTGTTTGTTTATCAGATGTAAAACGAAGAAGATATCCTTCCAAAAAAAAATTCACTATCTCTGTTTGACCATTGGATTGAGGATGATAAGATGAGCTATGAGCTATTTGAGTACCCAAACAAGAAAATAATTCCATCCAAAAATTTCTAGTAAAAATGGGATCTCTGTCACTTTCAATAATCTTTGGGTTTCCATCTAGCTTTTGAATTGTTTCCATAAATGCAGTAGCAATTGTACTTGCTTTAAATGGATGAGATAATGTACAAAAGTGTGCATACTTGGTAAGTCTATCAACTACCACCATGATGAAACTCTTTCCTTCGGACTTAGGTAAACCTGTGATAAAATCCATTGAAATCTCCTCCCAATGTTGACTGGGAATGGATAAAGGTTGCAGAAGACCCAAGGTCTTAATTGTCTCAAGTTTATTTTGCTGGAAAACCAAACATCCTGCCACAAACTTTTGAATATCATATTTAAGGCCATCCCAAAAAAATTATTTCTTCACCCCATGGTAAGTTTTTAAAAATCCCGAGTGTCCTCCTAAAGGAGAAGTGTGCAATTCCAAAAGAATATTTTGTTTTAGTTGGGAATTATTATAAAGATATAAGCGGTATTTGTACCATAAGGAATCACTTTTCCAACTAAATGTATCAAATGTACTAGGATATTGCTGCAACTTTTGAATGAGTGTCCACACTTCTTCGTCCTTCTTCCATTCATCCCTTTCTTCAGTTATCCAATTAGGTTGGATAATAGAAATGGCACAAAGAAATTCTTCCACCTCTTCATCCTTTCTTGAGAGTGCATATGCAACAACATTTAGCTTCCCTTTTTTGTAGATGATTTCAAAGTCATAACCCAACATCTTTGTGACCCATTTTTGCTGCTCTTTTGAAGATATTATTTGTTCCAAAAATTGTTTAAGACTATCATGATCAGTTTTTACCTTGAAGTGTCTTCCCATGAGGTAAGGTCGCCATTTCTTTAGTGCATGTAGTATTGCCAACATTTCCTTCTCATAATTAGCTTTCTGTAAATACTTTCCTTTGATTGGATGACTTTCAAAAGAAATGGGTCTTCCTTCTTGCATCAAAACATCACCAATTCCATTTTATGAGGCATCACATTCTCTAATAAAGGTTTTTGTTAATTCTAGCATAGCTAAGACCGGTGCTCGGCACATTTCCTCTTTAAGATGTTCAAAGGCCTTAGTTGCTTCAAGAGTCCATGAAAATGCATATTTCTTCAATAATGTTGTTAGAGGTGATGCTATTCTCCCATAATTCTTAACAAACTTGCGATAATACCATGTTAACCCGATAAATCCTTGCAATGTATTTATGGTTGTGGGGAATTTCCATTCCTTAATGGCTTTAATTTTAATAGGGTCTACCTTAACACCCACGTGAGATAAAATATGACCCAGATATTCCACATCTTGTACTCCAAAGAAAAATTTGGAAGTGTTTTCATATAATTGTTTCTCCTCCAATATTTTGAGCACCCTATCAACATGTTGAACATGATCCTTCCAAGACACCTTGTAGGTTAGTATATCATCAAAAAATACTAGCAAAAATTTTCTAAGGAAGGGTTTCAAAATGTAATTCATCAACCCTTGAAATGTAGAAGGTGCATTGGTAAGGAAAAAAGGCATGACCAAAAATTCATAATGACCCTCATGAGTTCGAAATAATCTTTTCGGAATATCTTCAGTCTTCATTCTAATTTGATGATATCCTGAACGAAGATCCAAATTGGTAAAATAATTTGCTTCATGTAATTCATCGATCAAAAGAATGGGAAATTTATCTTTAATAGTGAGCTTATTGAACTCCCTATGATCCGGACACATGCGCCATGATCCATCCTTCTTGTGCACCAATACTACTGGAGCAGAGAAAGAACTTTGACTAGGTTGAATTATACCAGCCTCTAACATTTTTGCAATCATACATTCAATTTCGCTTTTTTGCACATAAGGATATCTGTAAGGCCTGATGTTTGGAGGAACACTTCCTGGAATCAAATGAATAGCATGATCATGATCATGAATAGGTGGGAGTACTTTGGGAGTTTCAAACACCATGGAATGATTGTACAAGACTTTTTGGAGATCTAGAGAAATAGATGATTTTGATGTTGGAACTTCTAGGGAGCATAATTGTGCAATTATGCCTCGTTGTTATTTCTTCAAAAGCTTTTTCATGACATTATATCTTATTTTATTTCTAGGCTTCCCTGCGATACCTCGTAGTTCGACTTCCTTTCCTTCCAAAAGGAATTTCAAGAAAAGTTCTTGAAAATTAAAAGCTATCATCCCCAAAGATTGTAACCATTGTACTCCTACTAAAAAATCAGCACCTCCCATTGGAATGGAAAGAATTGGACTATTAAATACATATTCCACCATGGTTATCTTGATATTATGGCATTTTCCAGAGCAATTTATAGTTCCTACATTTGAAACCATCACTTGACATTCTGGTGCTGGGTATAGGAAGCAATTCAATTCCTTGGCTACCTTACAATGAATAAAATTATGGGTACTACACGAATAAATCAACACTATTACCTTTTTCTTCTTGATATGTCCTTCTATCTTGAGAGTTTGAGGAGTGGTAATTCCTGCCAATGCATTACACAATATGGTTGGACTCATTTTGTCTTTCTCTAGGATTAGTTCCTGGTGGATATCCTCTTCTTTTGAAGTTTCTTGTTCATTTTCTTCCTCCTCTTCACAATCTATGTAAAATCATTTCTTCTCAGCACACTTATGACCTTTAGTGTATTTTCTATCACAACTGTATCAAAGCCCTTTTGCTCTTTTTTCCTCCAATTGTTGTGGCGTCAACCTTGTAGGTTGTGGAAGTAAAGGAGTAGAAACACTTCCATCTTTATATATGTGAGTGGTAGGCTTCCTTGTCACCAAAATTTTACATTCAATTTTTCTTTCCAACCTGAATTCCTTCTCCATTGAATTAGGTTCCAAATGGTGAACCTAGTGTTGTATGTTATCCTTTAAAGTCTCTATGAAGACATCAATCCTGTGTTCGTCTAGAATATTAGTTATGTTAGGAAAAATACTGAGAGGGGGGGGGTGAATCAATATTTAGGACTTACTCAAAACTTTTTACTTTTTCATTGACTAAAACCCATACGCTACTTTGATGAAGCCAACTAGCGTATACACGCGGATATCCTTCATAAAACTTGCGTATATACAGAGATCTTATTATGCAATTAAATCTTTACTTAGATCTATGCAACATTCATTCTTCTGATGTTTAGTTAACAGTAAGCATGTGCAGTAATAACAGAATAAACCATCACACATAAGCATCACACATGAACACCAGGATTTAAGGTGGAACCCAAGTCAGGAGAAAACCACCGCTGCCGTCATCTCAGTCTTCAATATTTATTATATAAAGAGAACATGTTACAACCATGTACTGGCGCAGACTCATACCAGCATGCAGGAACCCACCTGCAGAAGGCTACAACCTTCTCTCGTTTACCAGCCTCTCCTGGAAGGGAGCTACAACCCCCTGCTCTCGGTTACTAGCCTCTCCTGGAAGGGAGCTACGACCCCCTGCTCTCGTTTACCAGCCTCTCCTGGAAGGGAGCTACAACCCCCTGACTGAAGGCTACAACCCTCAGCACTTCTATGGACCACGTTTCATCAATTTTCATACTGGATCCAATAGCTTCCATAGAACACAACTTGCAGGCCACTTTTCATCATATTTTCAGACTGGACCCACTCCACACATTTAAGCTCAATCACACATGAAACTGAAACTTATACCCTTATCAATTCATTCAATGAATCATCAACCAATCAATCAACAACTTGATCTTTTCTCAACATAGTCAGCAACATAATCAACATTCAGAAAACCCAGATCTGTATGAATACATCATAGACAGATAGCAGTGATACAGCAGAACAGATCAGACATTTCATACCTCATACTTCAGCAAACCCTAGATTTCATACGCGCTTTCACTTCACAGAACCTGCGTATATACGCGCCTTAACAGAAACAAACCTGCGTATACATCTGCACACATTTCAGAGCTATCTCACATTCCATACGCACTTTCGCTGAAGCCGACCCGCGTATATACGTGCTTTCTATGTTACAAACATGCGTATATATATTCAGACATTTTAGGGCAGTGCAGCTCTCCAGAACAAATAAACAGCTCAGATCTTCATTCTTTACTTCGGCACAGATTCGCCAGATCACAGATCTAATCATTCCATAAACAGATCTAGAAAATACAAATGCATTTCAGATCTAGAGATCCCTCTTCATCATTTTCTTCATAGGTGCATCATAGATTCAGATCTATCATCAAACAGTTACCCTTTCCATTCAGACATACTTCAGAGTGAAGTATACATTCAAACCCAGACTCATGCACACCCTTTGCACAATGATTTTCTTCTCCTTATATAGGTTTACCCTTTATCAATACCATGAGCCAAAACCACACCACTTCCGATGGTATTCCTGGACGAGATCAAATAGACAACCCAGTGCTCAATACAATGGGTCAATACCATGGTAGTAACCCCTGGTTTTACACATTTAGAGCGCAATTAGGCATATGCAACTTAGCAAGTACTTTTCCGCGTACATACGCTACTTCGCCTAAACAAACCCGCGTATGATTTGTGATACACATTTTACATCATTGTTCTGTCCCTTACTGATATTTCTTTCTTTGGTACTTCTGAGCTACGTGTAGAACACCAGATTTACATCATTAATAAACTCATCAAGCATCAAGAACAACTTCATTAAGTAGTTTGCCATCATCTTCATCAAGTGGGTTGCCATCAAGGACAACACTCTGCATCATATTGCCAACAATCTCCCCCTTTGGACTTGATGGCAACCACGATGGTGTTTGATCACGATCACAACAGATAGATATTCTCCCCTTATTCAAACACCATGTCACTCTCCCCCTTTGACATCAAGGGCAAAGGGTGGATCAAAAACCAACATAAGGTTTTTCTCCTCATGTAGAAAGAAGAGCGCTGTAGATCTGATGTGCACTGAAGTTACCATGCTCCCCCTGAGTTCATGCTGAATGTTCAAACATGTTTTTCAATGAAGTACATGACTCTATGACCTTTCCTATCACCAAGGACTCATACTTACATCAATGATCCAACCAAGTGGATTTACATATGAGACTCAGGTACCCAACCAAGTGGGTTTACAAAATTGAATCAACTACCCAACCAAGTGGGTTTACACATTTTGACTCAACTACCCAACCAAGTGGGTTTACACTTTTGAACAAGTCCTTACATGACTAAATATTACAATTTTACATCATAGGTCTCATCATGACCTTTTCATCAAATTACAAATATGACTTTTAATGACCACTACCAAAAATACCTCAAGAAAGATCATATTTCATAATCATCATAATGCCAACAATGCATTATGCTCAGCAAGGCTAATGCTCCCCCTGAAACTTGTGTTCCTGATCTTCAACTGTCATACTAATTTTCTTATCATAAATGCATACGCGGCTGTCTCCACTGTAACTCGCGTGTATACACGACTTTTTTTCACGAAACCCGCGTATGGAAAGTGAAGCACTGAAAATTTCACTCCTTCATCTCCCCCTGAACTTATGCCTCCTGTACTTGTCTTCATTACATCAGATGCACTGTCAGAAATAAACATGACCAGAATCACCAAAGAAACCATGGGAATCATCATACATTGCTCCCCCTATGAAGATACATTACTAATCCCTAGAATGTATCTCACATCATCCCTGCAGTCATTATGAGAAGTAAGCTTTAAAATTGGATGACTGTAGTAGGGTCAATATTCCCTACGTTTCTGACCGGTCCTCCTTGTTTTTCCAGCTTTGCTTGAACTTTCTTATCGTGTGCTGGAAATTTTCCAATCTCTCAGATCTGTTCATCCTGCATTCTTTTTCCACATGTCCATACTTGTTACAAGAATAACATCATATGTGACCAGAAAAGTAAGCATAAGGATCATACTATGATCTTCTATTCCTTCTTCTATTGCAATCAGCTGCTTTATGACCATACTTGCTACATGAAAAACAATATCCCTTGAAGAAACCAGAGTACCTTTCTGTGTAGAGTCTGTTTGTATGTGACTGAAACATTCTGCTTCTGCAATTGGCTGCAACATGCCCATAATTATGACATTTAAAGCATTCAACATTATTGAATGATTTCCTTTGATTTTTCATGATTGTCGGTTGACTTCTTGTTTCTTTCAACGCTTCAAGTTTTGCATTGACATCCTTTTAATATTTAGCACTTCCTTGTGAACTAGATTCTCCTTTAACAGTTTCATGAAAACCAAGACCAATTTTAATAGCAGGTGATCTTTGATTACTAAGAATATTGTCCAGAATCTTAGTACTATCTTGAAACCTCAAGAGTTTATCCTTTTCTTATAATTTACCTTTGAGAATGTTTACCTCAACCTCCAATTTTTGGCATTGCTTCATCATGCTTTCTTCAACCCTTTTTCCTTCTTCTACTTGATCATTCAATTTTAAAATTTATTCCTTCAACCAATTTTCTTGTTCTTCACATGTTTGTAACAAATCTTCATTATTCTTATTTGATTTTTCTAGATCTTCTTTGAGAGAGATGATTTCTGCTTCAAGTCCTTCCTTTTCAAATGATAGGGGTTCTTCATTCTTCTTATTTGATTTTTCCAGATCTTCTTTGAGAGAGATGATTTCTGCTTCAAGTATTTCACTTTGATTGGTTGCATAAACATACAACTTTTGATACTTGTCTATCTGTCCATTCAGTATTTCTTTCTGTTCATTCATTCTAGAGATCATATCTTTGTAGATAGATTCTCTCTGATGAAATTGATTCCAATCATTGCTTTCATCCTTGATCTTGAGATTTGCTTCTAGAATTATACTGTTATTATCACTATCTTCACCATTGCATGCACAAGAAGATGAATCACAAGAACAACAATCAATACCTGTTTCCTCTTCTTCATTTTCTGCTGCGCATGTTTTCTGAGGTATTTTCTTTCTTTGAGTAGCCTTCTTATTTTTCTTCTTTGCCATGAGCACTTGCAGAACTTGGTCAGAATATTCTTCATCCTCATTTGACATTTCATCATTATTTTCATTTGCATAATAACTCTTTCTCTTTTCAAATTTTTTCCCTTGATCACGATTTTCTTTATAAGGACATTTAGCAGCATAATGACCAGCTCTTCCACAAGCAAAACACTTGAAGGGAAGTTTACCTTTGAATCTTCTAGTTCCTAGTTGGAGTCTTCTCACAAAATTTGCTTCTTCTTCTTCTGATATATAATTTGATTCCTTGACATCTTCCTTTTCTTTTCCTTTTGCACATGCCTTAAAAGCAGCTTCTTTGATTTGAGAGGGACCTCCTTGTCTCATTTCATAAGCAGTCAGGATGCCATGTAATTGAACAATGGTAAGAGTTTGCAGATCTTGCCTTTCTTCAATAGCTGCTACTTTAGATTCAAATCTTGAAGTCAAAGATCTTAAGAGTTTTTCCACCAGAGTAGTATCGGTTATGGATTCACCCAAACTTCTCATACGATTTACAATATCATCTAGATGTAAAAAGAAACTGGCAATACTCTCATCACTATGCATCCTTAAATTTTCATATTCAATTCTGAGAGTTTGGAGTTTTTCACTTTTTACCTTTGTATCTCCTTCATAGCTTAGAATGATTTTGTCCCATATTTCTTTTACTGAATTTAGTTGCATAACTTTAGCAAATTTTGGTTCAGACAGGCTTCCTAATAAGACATTGACGGCTTTGGCATTGATTTCATATTTCTTCCTTTCTGCTGCATCAGTAGGAATACTTGTCGGATACTGATAACCTCCTTCCACGATTGCCAACACTTCTGCACCAAGAATTTGCAGATATGCTTTTGTTCTTATCTTCCAGAATAATAGATTATTTCCATTGAATAGAGGTGGCCTTATAGACATTACCCCTTCATGACTTCCCATTTCGACGGATCTCCTTCAAGCGATCAAGCTTCTGCAGAAGGACCTGCTCTGATACCAATTGTTGGGAAAAATACTGAGAGAGGGGGGGGGGGGGGTGAATCAGTATTTAGGGCATAATCAAAACTTTTAATTTTTCATACTCTAAAAACCATACGCTACTTTAGTGAAGCCAACTCGCGTATACAACCGGATATCCTTTTCACAACTCGCGTATACATAGATATCTTATTATGCATTTAATTCTTTACTTAGATATTTGCAACATTCATTCATCTGATGTTTAGTTAACAGTAAGCATGTGCAGTAATAATAGAATAAACCATCACACATAAGCATCACACATGAACACTAGGATTTAAGGTGGAAACCCAACTCGGGAGAAAACCACCGATGCCGTTGTCTCAGTCTTCAATATTTATTATATATAGAAAACGTCTTACAACCATGTACTCGCGTAGACTCATACCAGCACGCGGGCACCCACCTGCAGAAGGCTAAAAACCTTCTCCCGTTTACCAGCCTCTCCTGGAAGGGAGCTACAACCCCCTGTACTCGTTTACCAGCCTCTCCTGGAAGGGAGCTACGACACCCTGCTCTCGTTTACCAGCCTCACCTGGAAGGGAGCTACAACCCTCAGCACCACCATGGACCACGTTTCATCAATTTTCATACTGGATCCAATAGCTTCCATAGAACACAACTTGCAGGCCACTTTTCATCATATTTTCAGACTGGACCCACTCCACACATTTAAGCTCAATCATACATCAAACTGAAACTTATCCCCTTATTAATTCATTCAATGAATCATCAACCAATCAATCAACAACTTGATCTTTCAGCAGCATAATCATCATTCAAACAACCCAGATCTGTACGAATATATCATTGTCAGATAACAGTAAAATAGCATAACAGATTAGACATTTCATACCACATAGTTCAGCAAACCCTAGATTTCATATGCGCTTTTCTTTCACTGATACTGCATATATACGCGCTTTCATGCATATCAACCCGCGTATACATCTGCACATACTTCAGAACTAGTTTCACATTCCATACGCGCTTTCGCTGAAGCCGACCCTCGTATATACGCGCTTTCTCTGTCACAAACATGCGTATATATCTTCAGACATTTTAGGGCAGTGCAGCTCTCCAGAACAGATAAACAGCTCAGATCTTCATTCTTTACTTCAGCACAGATTCGCCAGATCACAGATCTAATCATTCCATAAACAGATCTAGAAAATACAAATACATTTCAGATCTAGAGATCCCTCTTCATCATTTTCTTCATAGGTGCATCATAAATTCAGATCTATCATCAAACAGTTACCCTTTCCATTCAGACATACTTCAAAGTGAAGTATACATTCAAACCCAGACTCATGCACACCCTTTACACAATGATTTTCTTCTCCTTATATAGGTTTACCCTTTATCAATACCATGAGCCAAAACCACACCACTTCCGATGGTATTCCTGGACGGGATCAAATAGACAACCCAGCGCTCAATACAATGGGTCAATACCATGGTAGTAACCCCTGGTTTTACACATTTAGAGCGCAATTAGGCATACACGACTTAGCAAGTACTTTTCCGCGTACATACGCTACTTTGCCTAAACAAACCCGCGTATGCTTTGTGATACACATTTTACATCATTGTTCTGTCCCTTACTGATATTTCTTTCTCTGGTACTTCTGAGCTACGTGTAGAACATCAGATTTACATCATTAATAAACTCATCAAGCATCAAGAACAACTTCATTAAGTAGTTTGCCATCATCTTCATCAAGTGGGTTGCCATCAAGGACAACACTCTGCATCATATTGCCAACAAGTTACCCTTATATTCAATTTTTGGAAGTCCTCAATGTGCTCCACCACTAGACCCTTTTGTTTGATATTTATCAATTGGCTAAAGAAGGTGTTTCTCTTTGTATCTTGATAATGTGCTATCATTTCCTCTGTAAAAATTGACCAAGTGACAATTTTTTTGCGGCAGCAAAGCCATTGATACCATACGAATTTATTTTTTTATAAATATAAATTTTCAATGCATACCTTTTATGTTTTTTTCACATTATTGAGATCAAAATATTTCTCCATTTATAGTATCCATGTTACGGTATGTTTGCCATAAAACTTTCTCATATCAATCTTTGGAATATGGTGGGTCTTCCATCCAACATTTGAGTTTACGAAATAACGATTAACATTTATTTTTTTTCTCATCATGACTTTCCTCTACTATCTTTTCGCCATTAGGAATCATTTCTTGTATCAAATTTTTCAAACCCTCCATGTCTTCCTTCAACCCTTCCATTTTTTCTTCCATGTCTTCCATGCCATTCTTCAAACCATTCAAACCATCCATGTTATATTCCACGCATTTCTTCAAACCATCCATATTAGCTTCCATTCCCTTCTTCAAATCATCCATGTTAGCTTCCACACCTTTCTTCAAAACTTACATTTCATTTTTTGTTGCTCTTTGCGAGAGCGAAATTTGGTGCACTTGCTCTTATAATTTTGATATATCATGTTGCACTTCTTCATCTTCATGATTCATAGTAGATTATTATGAGGGCTTAATGGATGTTGAATTATTTTTAGGGGACATTTTAGAACCCATTAAAAATATCTATGCTTCAATATTCCCTTGGAATCACTTCAAACTGATTTTTCAAACAAGACTCATGCAATTTGAAAAAAAAAATACACACCTTTTTCTTGCTTTTGAGGAGCTGGATATTGAAACTGAATTATCTCTGTGATTTTGAATCTTCAATATCTAAAATTCCTTCTTGTATTATCCCTTTGAATCTTCTTTTGAATGCCACATGTCTGACCTGATTTTGTTTCTTCAAGATAAAGTTATGCCCAATCTCCCACAATGACCTAATTATGGACTGGTTTAGTAGAGCGAACTTGTAAGGCATGCCACGTATCATTTTTTCCTCCTTCAGCTTTGAAATTGATATAAAGGAAACTACAGTCTGTTCAATTTCGCCCAATTTTTACAGAATTCCAATCTGATGCTCAGAGAGATAGTTATGAGGCTTTTCCCACTATCACCTCTTTGAGATGAAATTAAGGAGCCTAAAAAAACCCTAACTTCCAAAGATCATATCTTTGAAAATACTGTGAAATAAGATCTGAAAACTTTACATGAAGTTCCTCAGGCTTTCGGCTTCACGAGATAAAAATTTCAGCTTCTAAACCTTCGTATAAAAAACTTATAGCGAAAATTCCACGATGACTTGTTTGGAGTAGTGAAACCCTAGAATCCAAAGCTGTGATACCAAATTCTATGAAACCAGCTCCAAAAATAGACGAAAAGAGAGATTAACGCCTTATAAATAAGCCACTTCGAGGGGGAAACCTCCTTTACATTACATAAATGAAAAATTCTTGGATGATACAAAAGATAAAACCTTCTTCTATATATAGGAGCCCATGGGGTCACAATATAATCCTATCCAACCTAACAATAATAATGTAAGGGAACAATAATAACATTATGGGGGTTATATAGGTACAAAAATAACAATAACGAGGCTACATTAACACAACAAGGGACTACACTAGTAATATAGGGACCTAATAGAGCCATTGTGAGACATTGGTACCCAATAGTGTCCATTGATTTCCATGAGAATGTTATGACCAGTATGATGGTTTTGAGGCAGGTATATGCCTTGGTTGTTTGAACTTCCGATGCAAGGAAACCTTCCCAAGGGATTGACTGTCAGGGATGGGGGTGGCAACAAAACTTGGAAGGTGAGTGATTACATGAAAGGGGTGACCAGATTTCCCGAGGGACTGCGTATCAGAGAAGGGAAGGTCAAGGATATATATATTTTTTTAATTAGCATTTCCATATGGAATCAAATGCACATTGGGAGTGTGCCCTGTAACAATGAGCTGGTAAGTTTTCACTGAGAGGAAAAGTGGTGTGGGATTGTAGCACTGGACATTGGATACAATTTTGAATTTGATAGTGGATTTTGGACTTCCTAGAAGGAGGTGAATCCTGGTACTACTTTTGGGGGTGGAAGTGTGAGCCTCTAGATTCCCTTGATTGATTGATACGGGCATCGTATCCTTTCATTTGTTGGTTGAGAAAATGTGTATATGTGTATATTATTTTAAATACTCTATTGAGATGGTTTATAAAGCTCCATAGATAGTATGGTTATTTGTTGGTTGAAGAAAATGTGCTTAAGTATTTGTGGTTGTTATTACGAATATCGTAATTAGTTGTGTTATAAAGCTCCAATAAATGGTATGTTTGTCATCTTTCAACAGTGGTCATTGTAAATACTGAAACGAGTTGTGTTATAAATATCAATATGTAGTATGTTTTGTTTTTAGAAGTATTGTTGGTTGTAGGTGTCATTGAACACCGAGGATGGTGTTCCCCTAAGGAGGAGGGTTCTGTAACAACCCTGGTAAAAATCCATGTAAAAAAATATGTAATACCACAGTTGATGGGACATGTATTGAAAGTTGAATGGTGAGCGAAAAATCCTAGTGGGTGTTCTTTTAGTTTATTATGGCTAATGAAATTGGCAAAGGCAATGACAAAGGCTTTAGAAAGGAAAAGTGGAATTTATTGGCATTTATTTATGAAAATAATGGAAAATAGGAGAAAAGGAAGGTGAAAGGTCACAGGTTGCATGTGAGGAGGAAAATGAAGGAAAATAATTGAAAATGAAGAAAATAGAGGCCTCATTAATAAAAAGGATTTTGAGGATCAGTTGGAAAGACTTGGTCACTTTAGTTTTGGATCTCTCATTATTCTCTATCTCTCTCATACTCTTGGATACTTAGATTTTTCTTGGAGCACCCTTAGAGAGTGTGGCATAATTGGAGATTTGGAGCAAGAAGGCAAAGCAAGAGAAGGAAAGCACAAGAGGACAATGGGATTAGGATCTATAATGGGTTTTTAGTTGCAGGTACTGAGTTGCATTTATGTTTTCCTCACTAGTTTTGGCATGTATGTTGTATGCATGTGTATTTTCCAAGCCTTGTCATTTCCTGGATAATCATGGTGTTGTGGGTTTATTCCATTGACATTTTGTGGTTGGTTATCATGATTACTTTAGCTGTTGGGTTGAGTTATCAGTTCCTGGAGCCTTGGTTGGAGAAACACTCTTGAGCCTGGTGGAAAATTGTTGGGTTGAGTTACTAGTCCTAGAGCCTTGGTTGAACAAATGCTCTAGATCCCTAGGTGGGTTGAATTACTATTCGTGGAGACTTTATTGGAAAAACAATCTGGAGCTCGAAAACAACTAGCGTTGAGTTACTAGTCGTGGAGCCTTAGTTGGAACAAACACTCTAGAGCCTTGGAGAATATTAGATAGAGACCAATCCTTGATGGTTGTGATCTCCAACTGTGAGGTGTAATCATTGGTTAAGGGTTGAAATGTTTTGGCCTCTGGAAGCCCTGGATTGATTTTTATTGATTTGTTTGATGATATCCTACATTCATGCTTGGAATATGGCACAAGGGTGATTGGCTGAAGTGAGATTTGGCTCAACCAATCTATGGTTGGGTGGAACATAAAAGTCCCATCTCTGGTTGGTTTTTAGATTCATTAATGAAGAGCTCATTCCTTTGGCATTTGGTATGCACATGTGTTGATTTATATGTGAATTCTATTGATCTTGTATCCATGGTATTTATGTTTTTATTACGCTGGTTATAAGAATGTATTCTATCGGTGATGATGTATGTCTCTATCTATGTTTTTACTTGTAAATGAATGCACAATGTCTCTACGGTCAAATAGATTTTATCTTATCTAATGATGTAAGGGAGCAATGTGTCTCAACAATTCTCAGATAAGTATGAGAAAACTATGGTTAAATATGTTGTTTACACCTGTAGATTCAATCTTTGTGACATTTTTTACAAAATTTCTGTCATGGATAGGAGGGTATAGATGTGTTCTTATTGATTTGATTTATTCCATATCATTTTTCTAATGTTATTAATCATCCTCTAAGTTTTCATGATGTTTTTGCCAGTGACTGGGGCTTTGGGCCTAAAGTGGTGGCTCAAATCCTAGAGTTGTAGGCACATAATTAAGTAATTGGGACCCTGGATACATGCAAGTTGTGTTTTTCATGCAACTATAGCCTCCCAGTTGCTACCTTGTTGTGTTATGCCTACAACTAAGGCTCAACATGGTCAAAATTTCAATCTAACCCAGGGGTAAGAGGCCTGAAGGGTTGGGATACCTCCTAGAGATGTTGTTGATGATGTGTAAGTTTTTCTTGTCATTTTTATGTCAGTTCCACTTGCTCAAGGTCATCTAGGAGGTTTAATCTCATTATAGTAGCCTCTTCTCGCATGTTTACCTAGGTTGGTCAGTTACTTGGGTATATGTGAGAAGAGGGTGTTACATAGAAATGATGCAAACCTTAATGCTTCAAACAACAAGGATGTGTAGAAACTTGGAAGAAATATTGGTGCCCCCAGTTCTAGCAAAGGAAAGGATAAGAGTCAATATGACATTGGAAGAAACCCTACTCCAAGAAGATCTACAGATGGTGTCAAGAATGCAAGAGGAAATAAATTTGACCAAATGATTTTAACGCAAATGGACTTAAAAGCACATCAGGGAAATACTTTGCAAAAGGTATCAAGGATGAAAAATTAAATGGATATCACCAAAGAATCCCAAGGAAAAAATAATTCATAAGTACATCAAGAAAATATCCATCTCCAATGTACCAAAGTATATTTTTTGGTTATTGTTATTCTTCTAAAAATCTTGGGCACATGGAAAAGGATTGTAGGGAGTACCACAAGGACAAATATAATGGTCAAAATCAACTCCCTGGAAGAAACTTTGCAAGAAGAAGTCATGATTCCTCATTCATGAAAAAAATGTAATGCTTAAATTTCCATAAAATTGGACATATGGCTCATGATTGTAAAGTCTTGAATTGGGTCCCTAAATTAGCTAAATACATGACTACCAAGAAAGAAAATATATTTACACAAGTGTGGAGAAGGAAGAAAATTGGATCAGAAAGCCTCTTTAACACTCAAGCCAACAACACATGTTGTTGATTTTATGAAGACATCTTTGGGAGATATAATATTCCAAGTTTTTATGACAAAATTCCACCAAAAAGGAGACCATGCATACAACTAGGGGGGGCTTGTGATTCTTGACAATTCTTGCAGAAGCTATCCCTGAACATATGTATGAAACCCTTGATGAGTTACACATGAAAAATCATGCTATATATCTCGATGGACCATTGTTGAAGATGTCTTCTACTTGAGAAAAAGTAATCAATCTTTCTTGAGAAAAAAGAAGGGCTAGAGGATTTCATGCAGGCAGAGGGAGTTGGTTGATCATCTACCTCACCCATTTCCATGAAGGAATGCAAAGGCTTAGGAGGAGAAAATTCGATTAAAGAAGAGCAACGTAACAAGTAGGAGTACCATGACAGTGGGAGAAACATATCTATCATGGAGAACTACCATCAATGAAGAAAATACAATGGAGTAGCATGTCAAGAAGAAACTTGAAAGGGTGAGTACTTAGGCACCCAATTTTCCATTGATTTCAAATGGGGAGAGAATTTTGAGAGGGAAATAATATTTCCATGAATGAAAAAGGTGGACATTGTTGGTCAAAGTTGACCTTTATGTCAATATGGAATTATTGGATATGGAAAATATTCTTGTGATAACCCTTTGTTGATTTTTCCCTCTCCTCATGTGATAACCCTTGCGTGTTGTTTCCCTAACCTCATGCAAACCCTAGGAGAAAACCCTATGAATCATATAATGCAAATTACCTAGATGAAAACTCCCTAATATAATGATGCATAATCTAATAATGAATGAAGGATACTTTTCCATGAAACCCTCTTCTTGCATGTGATAAAATTGAAGGCCTAAAAAATAAAATACTAAAGCCCTAATCCTAAATACCTAACCCTAAATGCTTGATTCATGATGCCCTAAGGAAGCCTTAATAACTATAAATGTCTTAATCCTAGACAAAGCCCTAACATTGTATAAAAAAGAAATATCCTAAAGGCTACCATGAATAAAATTGTGATGACAGTTCATAAAAATAATTTTATTGGTGGTAAAATAACCACATTTAAGGACGAAAATGGCACCAAATTATAGAGGACATTTCTCCCTTTCTAATGAGCTATTACTCACCCTCTAACTCCTTCTATATTGAGAGAAATTGATTTTATAAATTGAAAAAATTATATATTTTTAACGTTGGCCGACATGAGGCTACATGTGAAAGTCGCCTCCTTCACTCAACCAACACGTCTCTTCATTTTAGGACAAAAATTTTATAAATACAAGTTCATACTCATATTTCTAGCCATACTTTTTGGTGAAGAACACAGTCTAGGGGATAGAGATAGAAAATAGGCCAAGGATATCAAACATTGGATATTGTCTTGGGCTAAATATCTGTGATTGGGTATACCTCAGGCTTGTGGACAGCTCAAACTAGGCAAAAAGAAGCTCAAACCTGTTTTCGTTTGCTAAGAAGCTCAGATTTTGGAAACCAAACATCCACTTGGAAGCTCCTACACCTGTGATATAAACACCTTAGTTTTGACTTGCTACCTTATCTCGGAAAGTTATATGATACATGTGATAGGTGCCTAAGTGTGAAGCTCAAAAAATAGTTACATTCACCTGTAGTTGCATTTTATATAGAACAATGGTGGATTTTGTGCGAACCTGTGCTGATTTATTGTAGTGGAAGCTCAAGTTTGGAGTCACAGTTACCTCAGAAGAAAACCCATGGTAACCATGTCTATAGAGGTTCATATTACTATCTATTAAGAGCTCATATCATAATCTTGTTTAACTGGGATAGTCACATAAAAAAAAAACACAGACCTGTAATATCCCTTGAGTTTGGACTTGTAGCATCTAGAAGGAGATCAGATTTGTTAAGGACCATTGATCAGACTTGACCTTTGACAGTTTGGAGTTGGAATATTTTGCACCATTTGGAGCATATTTAAAGTCGCGAAGTCAATATGCGTGGAACATTTGAATTCATACCTGTGGAGGCATCTAGGAACTTATATTGCAGACCTATAGTGACATATTGTAGACTTTGTTTAGAGCATATTTTTTGTTTGTAAGCACAATTTGGCCTTGGTTTGTTGATATATGGAAGCACAAGTGTTGATAGACATTAGAGGCATTTTGAAGACATTATTTTTATAAATTTCTGAAGCAAACTTGAAGGCTATCTTGACATTGTTGAGTTGCTTGTTGAAGGTGTTTACAATAGTCTTGAAGTTGCACTATTTCTGAAATTTTGATCTTAGACATAGAGTATTATTAGCATAATAAGTCACTCCTTGATTGCTTAAGAAATAAGCCTTACACATCATAGTTCATTTCAAATTTTAAATGGGTTGTTTGAGTGGTGGGATGGATTTCTCAAAGATTTTGAAATGATTTTATCTTCTTTAACACATTCATTCATTTGGAAAGTTGTGGCAAGTATAAATTGTGTGGGTAAAAGTTAGTATAGGGAGTAGAGTACACAAATGGAAGAAAGATGAATAACTGGTACCTATTTCAGGAAATATTCCTATCCTAAATCAGTCACACAGCTATGATTATGGCCTTTAACACAAACTCTCTCTTTGTTAAACAAAAAACACTAGAAAATAGGTTGCATGTATAAAGTATGATGTAGGTGCATCCTGCTTGGGTTTTATTAAAATATTGTGTAATTAGGGGGGTGATGATTTTTTAATTATTTTATAAATTATTGTGCTCATTTTAATAAATTATGAGAGAAAAATGTAAGTGAGGATTATTGTAAATATTATTTTAATAAATTAAAGGATATGAGTGGAGTTGAATTAGGTAGATAATCTACGGATTAGGAATTCCTTAAACATGACTTAGTTGAGTCCAAAAAAAGGATAAATCTAATTTAGATTTTAGTTGAGATTTGTGTGGAGGAAATTATGGATTGAAATAAATTCATTATTATGTATAAATATGAGGAGTATGTGAGGATGGAAAACAGTGAGGAATACAGAGAGAGAGAGAGAGAGAGAGAGAGATGGTTTGAGAGCTTTTTTTAAAAGAGCCAAGAGCTGAGAGGCCATCCATTGTAATATTCTGCCAAGGAATTTTTGTGTTATTATATATCAGTATTTTGTTGTATGGCTCTCTTTCCTTTATGTATATATTGAGTTGAATCGTAGTTTTATTGAAGAGTTTTCTTGAGTATTTTCATGTTGAAGGAAGCACGCACGATATTATATGATAGGATCTGTTTTATAGCAGAATCCTACCATCATTTGGTATCAGAGACCAAAGATCTAATTAATCCGTGAAGTCAGGGACGAAAGATGAGTGAGTGGATTCAATCTCTGCAAATTATATTTGTGTTTTCTATGGATGTGTGAACACAAGAATCATTGTGTATTTGGGACAACGATGGTAGCAGAATTAACCTTGGACTGTGTTATCACAAAATTAGACCTGATAGGCATGGAAAATTTTAGGGGCTAATATTCGCAGGTGGGCTAATTTTCCATGGTTTTTCCAAAAAAAAAATTCGCCAATTTCCATTTTTTTATAAAAAAGATTTGCCCAAATTTTACAATATAAAATTATTTTACGTTAAAAATCGCCAACATTATATATAAAATATATATAATATCATTATAAATTTGAATAATTTTACAAATACATCAATAAACATTTTATAGTTTGCATATTAGGGACTAGTGAGATTCACCAATTTTTTAAACTTCAAGATAATTTTCCATCCTTAAAATTATCCCTGCTGATAGGCTACCAGTCAAATCAATCTCATGTAACTGTTTCAAACCAATCTTTTGATTTAGGCTTAGCCTCCTCAACCTGAGAGGGCTCTCTCAAGGGTTAATGATTTTTCATAGAAATATAGATGGCTAACTCTATGTGGGGTAATAAGTAGATAAATGGTAGATATTGGTTGTAAATCACATTAGCAAGTGCACATTGGGCTTATGGAGTCAAAATAGCTTCATTAAAACAAAACAATCTACTTAGCATGGAAGTCAAGGCATATCATATTTCTAGTCTTGAGATACACATGTGAAACTGTAAAACACACAGTTAGTTTGTCTATGAAGGAAGTCAAAGCATCAATGATGAATTCTGAGTAACATAAGAAAACACCACTACAATAGGATAGTAAAAATATGCCATTAGAACAAGAACACACTAGAAATATTTATGAATCTTGAGTTGGCTAAGTAGAAAACTCTGTATTAAGCTGAAAACCAGTTACATACAATAAACACAGTCTTTTTGCTAAAAATGTCCAACCCTTGCATATTCGACTTCTTTATCTTTTATAGATCATTTACAATATAGGATAACCTTATCCTCAGCTAGATACATTGAATTCCTACTGTTTGACACCTTTCCTAACCATATAACATGGTATTTATTACAAAATGATAGCTGCAAACGTAATGAACAGTCCTATTACAAATAGGAATCAAACTCCTTAACTCTACTCATAACAACCTTATCTAAATTAGATTACATAATGTTGATCTCATAATGCTGATCTCCTGCAAACTAGGAAACTGTCCCCTGTTTTCTAGGCTTAGGATTCTTTGTGTTCTTGAGACACTCTGACCACTATGAACCCCTGACTTCAAAGTTATTTTCTATCAGGAACTGAAATAACATATGTCCAAAATCATCCTTAAGTGCCAGCTGTACAAAATCACCATCAAATTGTCCAAAATAGCAGAAACAGACCTGCGCTACAAAAACATCACAGTTTCGTAGCGCTTTTCGTAGCGCGACCTTTTAACCCATTTTCCTCCAAAATTTTGATTTATTTCCTCCAGGGTTATCTTCATATTCACTTTACACAACTTCCCTAGCAATTTCAAGTCATAATACACACATTTTCCCTCCAAAAATTTATGAGAAAGGGTGAAAAAGCTGCTACAGTAGTTTCGTAACGCTTTTCAACCTTTTTGCACTGTTTTCACTACGAAACTTCTGAGTGAGAAGTTTTGTCCAAATTTCCTCAAAATTCAAACAAAAAATGTGCCATAACTTCAGAATACCACTGGTTTAATCAAAACAAACAGTCATATGAACTAAAAACCCAAATTTCATGAGATTTATTCTTCATTTTCCCTTTGATTTAGCCTTTGAATTTTTAATAATTTGTCATTCTGCACATTTTTTTTTTAGTTCATCCTGAGTTAGTTTCAGTTGTAGCTCCAAATCCTCCACTTGGTCTCTTAGTTTTCTATTACTGGATCTCAAGTGAGTATTGATCACTCTAACAAATTCTGCTTCCTTGATGGTTGGAACTGTCCATGTAAAAAACTATTTTGCATTGCTTGGAATTTCAGACCTAGAACCAGATTGGCCTTCCCATACTACCTTCATTATTTTTAACTCTATTTTCTCAACACTATGCTTTCTGCCCTCTTCCTCATCATAGAAATCTCTTGATTTTCTAACCTCAATTTCTCCTCAAGATGTTGACACTCTGTCACCTCTTCTTTTTCCTTCATTTTTCTGCTAGCTGTATGCTCCACTATTGGTGATGAGAGGTCAACCACCTCTTCAGGGTCTTTGACTGTTTCAATAGTTTCTTGGACCTCCTTGTTGCCTTTCTTGAGCTTCTTAGCATGCCTAGTTAAAGTTTTCCTTGCTTGAAAGATAAAGGCTGCATTTTCACCCTCAAATTCAAGTTTCTTTGCTGACTTAACCCTTTTCTGTTTGTGTTCATATACTCCAATGAAATCAACTTGCACAATGGGTGACTTTTCTATATCAATTGCATGAAGGATTTCATATAAATTTCCCTTTATCGCTGCGCTGTCCTCTATAACTGAAACAACTGTTTTTCCCTTTGATACCACTACCTGCCTTCTTGTCACTCTATTGATTTCCTGCTTGCTGGCCACTTGCTTTTGTTTAGCCTCTTTGACACTTTTTGACCTCTGTTTTGTAGGTGATGGAGTTGCTGCAACAATAACTTTTATCTTCTCTGTCCTTTTCTCAACTTGTTTCCTTGGTTTCAACTTTACAAGCCTCTTTGCTTTTGCAACCACAAACTGACTAGACCTTGCTACTAGTGGTGAAGGAGTCCCTTTAGTTTAGGGTTTCTAGCTGGGGTTAGGGTTCCCAGTTAAAATCCCTTCATAAACAAAAAGGAAGACAAATCTCTACTTATTTTCTGAAGCTCATCCAAAACCAATAACTTTATAAAACCAGGTGAAACAAAGATGTTTCACAACCATCATATTTGGCTTTTACTTTATCATACATTTTGGCAAGGCTCCTATGAAAGTAAAAGGGAAAATATAGTGATATCATACTTGTGAAATGTAGAAGTAGCTTGAAATGATAAGTATAAAATTTATGGTACCTGCCTTCACATGTAAAGTATCTTTGAATGTTGAACAACAACTTGGCATAGGTGTCTTTGATACAGCTTCTAGGTATTGCATTATTCAGGTCCATATCTGCATACTCAGGTTTCATAAATTCCTTGCATGGTTCCATGTAAAACTTAAAACCTTTAAAACAAGTCTCTTTCCCCCTTGGTATTTCTGTCATAGAAGAAATTATCTCAAGTGTGACTGGCACATTTAACATCCCAATTTTGGTAGTTGTTCCACCGAAGTGTAAGGAAACTTTCTAGACACCTGTGTGTGGCATCCTTGCAATTTTTCACAAAACCGGAGACAACCTTCTTTGCTAAAAGCCTCCATCATTGTTTGATCTTCAATTATAGCCTTCACATTTTCAGGCTCATATCTTAAGCAATGTCCCCCTCTGTGGACTTTCTTCTCCTCTGTCATGCTTCTTTAGAAAAACCTGTCAGCTTCTCTTGAATCTGTAAAACAGCCTCGCTTGAATATATGATCAGCCTCGCTTGAGAATATGGAATAGCCTCACTTGAGAATATGGAAGATAACCTTTGTATAGAACACCCACATGCTTAGCTTGATAGCTTCAGAGCTTAGACACTCGTATGGAAGCAAATGAAAATGAGAATGACCAAATTAGCCAAGATTTTGAATTTAAGGTGTCATCTCATAACTGAATGATGCTTCACTCATGCCCTATCATGAAAATGATGACTGTGAGATAGGTAAGTACATTGAATATGATCTCTAACAGACTCACCATACCCCTATCCTATCATTCCCCAATGGATTCTGACAGATTTTAGCTTAATTGACAAGACAGTTAAGAAACTATGCTTTCGTAGCGCCCATAGTGTATTTTTTGCAGTTTGCGCTATGAAAGTATTAGCGCTTTCGTAGTGCAAATCCTGTTTTTTGAACTAGTGGCGCTACGAAATGGAGGATTCTTGGCTAATTGCAGAAATTTAACCCGAAACCTTATGAAATGATCCCTAAATGAAAAATGTGAGTATTTGATCATGGAATGGACCCTCTAAAGACTTTATTTGAATTCAATGGTGACCTTTAAACTTATAAAAACTGTTAACCTACCCTTAACCAAAACCTAAAATGACTTTCAAACCCATTTTGAGACCATGATAAAAAACAGAGTTGACAAAATGATGTTTTGAAAATTTTTGAGTGAGAACAAACTACTTGGAACGCAAATGAATGACAGAATTTGCATTGAGATTGAAATTGAAGACAACAGGACATAGGTTCGAGCGAGTAGTAGAGTGGAGAAGTTGCAGGTGTTGGACACAGTCGTAGATGGGAATCGAGGATATAAATATAACATAAATACTCCTACAAATATGCATTGGCATATGCGTTGGGCATATGTGTGGTGGCTGTAAGAATTTAATTATCTTGGCCGCAACACACAGAAGCACAATCCAACAATTGGTAAGATGGTTCATATGGCACTGTCCGGAATTGCTAGTTTGGTGCGACGGCTTATGTGACAGCACTTCCAATATTGTAGAGATAAGACATACAATATTTCTTCTCTCTATATTACATCCCAGTTGGGTAATGATTTCATTTGAATCAAAATTCATATGTACGTTCATCCTTTCCTTGTCCTGACGTCTCTCACTGCTGGCTATATTAGCATTACAATGGCATGTTATTTGCATTGAGATCAGTGCAGTCAAGCAATTACGACTTGTATATCTGAGCTATAGATATCAGTGTTTTATGTTTTATTTGTTTTGAGATCATTGCAGTCACAAAGAAATTACGAATTGTAGAGTTGAGCTATCGATATCATTGTTTTATCATTGTTTCATGTTTTAAGTGTAATATAATTGTTGTGTGGACAGTGGGCTCAAACAAAAAGGCAGCGTTTTGTTTTCAAAAAACAGATTCCACATTTAATAATGCAACAAATTTTGATTCCATTTGTTATATGTTTTAACTGATATGGAAATTAGAGTTGCACATAGAGTGGTGAGGAATGAATCAGTTTGGAGCACGAGTGAACATTTCCAGCAATCCAGTTCCAAAGGATGGAGGTTTCAAACAACGAGAAAATGAAGAAACAAATATGCGTTACATTTGATAAGTCTGGCTGAAGAAAGTGGTCATTGTAAGTTAGATTCCTAGCCATCATTTAGGAGATCATGGTCAAAGGTATTAATATTTCAAAAAAATTGTTTGAAAAAAAAAAAAATGTTGTTCCATCATTGTGGAAGCCAGTCGTATCAATTCACTTCAGAAAGGCATGTGTGGGGCTTGTGAAAGAGGTGCGGTTCCAGCGGAATATTCAAGGTATGGATCCAGTGTTTCCACGGTACCAGTGGGATTGATCGAGGTAAGGTTTTTGCAAATAGTTCATGTACATTTTTGGAGAATGTAATCTTGGAAGGATATTTTGTTACATTAAGGTTTCATGTTTCCAAAGCCAAGAAATTGAAATTGAAGAGAAACCTGAGAGATTGAGATGAGGGAACTTGGCTTAAGCTAAGAGGGGAGAATGTGCATATCTTGAAGGTTTACAAACATTGTTTGCTGGGAAATATTTATGTTAGAAAATTTTTGGGAAGAGATTTATTTTCTAGGGAGAGAATGGACCTTGCACATTCAAAGTAAAGTAAAGCAGGAATTCAATCTCAGATGAAGAGTCTAATTTATTTGGAATTATATATATTATAATTTCTTGATACATTAAATACTAAAGTGTGCATTGGTTGATTGCATCTAATTTTGGTGTGGAGACAAAGTCTGTAGAGGCTTGAATGTATTCCTAAAAGAATACGTGAGAGAAGGGTTGGATCATTTCAACCACAAGAAGATTCAAGGTAAGTGCTCATTGAAAGAATCAATATTCATTTGAGTAAAGGTATTTTAAAATTTGGTTGATTAAATTTCCTTTCCATACTCAAGAAGTTGATCTTTTGTAAATAATATGAAAGAGTGAAAATATTTCAAATGAAGAGGTATAAATGAATGGAAAATGAATGGAAAAGGAGAATGGGCTATCCTGGGTGATATGAAAATTAGTATGAATTTTTATGTGAGAGGGTTTATTATGCATAATGTGGATTCTTTGCAATTTTGGTTAAGTCATTTTGGACCAAAACTTGTAGTTGAAATGAGAGAATTCTTTTGATTTGTGTTAAGGTTGAAAACACAAACAAACCAAATTTCTTGATGTTGTAGAATCTTTGTTTTTACCATCATGTGGAGGCACCTAAGGAGGAATTATTCAGGATGGACACAATGTACGAGTTTTACATTATTCATCAAAGAGGTTGAAATATGAATGGCTTTTTCTCTGTACACAGGTGAAGAGATATGAATTGATGTTGTATGGTGCATAAAAGTGTAGGAAAATGTTTGCACTAAAATGACGAGCTTATGGTATGAAGGGCATGCGAGTAGTCACAGTGACAAAGACGGCACAGTAGAGTGGAATCAAGAGAGTTGCAAATGCAAGGGAAAGGTTTATTAAATAACCCTGAAGGGAGCATAAGATATGATAATTCAGAAAGGTATTTTTGAATGTTGAAAATTGAATGGTTTATTTATTTTCACCATAAAATAAATCTTGGAAAACCTATATTACATTTTGATTAAAGACTTCGGCATCATGTGAAATGATAATGGGAAACTAATGATTTTTCATAAGAATGGAGTATGAGAGAGAGTGAATATTTTACATCCTAAAAATGTGTTAGGGGTATATGTTCGTTGGAAGATTGTATAACTTGAATTAAGTCGAAATATATACTATCATAATTATTGGGTCAAGCCTTGAAGTCAAAATATATGTTAGGGTCAAATGAAAGTTTGGATAGTTTGAAGATTGAGTATTTTTCATCCAAAATGAAGAGTTGGTGTAAAGTTTGAAGTCAAAGAGTCGTAAGCTAAGTCAAAAGTATGAATGTAATTGGTTGCATGATCGGCGGAGCCCGACACCCAGAGAGTTTGGTCATTGTAACACAAGAATTACTAAAGTGTTGTTTGTAGCAAAGCGAAGCAAGAGAGTTGTCAAAGATGATTCCAAGACAGACAACTGAAAGAGGTCAAGCTCAAGAAGAGAGCTTGTATTGTTGAATGGCAAGTAAGAAGGCTTGCTTAAAATGGGATTCAAATGAAATCCACACGTGAACAGATGATGTTCACAAAGGAGGAGAAGATGACTGGTGATATTCATTTCAGAAGATCTGATGAAGACCACAGCAGAAGAAAGAAGAAAGAAAATGCCAAGGTAAATGGCATATGTAAGAAGTTGTTTGATGAAGAGTATGAGCGGGAGAAAGCTGAGATAGAAATTCACCTTGAGTTGATGATGGAATTTTTGCAGAGAAATATGAAGGACCAAACAAATGGTTGGACCATGAAGAAGAAAGTGAAGTGGCAGAGACTACATGCAAAGAGGGAACAACAGGTAAACATACAGTTGACAGCAGAGCTGAGGAAGCTCGAGCAGATGATAAGTGTTCAAATGGGATGTGAAGAACTTAGAGAGGCTGAGTTGAAAATGGAAGTTTCCATTTGTGGCCCAAAACAGGGTGAAATTATGGGTGAAGAGATCAATGAGGAAGATCTCATGAACTATTGGAATAGTTCAGAAGAATCTGAAGATGTGTTGTTGAGAGAAGCAGACGAGGCTATGAAGCATTGCATTTTTAAACCTCACACTTTATGTATGTTTTCAGGATGTGTGAAAGATGGTGGAAAATATGGTGAAACTGTCATAGAGATGAATGAAAATATTGAGGTGAAGTGTGATGGAGAATTCCTTTCAGAGGAGGAAGGTACTGATTTGTTGCAGCAGGAAGAAATCATAAATTAATTCTTGTTGGGTGTAAGACAGCCAGTTGAAGCTATTATGGAGCAGAAGCATAATGAAAATGCCGAAGTGATATTCTAAGAAGGTAAAAAAACAAATTTGTTTAATAAAATTGCTGACAGAATTTTGCAATGTGATGATACAGAAACCAGGATAACTCAGGAGGATTTCCAGAAGAATAATGAAGCTGGGAATGAAGGTCATGATGAAATGCTAGAAAGATTTCACATGGAAATAGAGTTCTTGGAATGATGGCTTAAGGAACCTGAGGGAGAAGTGAAGCCTGTAGAACCTGATACAGGAGAGATTGCAGTTACTGTGCATGATATGGGTGAATTTTTTTTAACATTTATAGAGTTTAATGAATGTTATAACTTTTCAAATAAAAATGTGACTGTAGGTACAGAAAACAACATTAATAGATATGATGTCGAAATCAGAGAAATTGATCAGAAATTATTTGGAGTTGAGATGAAAGATCAGAAGAAGCAAGAAAGTTATGTCCATAGAGACATAAAGGAGACATAAATATTGATCCAGAAGGATAAAGATGAAAGCAGCCAATAGTTCAAAACATGATCTACTGAAGTCAAAAAAGTCGATGATGGGAGATTGGTGCTTGAAGCATCAAAAGAGGACGAAAGGTCTTATCTTTTTAAAAATAACAGTTTGTTGATGAATGCAGGTACAACACCGGACGAGAAAGTTGTTGCTATAAAATCAATCAAAGACTATAGTTGTAAACAAGAAAGAGTTCTTGATTATTCTTCATTGCAAAAAGTTGAGTTTTCAACACAATTGGAGACAGAAGCATCAAACAAAGAGGAACTACTGCAAGGAATTGGAAAAAGAAAGTGTTGGAAAGGTCGACGGAATCTGATTGACAGAGTGAGCGATGAGTTACCAAATAGAGTTGAAACTTTAAAGGACCGACGGAAGAACATAGTTTGGAATCCTGGAGGGAGCAAGTCATCAAGACTTGTGGTTGTCGCATTATTACAGAAAAGCGACAGACCTCATAGACAAGAGTCTATGGAAACTTCTCTACATGGGGAGTCTGATGCAGGAGCATCCTACTTGGGTTTTATTAAAATATTGTGTAATTAGGGGGGTGATGATTTTTTAATTATTTTATAAATTATTGTGCTCATTTTAATAAATTAAGGGAGGAAAATGTAAGTGAGGATTATTGTAAATATACTTTTAATAAATTAAAGGATATGAGTGGGGTTGAATTAGGCAGATAATCTAGGGATTAGGAATTCCTTAAACGGGACTTAGTTGAGTCCAAAAAAAGGATAAATCTAATTTAGATTTTAGTTGAGATTTGTGTAGAGGAAATTATGGATTGGAATAAATTCATTATTATGTATAAAGATGAGTATGTGAGGATGGAAAACAATGAGGAATACAGAGAGAGAGAGAGAGAGAGAGATGGTTTGAGAGCTTTTTGTAAAAGGGCCAAGAGCCAAGAGGCCATCCATTGTAATATTCGGCCAAGGAATTTTTGTGTTATTATATATCATTATTTTGTTGTATGGCTTTCTTTCCTTTATGTATATTTTGAGTTGAATCGTAGTTTTATTGAAGAGTTTTCTTGAGTATTTTCATGCTAAAGGAAGCACACACGCTATTATATGCTAGGATATATTTTATAGCAGAACCCTGGAATCAAAGTATTCCACAAATCCTTTATTAAACCTTCACTAACATGTTCTATTACACACACATAGCTTGCATAATACTGGAAGAAGATAATTTAATATTAAATCCTTTAACAACTTCTCACTCACACTTCACTAGTTGCTACAATTTGTATTTTAGAATAAATTAACCAAGGAAAGATACACATCACACATTAGATGTTCCTTGAATCAAAAAATCCTCCAGCATGAAGAAAAAAGGTTTTTCTTATTATATTTAGTCTATCAGTAGACTAACATCCCACACTGTTATAATATTTACAAGTGCTATATATAGTGTTAGTCATCAATAATTTTTTGCTTTCTATAGATTACTAAATGTCTATCCCAGATTTCTAGAAACAAAATTCATGAATCTTGTGAGTTCTAATAAATCTGACTGCCTTCATTACCCTTAGGATAAATTTTTACTATTCTACTACTCTACCAAGGCATGGCCAATCTCTCACTCCCAGAAGACCGAATCATGGACTTATGTCCCTCATTCTCACTATCTTTGCCACCTCAAACTTTACCACTTTGCTTCTAATTGCCTAAGCATTCTATTTTGCACCTTGGTTTGCCAAATAGCCTAAACCTTTTCCGCTATTCACCAAGTGCCTCAAGTAGTGGTTATTTTCAAATTCCTTTCTAGGCTCTTTAGATAAATCAAAGTTATCAATTTCTAGGAGTACAATGCATATAGGTTTGTCAAAGTCCTGTTTTCACCTCCAAACCTTGTTTCAAGTTTTTAGCCAAAGACCTAGCCCAAGAGATATCCCAATAGGTCATGTAGGGTCTCCTAGGTT
Organism: Pinus albicaulis; assembly: GCA_034641835.2. Lineage (NCBI taxonomy): Eukaryota > Viridiplantae > Streptophyta > Pinopsida > Pinales > Pinaceae > Pinus > Pinus albicaulis. The sequence continues at coordinate 141,292,036 of CM076571.1, forward strand.
ATGCATGGCTTTGGCTTTCTAGAATCACTATTTTACATGTGCCCAAAGGTGAAATCAAATGAAAAATAAGGTGAGCTTATGATTGTCCATAAGGTATCAAAAATCTCCAAAATTACCTCCTTGATCAAAGCATTGAGTCTCCAAAAGGACAGTAGCCTATCTTAAAACATTTTTGCAGGAATTGTTTATGAGGGTTATTATCAGAAGAGAGGCAAGGTGAGAAGCAAAACTCATCAAGTACATCCACAGCAAAAGAGAGGAAACATGCCTAAGTTCCCAAAGAGAATCATGGTTTCATGACTAATTGGCTATAAGGTGTTGCCCAGCAAAGAGCCCATACAAAGGGTCATGAAGACAGAGGTACATAAGAACAATTGTGCATAAATTAAAGATTCATTGGAGCAAGAAATCAAAGTGAGAGACCTCCTTAATGGAAGCAAGCAGAGATTAAAAAATTATGTTAGGGAATGACTTAAATGTCTTATTAAGGCACATTGTTTCACTGCACCAAAAAGACAGATTGAAAAAAGTATCAGTGTGAAGGAGACAAAACTCTCAAGTACAGTCAATATCCATCAAAATGGTCAAAGGAAAGAGATCATAAGTTCAAAGTGTCAAAATGGAAAAACCAAGAAAATCATGAGTTTGCTGAGTAAGTGACTAAAGCTGCCAAAATTCCAAAGAATGACAAAGAAAACAAAATGTTGTACTATGGCACCCGCAATAAGCAGAAGTGGCCAAAGGAAAAAAGGTGTTTTTGGAAACATCCAACAAAGGTCACCTTTTTTCTTAAATCACCTCCTGCACAAGAGAAAAAGAAATATCAGTGAAGGTAAAAAGACCAAAAGGAAAAAATTATTAAAGGTGTGTTTTTGTTTTTAATTTTTCAAGGGTATAGAAGCATCACAAATATCATCACTCAACACCATTTCTTCATATGCAAAAAGAGTGGAAGCATTTCAGGGTTTTCAGAGTTTTCTGGCAGATATTCGGGCAAAAATATTTGTGCTGCACTCCTAAAAGGTTGTGCTACGCGCATGTGCACGTTGCTTGTGTATGTTTCAAAGGGGCATTGCGCGCATGTGTAACAACGCTACGCACAGGGCCATAGCCTGACTCGACTGCGTGCATGACCTCTCGACGTTGCACTCTTGTGCGTGCAGTCTCTGCCTAGAGGACCCGACACCCCATAGCACTACGTGCCCAGGCGTGCAGAGGTTGCTCGACACCTCGTGCAGAAGGCGCCCGACACTCCACCACGCTACACACAAGCATCTCTCAAAGCCCGACCTGACACCTCGTTAGACATTTTGTACATTTTCATATTATCTGAAGGTAAAATTATAAAGAAATGTGAAGGGTGAGCTTAAAGAAAGAGGAAAAAACCCTAAAGGAAGAAAGGTTAGGTCCCCATGTTTGCAAGCATTGCTGATTAAAAATCTCCCATCCATCTACACACTGAAACACATCAAGGCCAAAGGTTTCCTCCTTCACTCCTTTTTCCCCTCCAAATTTGCAGATCATTGCACTCTCCATATCCTTTCATAAACAGTTTATAGGGTTTGTTTTCAAAGGCAAGAGTAAAGGAAAAAACGCCTAGAGAGGGCAATGTTGACAGTGGAGAGAAAGGCCAAAGGCCTAGAGAACATTAGAGGAAGGGTGGGAAAGAAAATAGGTTTGAGCATGTAAACAATAAAGAATTGATAGCCTCCCCTACCACAGTTTCATATTTCAGAGAGGTAGGTTGTCTTGATTTCTGTGAGAAAGTACAGAGAGTCCAAAGTCACCCTCATTTGACCAAACTTTTTGTCCTTAACATCGATGACCACCAAGTACATCTAGATGTAGTGAATTTTGAGCTGACCGCCAATGAAATCTCTATGGCCACTGGAATACCTTGCATGGGAGAAAAATTGTTCAAACAGGTGTATCTGGACCTAAGCCATTATCAGCCCTTCTTAAAACCAAGCTGCCAAGCTGATTGCAAAACTATTTTCCCCTTTTCTCATTTGTTGGACAGATATGCTCCTTTAATGAAAATCATTATGAAATACTTCACCTGTGAGGGTAGGTTTTCCAGAATCTATTCCTACCACATAAGACTACTCATGCATTTCACTAGGGCCAAGCTGCTACATTTTCCCTACTACCTTTATAAAATTATTGATAAAATTCCATCCATTGTGCAAAGGAGACATCCTTCACAGCAAATGTAAAGTCTTTTCCACCATTCACTCATCAAAATGATTGTGTTGCATCAATTAGTGCAACAGGGTATCCCATGGGAATTTTTCATCACCCATGGTGTTTTCAAAAATCCATAGCCTCTTCCTCTGAAAATTTTACCCTCATCATCCCATCCACCTTCCTCCACTCCTCCATCAACCCCGACTAACCATGATTCATTCTCTTCACATGAATCTTCTGCCCAAACAAACCTCCCTCTTTCACCTTCTCCTAAAAACTTAGAACATGAAGAAAGCAGTGAGAAAGAGGAACAAAACAGTGGCAAAGAGGAACATGGCAGTCAAGAAGAAAATGACAGTCAAGAGGAAGAAACAAGTAATGAGGAAGAGGAAAATGAAAGTGAAGAAAGTGATTATGATGAGGAAAAAGACAAAGAAGAAAGTGTTGAGGAGGAAGAAAGCAGCGACAAAGCTGAAAATAATAGTCAAGAAGAGACAGAGTTTGAAGGAAATTGTAGTGGGAAAAACAATGAATACAATGTGTTGGAAATACTGAGGGGGGGGGGGGGTGAATCAATATTCCTTTCAATTAGAGCATTAGTTAATCTTCAATTATTATCAGTTTTTGTACAATGATAGCAGCAAACAAGATGAACACAAATGCACATAGTTTTTAAGGTGGAAACGCACTCTGGGACAAAAACCACCTAATGCTTTTCTAATAATTCTTTAATATTCAACTCCAATTGAAAATAAAGCTCCAACTTCCTAGAATCTAGAAAATCATTCTTCTCCACCTCCCACTGGATGGATGCTCCAACGCTTGAGATTCTTCAGTAGTCAACTAAACGGATGCCCCAACACCTAATGAGCTATAACTCACCCTAGCACCACGCTACCACCCTATAGAAGAATAAAAGAAGAATGGACTCCCGTACCAGGAAAAATGGTCCACTTTACAATGATATAGAATGATGTAGAAGAAGATGATATACTAGACCATAACCCCAACTTTGACACAACCACCTAATGATGATCCTAGACCTCCCAACATTGCCTCCTCAACCCTTGGTAGATAGACACTAGTACAATTTTTACAATAATGTATTTACAATGACTTAGTACAAAGATACCTTTACAATTATTGTATGCAGTTCTGCCCACTTGAAGACTTCATATGATAAAATTCTTGCTGCTATTATGCACCTTGGTTTCTGCTCTTGTCATGCTACCCTCTGCTGCACCTTGCTTTTCTTTTCTGCCGTAGAAGGTCTGGTCCTTTACAACCCTTGACAACACATGATCTAGCTTTTTCTTTCCTTCTAGGAGCTCGATATTGAATCTGGCGTGTCTCTGTTATTTCTTATCCTCAATATCTGATTTTCAGTCCTGTAGTAGTCCTCTGAGTCATATTTCCAATGCCATAGGTCTGACCCAATTTGGATTCTTCAAGAGAGAGTTATACCGAATTTCTCACAATGCCCTAATTATGGACTGTTTCAGAAGAGTGCACTTGTACAATGTGCCACATGTCACTGTTTCTTCATTTGGCTTTGAAATTGATAGATCAAAAACTAAAGACTGTGAAATATCTTCCACTTTTTACAGAATTCCAATCTGATACTCAGTGAGAGAGTTATGACGAATTTACCAAGGTCACTTCTTTGAGATGAATTTCAGAAGCCTGCAAAAACCTTGACTTCCACAGATAATATCTCCAAAAATGTTGCGCATCTTGATCTGAAATTTTTACAGCCGCTTCCTCAGGAATTTTTCTTCACCTCATAAAAATTTCAGCTTCTGAACCTTTGTAGAAAAAAATTTAGAAAAAAAATTCCATGATGACCTGTTTCAGATGGTGAAATCCCTTGCCTAAGAAGGAAATGAAGATCACAATTTATATAAATGCTTAAGTTGAGAGGGGCTTCAACAAGTGAACGTGGGAGGGATTTTAGGAGCTTAAAAAATATTAATTATGACTTTTCAATGACACATGCCCCAACCCCATGGGGCTTTAGCCCACTAACTAGGGGTACAAACTTCAAACATGAATATCTCTCAAACCGTGAAGAATTACATGGCGTGCCATATATCAACGGAAACATATCAACAAGTAGAAACCATCAAAAGCATTATTGACCTAGAATATATTGATTTGGTAGGTCAAAATTCCCATGCAATATTGGGTTAGCCCCTGGTGTTGCTTGGGTTGAAATCAATGACAACCACTGATCAACAATTTCCCCCTTTGGCATTGATGGCAACACAAGTACTCCCCCTGCGATCATGACAGCTCTTCCTACAACATTATCTCCCTCTTTGACATCAATGGAAAAGGGTAACTCCCCCTGAAAAACAACCATCCTACGGACCTGTACACACTTCCACTCCCCCTGACACACAACCGTCCTGCAGACCTGTAATATACTTCCACTCCCCCTTTATATTCTGAAAAAGAAAAATCTAATGAGAATTTGGGAGAATCCCAAGATTCTGGCGAAGATATTCCAATGCTGGTGAATATTTAATATGTGATTCTTTTTGTTCTGCTTGGAATCTTGCTACTTGTCCAACTGCTTTCATAACATCTGGTCGGGAGGCTGTTACATATTGAAGACTACTAATCATAGATCTGTACAACCTTTGATCCATATCCTTAGATGAGTCATATATGCTTAATTTGCAACCTGTTACCATTGGAGTAAGGATGGGTTTGCAATCTTCCATTTTAAATTTCTTGAGCATTTCCTTGATGTACTTAGCTTGACATATAAATATTCCTTTCTCTTGCTGAGATATTTGAAGCCCTAAGAAGTATGTCATCTCACCAAGTAAAGACATCTCGAAATCACTTTCCACCTTTGTAGCAAACTTCTTACATAATCGATCATCATTGCTACCAATTATTGTATCATTCTCTTTAGATATTAGACATGCTTTAGTTGCTTCATCCAGAACATATATGTCGTTTCGAGCTCAACTTGCTGTAGCCACAATTTCACCATACACGCCTTTCCTGATTTCACATTTCGTGGAGTTGAATAGTATTGTGTGTCCTTGATCACACGTTTGTCCAACACTGAGCAGATTGTGATTCATGTTTTCAACCAATAGAACATTCTTGGCTAGAGCATCTTTGCTTCCAAGAGTGACAGTACCTGATCCTATAACATTTGAAGATCCATCATTTCCAAAGGACACAGTTCCGTCCTTCTTCTCTTTCAGAGATACAAATTTATTTCTATCTCCAATCATATGCGTTTAGCAACCGCTATCAACATACCACACATATTTGTTCTTTTGAGCCTTGAAAGCGAGAGCACAATTATTATTCTTCTTCTTCTTCCATGTTCGTTTGTTCTGTCGCTTTGAAGATTCTTCTGAAGGATTTTCAAGTCTGCAGTCTTTGGCTATGTGTCCAAAGTTTCCACATTTGTAACATTCAATATTATTTCTTAGATGTTCAAATCTATTGATGTTTCGCTGAGCCCTGGGAGGTTCATATTTGATAGATCTCCTGGAATTTTCCACATGAATAACAGTAGCCATAAAAAATATGTTGGTACCTGGATGGAAATTTTCATCGAGGAATTGTCTTCCAAGGATGTTCTTTCGAATCTTTTCCAATGAATTCTACATGCATGTCAGATCTCATAGGTTCATTGTATTTTTTTGTAGAAGGTCCTGCTTCTTCTTCTTTGTAACCAATGCCAGTTTTGTTGTTGTAAGATCGTTGATTGTTGATGAGTTCTTCCAATGCCCTTGAGCTGTTGGCATAGTTTTGGATAGTTTTTCCTTTATTCACTTCCTCATGCAAGAAATGATACAGATAGAAAGGAAGAAATGATGGAAATGCAAGAAATGATACAGATATAGAAGATGATGGAAAAACAGAGGCATATTATGAAGACTAATATAGTAGTGAAGAAAAGGAAGATGAAAGCAATGATAATGAGGAGTCCAATTATGAAAACAATGAAGATGCATAGATAGAGATAGAGTTTGAAAGTGAAGACAGTGGGCCAAATAATGAAGACATTGGGCCAAACAGTGAAGGGGCTAATGACAGTCATAATGAAGAAAACCTAATAACTAATAGCCCTAAAAAAAGTGACAGCAGTGATCCCATGAACTCAAAGGGTAGCCAAGAGGATGAAAATGCACCAAGCAGTGATGAGGAAACCTCTAACCATGACAACGAAGAAGATGAAAATGGAGAGGACATGGAGGAAGATGACCATGATGAAGATCAAGGTAGTGATACTAGCATGAAAGAAAATGAAAGTGCCTCTCAAGAAGGCAGTCAAGAACAAAAATTAAGAAAACACACATGCAGGGGTTATTATTAAGGAGAAAAGCACTCTTAATGTCACCAATGACAGAGATATATAAATGAAACTTATTACACCTTTCCCTCTTACCTATCAAAGAGGAGAGAGACATGTTTTTTCTGCCTCCAAAGGGCAAGGGGCCGTGCCATCCTCCTCAACTCAGAAGATTGACAAAGGTAAGAAAAAAGTGGAAGAAGAAGAGGAAGATCATAAAGAAGAAAGAGAGTTTGAACTTATTCACATAGACAGTGATGATGAGAATGAAACAAGAATTTAAAACTCCCTCCTCCAAGACAGGAATGAACAAATCAAGGACTTGGAAGCTGAATTATAAAGAGCAAAAGATGTCATTCACTTCTATCAGATGCAAAACAAGAAAATGAGTGCCCAACAGGCCATCCATTAAACAAGAACACTCAAGTACCAGAAAGAGGCTCAAAGGGAATAGGTGAAATTGAAAGAGTTCATGGGCACTTATGAGGAAAGTAGTGATGAGGAAGGTCAAACTAGAAGGAGACCTAGAATTGTGGGTCTAAGAAAAGCATTGGCAAAGTAGAGAGAAGAAGAATCAGCCCAAGTAGAAAAACTTTCTCTCCATGAACTCCTTGCAATGGAAATTGAACATGATAGGGAATCATGTCTTGAGAGGACTAACATACACCTTGAGGCCAAGCTATGGAAGGCAAATAAATACTTGGATTTACAAAGAAGAATGACCAAGAATTATGCCCAAAGAAACCAATTTGCAAGGGAAAAACTAAAAAAGGCCCAAATTGAGATCCAAGCACTAAAAAAGGAAAAGAGACAATATAACCTTAGTATTTTGGCTCAAGCTTCTCTACAGGTCTACCAAGACCCATGAGGCATACTTCCACCAAATTTGGGAGATTTTGGACAAGTTTTTGTTTTTTGCAAATTTTGAGTTTAGGAGTGCAACACACCTGGTGATACGCACTTTTTTAGGGAATCTTCAGGAAGAAAGGCTTGCATTTTTTGGGTTCCTCATCATTCATACAGCAAGCTCACAAAGTTTCAGATCAATTGGAGCTGTTTTGGTCCTCCAAAAGGGTCAAAAACACCCAATTTTTCATCATTTTGCGTGTTTTTCAGGACATGTGTTGTGCTCCTACCAGTCTTGGAATTTTCACCTTTTGAATATGTTATAGAGGTAATATCAGATAACGAAGGGTAGATCTGGAAATGATACTTCAAGGTCTTTCCAACGAGCCATCACAGAACCTTTTCTGACATCGGGAAGGCCTTCAAAACACTATTGTAAGAAGACCCATTTTTCTTGTTCCTGTGCTATGCTCCTGGCATAAAATTTCATTTGAAAACACAGTGCTACACTCCTATGGTTGAAAAGTAAAAATGTGCATTTGGAAAGTTTTAGGAGGCTTTTCAAAGCCTAAAGGTAAATTTCTTTGCTATAAATGGCCGAAAAGATATTTATTTTAGATATTTTGTGCCTTGGGCCTTGCAAAGCGTCAAGGAAAATAGAGATACTTTTGTTTAGCCAATGGACTTCTAGATACTCTATTGGGTTTTTCTCTCCTTTATTTTTATATAGAGCATGAGGATTCATTGTAAGTGGGGGCTTTTAATGAGTTTGAGAGCAATACATGGTTTTTGGAGGTTGAAGAGCAATTTGGTGTTGTGGAGCTTGTGGATTATTTGCCTTGATTGATGATGATGAAGGCTTGCTTGCAGGATCCCTGAGTTTAGTTAATGGTGATGTATCTCTTATTTGTTCATGTTTTCTTTTTTATCATATATCCATATTTCTATATTGAAATAGCTTAGAAGAGTATAGGATGAGAAATGTTGTTTGAGGCACCTCAGTCCTCATGTTTTGCTATTGTCTTTATGTTTTCCTTTGCTGGGTTAGCTTAAGGAATTCTTAGTTGCTCCTTAGGCCCACCTAAGCTTGTCTATTTCATTATTGGATTAATATGATAGTTTACAAATATTATTCATGGTAAGCCTTGCTTGTTTGATGCTATGTAAACTGTATTTTGAAATCTCTCTTTGATGTATTGATTGTTAGGTTAAGCCAAAGAGGTTTTGTTTCAATCTTGCCCTTTCTACATGCTTATAAGTTTGCCTCAAAGTTCTTATAGTTTGATAAATGATCTCTAGGAGCACCCTCTTCATTTATTAAAGCTATTTGTCTTCTTATATTTTTTCAAATCTTGAAAGTAGAATCATTGAAGTTAGATGAGTTTCTTGCTTCCTTTGCTCCACTGGATCGTTCATCTTGAATGTTTATTTGTTTAAAGTATTGTCACTGACTAAATGGTGTGCCCTAACTCATGATCAGTATATTTTTCTTATCATTTTTTAATACCTTCTTGTTCATAGGTATTTGAAAAAGGATTCTTAACTGCCCTTTGCCCTACCTTGTTTTCCCCAAACTTAATGTCCATCTCACCTCACACATAAACTTTAAAGATCCATTAACTACACTAGATTTTCCCTGTGATGTACCCCTATTCACTATTGAGATATCAATGACTTCATAGACTCCATAGCCAAATGTTTTACAAACTCTCATTCCACCTATCCTACTCGATCATCTTACCCAACCAAACAAACAAAAAAACCTTACACTTAACAACTAGCTTAATATCAACCATCTAAAGCGAACAAGTTCACATCCTTCACACATAATAGAGAGAGCCCTCTATGAGTACAAGAAGGCTAGGTCCTAGGACTCCAAATACTGGTCTGATGTTACCCTATGCATTTGGTCTACCAATATGCTAAATCACGGGACACTAACATAATGGTGATCACAGTGGGACAGAGTACATAGTAGCCTAAGAAACTCTTATAGACTCATTTAACCCTCAGTTAAACTTTAAAATCCTATTATTTTTAATCATCTCGTCACTCTCACTAACACAATGGTGATCATGATGGAACCTCCGAGTCAGTGAGAATCTAAGTATCCCTTAGGACTTCAGAAACCCTTGTCAAATCATAGAGAACTAAAGTTGTTAGCCATAGAGTAGAACCTAGTTGTTTCACCATCCTAGAAAAATGATGACCCAGTCAACACCAGCTGTAGTACACTCATAGAAATATTAGAGTTACTTAACAGAACTCAGAAAACCCTAAATTATTCCTAGATTGGTTTTTGTCAGTTAATTGTGGTGGACCATAGACATACATCCTCAAAAAAAAATAAAAACATCCACCTAGCGACTCCACTTTCCTCCAGTAGGCCTTCTCACTTTACTAGTATCCATAGACTCTCTTAGGATTGTGTAAAATCAGCCCCGAAAAGTCTAGATATCTAGTCACACACTGTGCGAGTTTAGTAAAAACTAAGAGAGGAAAACTTTTCAAAAAATTTCAAAAACTTTCAGCCTCTCTAAATTTTGAGTTTGAAATCTGGCTTCACGAAGAATCAATACCAGATCTCATCCAGATCTAAACCCTCCTACTATAGTTGATGACCCAGAAAGGATTTTGTGGCAAACTTCTGAAACTGGAAACTTAACTATTGTTGGAACCATTCACAAAGCAAGCTCTATCCCTGAACATCTCACAACCTTGCAAGATTCTCAGTTTAACTTGCACCATACGAGAAACATTTTCAGAACCAAGTCCCATAGTGAGACTGACCATACTGACCTCAAACCAATGATTTGAAATAGAGTTCTAGTAGAGAAGCCTCTCCTTCCACCCCACCTGATTTTCAGCTTCTCCACCACTTCAGATCTTTCCATACCAAATATGCTCAAAATCAGTCTACTGGTCCAAGAACTTCTGCCACACTCATCCATACCACCACTGTGCAAACCACCTCGCTTCATCCTACACACCCCCTCACAAACCCTCTGGTTGTAAATACACCATTAGCTCCTATCATGGTAGCTTGGTATACTCCCCTAGTTTTACCACAACCTTTGGTACATTTGCCAAATGACTACCAGTCCAGAATCCCTCACTTTACCGGGGCTGAATCTACCACTGCCCAACATCATGTAGATAGAATAAATGATGCTTTTGACTACATGGAATTAGAAGAGGAAACCATGAAGATGAGGATGTTTTCCTAAAGCTTAGGAGGAGAAGCTAAAAAATATTTTAAGAAATTGACTCCCAACAACATACATGATCTCCCTTCCCTTTACCAAACTTTCATAAACAAATGGGAAATCAAGAAAAACCCCCTCTAAATCCTTTCTGAATATAAGAATCTTAACAGGAATGCAGGGGAGAGTGTCCAATATTATTGCACCAGGTTTAACAGTGTCTACAATGCCCTCCTACCTCATATAAAACCCCCACTAGGCCTTGGCTTAGCTAAATTTCTGGAAGGTTTTGACCCAGACATGGCCTATCAGCTAAGAGGAAGAGAGCCCCTAACTCTAGAAGACATGCAAAAGGGAGCTATAAGTGAAGAGGCCAACTTAAATGAGAAGAGAGCTAGGTTGAGATCATAAAAGAGGGTAACCTACAAAGATGAAATTATGCCCTCAACCTCCTCATCTGATTCCAAGATTGACAACCTACTTAGAACCATGGAGAGAATGATGGAAAGGATAAGCATAAATGAAAGAGCACCTCCTAGGGAGAACCAACCAAATCCCCAAAACAGAAACCAGAATTAGAAATTTAGAAGAGACCCACCCCAAATCAGAAAAAGGGAAAATGATCAACAAATCAGGCCGCCCTTCCAAGATAACTATGTAGATGAAGGGGAAAGAGATATTGAAGAGTCGGATGAAAATCACCTAAACTTAATAGGCTCTGATAAAGAGGGTGATGTTTTTCTCACAGAAGAAGAACAAGGCTTCTTCTCTTCAGATCTAAATGAAACAACCTACGAAGACTCTGAAGACTGTGAGTTGGGATTGGAAAACGCCATAATGGAAATTCGTAGGAAATATGATCTTAGAAGTAAGAAAAACCAATACAACTCCAAGAAGAACAAATTAGACACTGCTGTTAGGAAAACCCCTGAAAACATTCTTAAAAGAACAACAGATAATACCAATGCCATGACTAAGAAAACTGATCCTAACAAAGACAAAACTAGCCAACCAAGTGGTGACACAAGTTTCCCTAGCACCTCTAATAATGGCCCTGAAAAAAATTTATTATCTAAAGCCCCAAATCAAAATCAGAAAATTAAAAATATTGAAAAATTTATGGCTGATAAAACTGATGTAAATATGTCTAAAACACAAATGCCTTTCAGCTTTGAAGGAGAGACTGCTAAAATTAAGATAACCATGTCTCTCACTAAACTGATTACCCAAGGCATGTACAAATCTCAAGTTTTGAAAGTTCTAAACATAGGCAATGATACCAATAATTTAAACTTGACAGATGACAAACCGAAACTATTGTTTGGTCCCGAAGTTGAGGGAAAATACCAAGAAGGAGCTGTCCCTCCTTTCTATGTTAGCATAAACATACATGAAAAAATATTACACAATGCTATGCTAGATTCTGGCGCCTCACACAACCTCATGCCTAAATTTGTGATGGATAGATTAGGCCTAGAAATAACTAAGCCTTACAAGGACTTGTACTCATTCGATTCGAGCAGAGTCAAGTGTTTGGGCCTAATCAAGGATCTTTGTGTCAATCTGGCACAAATACCTACTAAGAGTCTAGTTATGGACATAGTTGTTGCTGATATTCCCCCCAAGTATGGCATGTTTTTGTCCAGATCATGGGGAGAAAAGCTTCAAGGGAACCTTCAATTGGACATGTCATATGCCACCATCCCTGTCTTCAATCTGTTAGCCACCTGTAATTTTTTATTATACCAAAGGTGGCTAAATTTTGTTCTGAGCCTTCAAGGAACAATTTTCCTTATCAACAACTGTTGGCTCTTGAAGTCTCTATAAGGCCTCCTGCTTTTTCCCCTGTCCAAACCCTTCACCACTGTTGTTTCACATCTCAAAAGCTTCTGAAATCCCATAAAAATCCCAAGTTAAATACTGCTGCAGAACCCCTTGGTCCCCTTCCTTTTCTTCCTCACTAACCTCATCTTCTATTCTCCATTTCCAATGAAAAACCCACAATTTCATGTTTCTCCCTTTCCATTTCATTAAAATCCCTTTTATAAGGTTAAAACCCCACTTTTTGACCTTACCGAAACCTTCATTTCCCTGTAAAAGCCATAGAAAATGCCTATTTTTCATACATTAGACTTTAGCCCCCTCGGGCTAAGTCTCTAGCCCCTTCTTCCATAAGCCCGAGCGCTAGAATCGCGCGCGAAACCAAAGGGCGCTTATCATTTCATTTTAAGTTTTCCGCCCAAAACCTTTACAAAACATCAAAAATCGGGTTTTATAATGTTTTGATTTATCTGCATGTGCAAATTAGTTTTTAACCACAGCCGTCGATCTACTCCGCAGATCGGACGGAGCGGAGCGCTCTCCTGGTGGACCCTCCATTTCCCGCGCTGATTTCTAAATACCGCCTATTTCCATTACGCACCGCCTTTCGGGAAAAGCCGGTTTTCTCCCATTGGCCAGCGATACATATGTTGGCCGACACGTGTCCTTGGCACTGTTTCAAAACCACCGCATAAATTTAATCCCCCGCGCGTTATCTGTCGGGCCATGGACGCCCAGCGGAATCAGCGATCACCGTTCGATCTGATCCTTCACATCCAACGGCTGCCCTTCACTAAAGCTGCCCGACCTTTAACCTAGTTGCGTACTATTTAATTGGGCCCCGACGCTGCAGAAAATTAATCTCCGCCGTCGATCTCTGCAGATCGACGGCCCACGTTCAGTCCCTGGATTCTATTGCCTAGTCAAACTAATCACGCCGCTGACTTCTCTCAATCACCCCCAACCGTCGATCACAGTACGATCAACGGCTCCGATCGCCTCATTCTCTCGCACGCCCTCCGATGCAGATTTACCCATATAAATGCAGGATTTCCTCATTTTGATTGTTTTGTGCAGGTTTAAGGTTTTTTCCGATCTAAATGGAGAAATTTCGTGGGATGAGGATGACGATCCTCTGCCTTCCGAAAAACGCAGGGAAATTATCCACAGGGTGTAAATCTATACTGTCGACGAGGTTTCATGAGCCTCTACTGTCACGCGCCCCTGTTAAACCTACAAACAACAAAGAAAACGCAGAAAAAGAGTATCAGATTGCTGAAAGCCAGAGATAGACCAGGGCAGAAAATTAATGATCAGATGAGTGGGGATTATGGCTAAGACAGTTATCAAAAGCCTAATCCCCGACTCAAAACACTATTTAAAGAGAAAACCTAAAGGTGTTTATCAGACAGAATGCCTCCACCACCATATCTGAGGCGAATTGATTCCTCAACCACCACAGTGCCACCTATTGCCTCAAAACACTCAATCAGGAGCCGAATTTATGGAGCAGGATCAGATATCATGCCTCGAAGCAGCCGAAGACATTACTTCTGCCATGAAATTTATTAACAGACGTCCGCAGAGTAACCCTAAAGATGCACCGAGCCTTAAAAGTCAAATGAAGCTCCCACTGAACTCAAATCATGAGTGTAAATTAGTTAATGCAGTAGAAAACCTATATTATTTCTTCTTTGAGCCTCCAAGGGCCAAGAAAGACATTAACTCTGCATTAATTGTATTTGAGATCTTTATTCAGATCTCACCTCCTCATCCTTCTATAAATACTTCAATAGAAGATGAGTGAGGGGTTGGTTGGTTGTTAATGTAATTGCTGAAGCATTGTAATTGTAACTGAGCTGAAGACTCTTGATTGTAGATAGGATTTCACTAGCTCTTGGAGCTCTGCTTGTAATAGATAAGTTAGGTTTTGAAAGAAAGATGAATTGACACACTGGATTTGAAGATTGTAACCGGTTTGGAGCATCAATACAAGTTTATTTATGGGATCCTGGTCTATGCTGACGGTGATGTTGTTCTTACTGTAACTTGTGTTTTATTTCTGTTTCCATTTTGTTCCATTTTCTGTTGTAAAGAACAGTTTAAATAGGGTTAGGACCTATTGTATATCAGTAACCTTCTCTAGCTGAGAAAACTTTATTTTTATGTTTTCTTTCAACTGTGTTATTTGGAAATGATTCAATTTAGTTTAAGCATAGGAATGCTGGCATTCCCTCGTCTTATTGTCTTAGCTGAATGTTATTTTTAAATGTTACTTTCAATATATGTTGTGTGAAGATGAACTGAGGAAATTAAGGTTAGCCCTGAGTCCCTTTCTTATTTGTTCAACTATTTGATTGTTTCCCTTAGGATGTGTTAAAAGATGACTAGTTTCAAAGTACTTATCAGATCTTAGGCCATTCTGTGTTATCTTTGTGATTGTCCTGAAAGCAACCAAGTAAAGAAGAGCTAGGAGAGGATTTGTGGTGAGCCCGGCCCGCTAGCTTCTACTCCAAAGGTTGCCTTTAAGTTCCCCTTAGTTTTTTTATGTTTTCTATTGGAAGTGTATCAATGGCTGGCTAGTTTCAAAGTACTTACCAGATCCTGGTTTGCTTTCATGTCTTTCTTAAGTGCCTGGTCAAAGGCTGGATAGTTTCAAAGTACTTACCAGATCCTGGGCTGCTCTTTGTTTCTGCATCTGTTTATTTCTCCTTCTTAATGTATCACTCCATTCCATAAATCAAAACTTTTAAAGAGATCCTTAGGCATAGATGAATTGCCCCATAGACCACTCTTGAAACTGACTTGCTTCAATTAAATCCTCTTATGACTCCATAGCCCAATGGACTGAAAACCTGCCATCATCTTTCATCTTGATCGAAGCTTACTCTGGTTGCTTGCAACTTTTCACTTTTGAACCTATTTGCATATAGATCTTTCTGCCTCTAACAGCAATCATGTTCAATCATCCAAACACAAAACCAAACCCTTGAACTTCATAACTAGCCTAATATCATCACCCTAAACCTTCAAAGACAATATCCATCTTTGTGCATATTGGAGAGATCCCTCTCCAGATTCAGGAGGGCTAGATCCTAGAATCCCAAAGTTGGTTGAAATGATGTTAACTCTGTTATCGGACTTTTGCCATTCTTTCTTATTACAGAGACCTAACATTTCTGGTGACTCCGCTGGGGAATTACAAACCCAGAAGTTTTTTAAGGATAATTATACGATATTCAGAGATTTGGTTCATAGAGCATTTTCTTTATTAACTAGCTAGAGCCACCTAACATTTCTGGCGACTCCGCTGGGGAACTGAGTTGAGTTTTCACCTTTTTTCCCTTTTATTTTCACACAAACCTTGAGAGTAAAAAGCAGCCTTTTCAAGCACTACCACAGAAATGGTAATCATGATGAAACTTGTTTAAATCAGTGACAATCTAGGTGAACCCTAGGATTCTTATAAGCTTTTATCTAACCTTGAAAAATCAGCTGTCTTAGCCATAAGAATAGACTGTCTTTGTCTCATAACCGTAGCTAAGTTTTGAAGCAAATTTAGGACATTCTTGCAAACCACAAATAAAAACAATTTAGAAAATACCAAAAAGAATTTCAGATTGGTAGTAAAACACTTGCTCTTACTTTCACTTACCATTGGATGTGTTTTATTCCATACTCTTAGACAGAGTCTGGAAAGGGCCAGGTAGCCTCCGGATCTCATCCTCTTTTAGAGGTGACATATCTGGTTAATGCCCTCCCAGTCGATCTCTGGTTAGAGTTTGTTGTGTTTCGGGATATCCTTGAAAAAGGATGTTTCACAAACACTGTGGTGGACAGTGTATCTCTTTGAAAACACCCTGAACTTTCCACCTGGTGACCCCACAATCCTGAACAAACCTTAAGACTCCACTGGGAAGAACCCTTATCATTATAATATCCTTCAAACTCAGGTATAGGGCTGTAGGATTTAAATTGTGTAAACAGATCAGTCAACCTCTCAAAGATTGTCATACTTGGTTGAACTTTCCCTGTTTATTTGGGTCTAAAAACATAGCATAGTGGCTCCTAGAAATATTCACACTAGAGCCCATCCTGACCCTGATCCACCTGAGATAGTTGATAACCCAGAAAGAATCCTTAGGAAGTCTCCTAAGATAGAATCCTCAACTATTTTCAGATCTCACATAAGAGCCAATTCAATCCCTGAAAATCTTGCAGCTCTACAGAAATCACAAACTGACTTATTAAACCCATTTAGAACTAGGTCATTTGGTGATTTAGATCAGCTAGATTCTGAGACTTCACTTTCATCTCCTGAAACAAGTGAACATCTTGGTAGCAGGGAAACAACACCTCCTGATTTACATTTTCTTCTTAACTTAGGTGTCCCTCATCCAAGATCAGCTCAGCAATATATCGTTGTTCCATCCACTTCTGTTCATCCCTCATCCACTACTCAAACCACTTCATTTCAGCCCACCCCACCTCTTGTCAATCCACCCCCACCTCCTATCATGGCAGCATGGTATGCTCCCTTAGTCCTTCCTGTACCATTAGTCAATCTTCAACAGGACTATCAGTCCAAAATACCATTATATGATGCTAGCAATACTACAACAGCATCACAACATGTGGATAAGTTGAATGACTACTTTGACAGAAATGAAATTGATGATGATTCTGTCAAACTTAGATTGTTTGCTCAGAGATTGGGGGGAGAAGTAAGAAAATGGTTTAAAGCCCTAGCCCCCCATAGTATCAAAAATCTCCAAGGCTTCCATCAAACATTCTTAAACAAATGGGAAGTGAGGAAGAATCCTCTCCAAGTCCTTGCTGACTACAACAATCTTCATAGAAACCCTGGGGAAAGTGTACAAGCTTATTGTACCAGATTTAACAGTGTGTATAACGCACTCTCCCCAGAACTAAAACCCCCACAGGGCTCAGCCTTAAACAAATTTCCTAAAGGGTTTGACGCTGACATGACCTATTCACTTAGAGAGAGAGATTTTGCAACTCTAGAAGACATGCAAAGAGGTGCTCTTTCTGTGGAAGTAAACTCGATGGAGAAAAGAGAAAGGATGAAAGCTGAAAAGAGTGTATCTTTTAGAGAGGAATCCACCCCTACTACCTCTATCTCAAAAATGGAAAGAATGATGGAAGAAATGATGAAGAAAATGAGCATTCTTGAGAGAGCACAAGCAAGTCAAAATCAAACTGCTCCTCAAAACAGAAACCAAAACCAGAATCAAAGTATGAGAAGGAACCAACCTCTAAACAGACCTAGGGAAGATGATCAACAAATCACTCCTCCTTTTCATCAAAACTATGTAAGTGAGGTTGAGGAAACCGATGAAATAATAGAGGATAATGATATGAACCTTTTTGGGGTAGATGATGATGACTTTGAGGTTCATTATGATAGGAAACAAGGTCTTTATACACCTTACGACGACAAAAGAGATTATAATGAAAATTATTATCAAAACATGGAAAATGCCATCGTAGAAACTTCAAAAGAATATGAACTCAGAAGTAAATCTAGTCAAAAAACCCCCAACAACAAAACCTCTGACAAATCTTCTCAAAACAACACTGCAACCAAGCCTAAAACAGTCAAACAAAAGGAAAAAACAGTGGCTGATAACTCTGGTAAAGGTAAACAAAAAGACACTCAAAATATTGAAAAACAGAGTGCAAACATCAGTAGTACTAACACTTCAGTTAGTACTCTTCCTTCAACCATTGTGTCAACTGTAGATAAAAAAAATCAGCAAACTGTTGTTGCTGATAAAGTGGTAGTAAACAAGGCTGAAACCAGCACCTTAAAAAAATCAAATTCTTTTCAGTCTGGAATAGGAAATTTCAAAAATCAAAATTTTTGTCCCTTTGACTGAGTTAGCTTCCCATCATGTATATAAAACCCAAATTTTTAAGGCTTTAAACATAGAGGAAAATGAGGATACACTCAATCTTAATGATGACCAGCCAGAGCTGATTTTTGGTCCAAAGTTTGAAGGTAAATTTCAAGAGGGGCCTGTCCCTCCCTTCTATGTAAGTTTGAACATTCATGACAAAATTCTACACAATGCTATGCATGACTCAGGCGCTTCCCATAATTTAATGCCAAAAGCAGTAATGAAGAGCCTGGGTCTTGAAATCACCAGACCCTATAAATATCTTTACTCTTTTGACTCAAGCAGAGTCAAGTGTCTAGGATTGATCAAAGACCTTTGTGTTAACTTAGCACAGATTCCAGCCAAATGCTTAGTTATGGATGTTGTTGTGGCGGATGTACCCCCAAAGTATGGAATGCTTTTATCAAGATCTTGGGGGGCTAAGGTAAAATGTACCATGTAGATGGACATGACCTATGTGACTATCCCTATTTTCAATCAGACTAGAAGGCTTTACAGGGAGTCTCATATGCAATACACAGTTACAAGTTTGGACAAACCTCAAAACTCTCCTCTATATTCTATGAGCACGGGCCTGGATTATTTTATCATGTTTAATGATGAAACATTCCCTGAACAAATCACTTTAACGGGGTCAATAGCTGAAACAGAGGAAGAGGAACACAGCACTGAAGGGTCAAAACAATTTGCTACATTTGAAAACATTGGCAAACAAAACACCGGTTTTGAGTTACAAGTCATAAATCCATTGCTTTTAAACCTTGACGGTCAAGAGAACAATCCTCAACCCGATGAGAAAATTGAGGAATCAAATCATACAGAGGAAATTCACCAAACTGATAAAACTGAAGATGATCCTCTCTGGAATATGTAATTTGATGGGTCATGCACTAAAACAAACGCTGGTGCAGGTATCTGGATTACTAACACTGAAAGCAAGCACACAGAATGTATTTCTTGCAAATTAAACTTTCAGTGTTCAAATAACATAGCAGAATATGAATCCCTTCTCTTAGGCTTACAATTACTGAAAAAATTAGGAGCCAAGAGAATAACTGTGTTTGGGGATTCTGAGTTAATAATTAGGCAAGTCAATGGGGAGTACAGTGCAAATCATCCCAAACTTAGGGCCTATCGGAATGATGTCATGGATCTTTTGAAAACATTTGAGGAATCCACACTGAGTTTTGCCCGGAGAAAAAGAAATCTTACAGCCCACAATTTGGCCTTTGTAGCTAGGACATGTTTAACGCCATATCAGACCGATGACTGTTCACCTCAAATAAAATTTAGACCAGCTGTGCCTGATAATAAAAAATATTGGCAGGTGTTTGACGGAGATAAACAAATAGAAGACTTCATGCAATTCAGAAATGAATTTGAACTGCATAGTTCAGATTCAGATTATGATACAGACTGCAGTGAAGAAATTTTTCTTGGTGAAGAAGAACCTTCTCCTGAGCTTGTCAATCTCAACCTTCAGACTAGCAAACTTGGACACAAAATAGAATTGAGTGCAGAATCAGAAACAAAAGATTTAGAAACATTTCATTCTAAAGATGAAAGTTTGCCAAGTGGTCTAACATCTTTGGAAGAGTTGTTTGATTTCAACGACGTGGCCAGAAAACCTAAACTAGAACCTGTAGAGACTGAAGTGGAGGAATGCAACATTGGCAGTGAAGAGAAACCAAAAATGATTAAACTATATAAGACGTTACCAGCTCACATTAGACTCAAATACATAGAGCTGTTCAAAGAATTTTCTGATGTTTTTGCATGGAGTTACGAAGATCTAAAATCCTATAACACTGAAATAATACATCACAAAATCCCTCTTAAAGAAAACCAAAAACCATTCAAACAGAAACTGCGCAGAATAAACCCTGTGCAGCTGCCTTTGGTTAAGAAGGAAATCATGAAGATGCATGATGCTGGTATTATTGTCCCTATTAGATATTCTGAATGGGTATCTAATCTGGTGTCTGTTAGGAAAAAGACTGGAGAAATTAGGCTTTGTATAGACTTTAGAGACTTAAACAAAGTTTCATTGAAAGACAACTACCCTTTACCAAAAATGGATCATATTTTACAGAGGGTAGTGGGGTCTAAAAGAATTTCTTTGCTTGATGGCTATTCAGGGTATAACCAGATCTTAGTTCACCCTATTGATCAATTAAAGACAACCTTTACTACACCATGGGGCACCTTCATGTACGTGAAGATGCCTTTTGGTCTAATGAATGCTGGAGCAACCTTTCAAAGAGCCATGGACATAGCATTCTCGGAAGAATTGGGTTTCTTCATCATTATCTATCTTGATGATGTCACTATGTTTTAAAAAATAGATGAAGAACACTTAAAACATTTGAGGAAATTTTTCGAGAAGTGCAGAAAGTTTGGGATATCTTTAAACCCTAAGAAGACATTATTTGGTCTCCAAGAGGGTAAACTTCTTGGGCACATTATTTCAGAAGAAGGTATCAAGATAGATCCAAAGAGGATTGAGGCCATATTGCAAATCTCTCATCCTCAAAACATCAAGGAGTTGCAATCTTTCATTGGGAAGATTAACTTTTTGAGAAGGTTCATCCCTAACTTAGCTGAGCTCCTTAGGAATATCACAAACATGTTAAAGAAGGAGCAAGGAGTAAAATGGACCTTGGAAGCAAATACATCCTTTGAGCTGGTAAAACAAGCATTAACCAAAACACCGGTTCTCATAAGCCCTGATTTTTCAAAATATTTTTATATCTTCTCATTTTCATCAGAACATACCATAGCTGTTGTCCTTTTGCAGAAAAACCCACAAGGACGAGAGCAGCCTATTGCATTCTTTAGTAAGGCATTGAGGGATGCCCCTTTGAAGTATAACATTATGGAAAAACAAGCTTTTGCTTTGGTCAAAGCATTGAAAGACTTCAGAGTATACATCCTTCACTCACATATTATTGCCTTTGTTCCAAACTCAGTTGTTAAGGACATTCTAAAACAGGACCCAGATGGTAAGAGAGGTAAGTGGATTGCTGTTATTCTTGAATATGATTTAGAGATAAAACCCACTAAACTCATCAAAGGCCAAGGTCTAGCTAGATTAATGGCTAAATCAAATTGTGAAGTTCTTTATATTAACATGATTAATGCTTTGGATAACCAAGAAGAATTCTCAACTCCCATAGTTGAAGATAATTTTATGAATTCTCCTTGGTATGCTGATATTGTCTATGTTTTGCTTAATTTAAATGCACCTCCTGGTTTATCAAAAACTAAGGCAAGATTCCTAAAGTTAAAAGCTGTAAGCTATTGCATTATTGATAAATGTCTTTATTGGAAAAATGCTAGTGGTATATTGCTTAAATGTTTTCCTGAGTTGGATGCAGAGAAGGTTAAGCAGGAATTCCATGAAGGAGAGTGTGGAGGTCATTTATACTGGAAGGCAACAGCCAACAAAATTTTGAGGGCTGGTTTCTACTGCCCTACTCTTTTCCCTGATGTACACAAGATGACCACTACTTGCCATAAATGCCAACTATTTGAGGGCAAAAGAAAACTGCTACCCCTTCCTCTACATCCATTCACTGTTGAAGCTCCTTTCCAACAGTGGGGACTTGACTTCATAGGATAAATCCATCCACCATCTTCTGCCCAGCATAGGTGGATTCTCACAGCCACAGACTATTTCACTAAGTGGATAGAAGCCATCCCTTGTAGGCAAGCCAATGATTCAGTTATCATAAAATTCATGGAGACTAACGTTCTCTCCAGATTTGGCTGTCCTACCAAGATCATCACAGATAATCCAGCAACATTTGGATAAAAGAAAATGGTTGACTTCTGTCATAGATATCAGATAACATTGGGGCATTCCACAGCCTATTACCCTCAGGGTAATGGACTTGCTGAATCTTCCAACAAAAGCTTAGTGAACATAATCAAGAAACTGTTGGAGGACAATAAAAAGTCTTGGCACACAAAGCTGATCCATGCACTTTGGGCTGACAGATTGAATTTGAAAAAATCTATTGGTATGTCACCTTTCCAGCTTGTGTATGGTACAGATGCAATGTTTCCTAACAGCCTTGGTGTACCAGTTATGAAGTTGATTCAAGAGTTACAGACTGAAGAGAATGACATGATCAGAAGACTAAATTAGACCATACATCTTCAGCAGACCAGAGAGGAAGTGTACAACAAAGCATTACAGAAACAGGAGAGCATCAAAAAGCAATTTGATAAAAGAACAAAGTATAGAAATTTCCAGATTGGGGACAAAGTTTTAAAGTGGGACTCAAGGAGGGAAGAAAAGGGCAAGCATGGAAAATTTGACAACCTATGGCTTGGCCCTTACTCTATTCATTCAGTTGCTGGTAATAATTCATTTTTCCTACAGGAACTAGATGGAACAGAATTGTTTGGGGGTCCTGTCAATGGCAGGATGCTTAAACATTACTTCTCTTGATCCATTTTTATGTTTTGAAGCCTTTTTTACCTTTTTTCATTATAAATATTCCATCTACCATTGCATTCAAGTTGTGAAAATTCAAAAAAAAAAGAAAAAAAAGAAAATGAAAAGAGGGCAGAAATGAAAACAAGAAAGGCAAAGCCCCATGCCAAAAGAGAAACAAATCTGAAAGTGTGCAAGCTCAAATGCCACTCCTAAAAAACACACTTCTAGTTATTCAAACTATTTAATCTTGACTAATTAGCTTTGAATTTTTCTGCTGATAGGATAGTGAATTTGGTTTGCCAAATTGTTTAATCTTGGCTTATCAGTAGTTAGATTAGGATAGAAATGAAAGGTTCAAACATGCCCAAAATCTGAACCAAAGTTTCCAAAGGGAAAGGGCTCAAATCTGTTTTATCTTTTGAGTCAAAGAAGGTGTAAATCTGGTTCTAATCAGCTCAAAATCTGAACCAGAACAAAAGCAAAGAAAGAGCTCAAAGAAAAGAAAAAGCAGAGCCATGAAAAAGATGAAGGAAGTGCTCAACTTTCAGATCTTAAGCCTTCAATTTTTTTATTTTAATTTCCTGCAAAATAATGTCTATGTGCAGCTTGTTTTTTATGCCATAGATCACAGCAAGCCAAATAGTTTAATCTTGACTTGTCTGTTTTTAAATTTCTGCTTTAGAATTTAGAGAATAAAAGCCTGTTGGACAGTTTAATCCCAACAGACAGTAGAATAGGTAGAGAAATATTTGAGCTCAACTGTTTAATCTGAGTTCAAGGAGAAATAAGGAGTAGAAGTAGATTAGTTTTTATGCTTTCAAAAGAATAAAGTGTTGTAAAGAGTTTTCCAATCCAAGTGCACTCTAAATGAAGGAAAAAATGCTAGATCAGTAGGATTGGGTAGGTAGAAGATTGTATTGATAAAGTTCATTGTCTCTCATGACTGATACTGTTTTTCAGAGCAAAGCAAGATCATCCAGCAAAATGAGGAAAACATGGATGAGGCACATGCCTACCTTCCCGAGAAATCAAGTCTGAATTCTTGATGCCTTCAAGAAGGCACCATCCCCAAGTGGAGCCACTGTTAGCCACCTGTAATTTTTGATTATACCAAAGGTGGCTAAATTTTGTTCTGAGCCTTCAAGGAACAATTTTCCTTATCAACAACTGTTGGCTCTTGAAGTCTCTATAAGGCCTCCTGCTTTTTCCCCTGTCCAAACCCTTCACCACTGTTGTTTCACATCTCAAAAGCTTCTGAAATCCCATAAAAATCCCAAGTTAAATACTGCTGCAGAACCCCTTGGTCCCCTTCCTTTTCTTCCTCACTAACCTCATTTTCTATTCTCCATTTCCCATGAAAAACCCACAATTTCATGTTTCTCCCTTTCCATTTCATTAAAATCCCTTTTATAAGGTTAAAAACCCACTTTTTGACCTTACCGAAACCTTCATTTCCCTGTAAAAACCATAGAAAATGCCTATTTTTCATACATCAGACTTTAGCCCCCTTGGGCTAAGTCTCTAGCCCCTTCTTCCATAAGCCCGAGTGCTAGAACCGCACGCGAAACCAAAGGGCGCTTATCATTTCATTTTAAGTTTTCTGCCCAAAACCTTTACAAAACATCAAAAATCAGGTTTTATAATGTTTTGATTTATCCGCATGTGCAAATTAGTTTTTAACCACAGCCGTCGATCTGCTCCGCAGATCAGACAGAGCGGAGTGCTCTCCCGGTGGAACCCCCATTTCTCGCGCTGATTTCTAAATACCGCCTGTTTCCATTCCGCACCGCCTTTCGGGCAAAGCCGATTTTCTCTCGTTGGCCAGCGATTCCATACGCTGGCCGACACGTGTCCTCGGCACTGTTTCAAAACCACCGCATAAAGTTAATCCCCCGCGCGTTATCTGTCGGGCCATGGACGCCCAGCGGAATCAGCGATCACCGTTCGATCTGATCCTTCGCATCCAACGGCTGCCCTTCACTAAAGCTGCCCGACCTTTAACCTAGTTGCGTACTATTTAACTGGGCCCCGACGCTGCGGAAAATTAATCTCTATCGTCGATCTCTGCAGATCGACGGCCGACGTTCAGTCCCTGGATTCTGTTGCCCAGTCAAACTAATCACGCCGCTGACTTCTCTCAATCACCCCTGACCGTCGATCATAATGCAATCAACGGCTCCGATCGCCTCATTCTCCCGCACGCCCTCCGATGCAGATTTACCCATATAAACGCAAGATTTCATCATTTTGATTGTTTTGTGCAGGTTTAAGGTTTTTTCCGATCTAAATGGAGAAATTTCATGGGATGAGGATGACGATCCTCTGCCTTCCGAAAAACGCAGGGAAATTATCCACAGGGTGTAAATCTATACTGTCGACGAGGTTTCATGAGCCTCTGCTGTCACGCGCCCCTGTTAAACCTGCAAACAACAAAGAAAACGCAGAAAAAGAGTATCAGATTGCTGAAAGCCAGAGATAGACCAGGGCAGAAAATTAATGATCAGATGAGTGGGGATTACGGCTAAGACAGTTATCAAAAGCCTAATCCCCGACTCAAAACACAGTTTAAAGAGAAACCCTAAAGGTGTTTATCAGACAGAATTCCTCCACCGCCATATCTGAGGCGAATTGATTCCTCAACCACCACAGTGCCACCTATTGCCTCAAAACACTCAATCAGGAGCCGAATTTATGGAGCAGGATCAGATATCATGCCTCGAAGCAGCCGAAGACATTACTTCTGCCATGAAATTTATTAACAGACATCCGCAGAGTAACCATAAAGATGCACCGAGCCTCAAAAGTCAAATGAAGCTCCCAATGAACTCAAATCATGAGTGTAAATTAGTTAATGCAGTAGAACACCTGTATTATTTCTTCTTTGAGCCTCCAAGGGCCAAGAAAGACATTAACTCTGCATTAATTGTATTTGAGATCTTTATTCAGATCTCACCTCCTCATCCTTCTATAAATACTTCAATAGAAGATGAGTGAGGGGTTGGTTGGTTGTTAATGTAATTGCTGAAGCATTGCAATTGTAACTGAGCTGAAGACTCTTGATTTTAGATACGATTTCACTAGCTCTTGGAGCTCTGCTTGTAATAGATAAGTTAGGTTTTGAAAGAAAGATGAATTGACGCACTGGATTTGAAGATTGTAACCGGTTTGGAGCATCAATACAAGTTGATTTATGGGATCCTGGTCTATGCTGACGGTGATGTTGTTCTTACTGTAACTTGTGTTTTATTTTTGTTTCCATTTTGTTCCATTTTCTACTGTAAAGAACAGTTTAAACAGGGTTAGGACCTATTGTATATCAGTAACCTTCTCTGGCTGAGAAACCTTTATTTTTATGTTTTCTTTCAACTGTGTTATTTGGAAATGATTCAATTCAGTTTAAGCATAGGAATGCTGGCGTTCCCTCGTCTTATTGTCTTAGCTGAATGTTATTTTTAAATGTTACTTTCAATATATGTTGTGTGAAGATGAACTGAGGAAATTAAGGTTAGCCCTGAGTCCCTTTCTTATTTGTTCAACTATTTGATTGTTTCCCTTAGGATATGTTAAAAGCTGACTAGTTTCAAAGTACTTATCAGATCTTAGGCCATGCTGTGTTATCTTTGTGATTGTCCTGAAAGCAACCAAGTAAAGAAGAGCTAGGAGAGGATTTGTGGTGAGCCCGGCCCGCTAGCTTCTACTCCAAAGGTTGCCTTTAAGTTCCCCTTAGTTTTTGTATTTTTTCTATTGGAAGTGTATCAAAGGATGGCTAGTTTCAAAGTACTTACCAGATCATGGTTTGCTTTCATGTCTTTCTTAAGTGCTTGGTCAAAGGCTGGATAGTTTCAAAGTACTTACCAGATCCTGCGCTGCTCTTTGTTTCTGAATCTGTTTATTTCTCCTTCTTAGTGTATCACTCCATTCCATAAATCAAAACTTTTAAAGAGATCCTTAGGCATAGATGACTTGCCCCATAGACCACTCTTGAAACTGACTTTCTTCAATTAAATCCTCTTATGACTCCATATCCCAATGGACTGAAAACCTGCCATCATCTTTCATCTTGATCGAAGCTTACTCTGGTTGCTTGCAACTTTTCACTTTTGAACCTATTTGCATATAGATCTTTCCGCCTCTAACAGTAATCATGTTCAATCATCCAAACACAAAACCAAACCCTTGAACTTCATAACTAGCCTAATATCATCACCCTAAACCTTCAAAGACAATATCCATCTTTGTGCATATTGGAGAGATCCCTCTCCGGATTCAGGAGGGCTAGATCCTAGAATCCCAAAGTTGGTTGAAATGATGTTAACTCTGTGATCGGAATTTTTCCAATCTTGCTTATTACAGAGACCTAACACAATCAAACTAGGAGATTATACCGAGAATACCACATGAAATATATGGTGAGTAGCCTAGATAGGCCAAACAACACCCCTGTTTATTCCATCCATTCATATTTGGAATCTTTCATCTTGTATAATGAAAATGACATTGGTGAACAGGTGAAAGAAAATAAGAAAGAAATAGAGCCTCCAGAACACTCACACTTGCCCTCAAATGAGGAACATGACTGCTTGAACTCTAGCAGCCCTGAACAATAGCGGAGTGGCAAACATGAAATAGAAACACTTTGGAACATGAGCTTCGATGGCTCTTGTGGCAAGGCTGGTTTAGGAGCTGTTCTCTAGATACATAACACTAATTAGGGCCATTCATACAAACTAGACTTTTAGTGCACTAATAACATCGCAGAATATGAGGCTCTTCTCCTTGGTTTGCACTTGATTGAAGACTTAGGAGCTAAGAAAATATCTGTCCAGGGAGATTCAAAACTTATCATTAAACAAATAAAAGGTGATTACTCAGAAAAGAATCAAAGATTAAGAGAGTACAGAAATGCAGCCCTAGACATCCTCAAAACTTTTGAGAAATATGAGCTCATTTACATTGCTAGAGCCGAAAACAGTCTTGCCAATGAATTTGCCTTTGCTATCAACAATTGTCAAATACCACATGCTAGCGAATAATACATTGTCAAAGTCAAAAATCTTCCTACAGTTCCTAACAAAATTAACCACTCGCAAGTGTTTGAGGGTGATGAACAAATCAATGATTTTCTACAATCTAGAAATGAATTTACATTACCCAGCTTAGAGCTTGAGAAAGATTTTTATGCTAAAGAAAAATATCATGAAACAAAACTGCTTCTTTTGCTGCTATAAATTTGCTTACACATCCTTATGAGGTTGAAATGTTTGAAGATCTAGACCAAGGGGAATTGGAAGTCTTACAATGCAAAAATGACACATTAACAAGAGGGCTTGCACCATTAGAAGAGTTGTTCGACTTTAATGATGTGGCTAAAAAACCAAAGATAGAATCTACCGAGACTAATGTTGAGGAATGCAACATAGGAAGCATAAAGGAACCCAAAATGATTAAACTCTCCAAGACCCTTCCTCCTCACATAAAATAGGAATATATTGATCTTTTTAAGGAGTTTAAATATGTGTTTGCATGGGGGTATCAAGACTTAAAATCATATGACACAAGGATTATTCAACACAAGATCCCTCTCAAGGAAATACAGAAACCTTTCAAGCAAAAGTTAAGGAGAATAAACCCTGTTTTACTACCTTTAGTTGAACTAGAAATTAAAAATATGTATGATATCCGGATCATATTTCCCCTTAGATACTCAGAGTGGGTTTCCAACCTTGTGCTAGTTAGGAAGAAGATTGGGGAGATTAGACTTTGCATCGAATTTAGAAATATGAACAGGTCCTCTTTGAAAGATAACTATCCCTTGCCTAAAATGGGCCACATACTTCAAAAGGTAGTTGGCTCTAAGAGAATCTCACTTCTTGATGGTTTTTCCAGTTACAACCAAGTTCTAGTATTCCCAAGTGATCAACACAAAATTTCTTTCACCACACCCTGGGGTACATTCATGTATGTTAAAATTCCATTTTGGTTGATGAATGCAGGGGCCACTTTCCAAAGGGCCATGGTTATAGCTTTTTCAGAAGACATAGGCTACTTCATAGTCATTTACCTTGATGACATCATTGTTTACTGTAAGATTGATGAAGATCACTTAGTCCACTTGAGAAAAGTTTTTGAAAAATGTAGGAAATATGGCCTATCTTTGAATCCCAAGAAAAAATTATTTGGTCTCCAAGAAGGAAAACTCCTAGGCCACATCATCTCTGAGGAGGGAATCAAAATAGACCCCAAAAGGATTGAAGGCATATTGCAAATCAACCATCCAAGAAACATTAAGGAATTGCAATCTTTCATTGAGAAAATCAACTTCTTGAGGAGATTCATCCCCAACCTTGCTGAAATGTTGAGAAATATTACAAACATGCTTAAAAAGGAAATAGGATTTAAGTGGACTTTGGAAGCCAAAAAATATTTTGAATTGGTTAAGAAAGCGCTCACCCAAACACTGGTCCTAATAAGTCTTGATTTCACCAAAGACTTCTATATTTTCTCATTTTCCTCTGAACATACCGTGGATGTTGTTTTGTTACAAAAGAACATGATGGGGCAAGAACATCCCATAGCCTTATTAAGAAAAGCCCTTTGATATGCTACCCTAAAGTACAACATCATGGAGAAGCAGACCTTTGCATTGATTAAAGCATTGAAATATTTTAGAATATATATCTTACATTCTCATATCATAGCTTTTGTTTCTCACACAGTTTTCAAAGACATTTTAAATCAAGACCCAGATGGTAAAAGAGGAAAGTGGATTGCTATTATTTTAGAATATGACTTAGAAATCAGACCCAATAAATTGGTTAAAGGACAAGGGCTTGCAAAAATTATGGCTGAAATAAATCTCCAAGCATTAGATATGAATTTTGTTGATACTTTAGAAGAACAAGAAGAATGCACATCTCCTCATGTTGAAGAAGCATTTTTGAATTCATCTTGGTATGCTAATACCCTTTATGTAATGTTTTATCTTAATGCTCCTCCTACCTTATCAAAGACAAAAGCAAGATTCCCAAAACAAAAATATTTTAATTTCTGCATTTTAGATGGAGTTTTATATTGGAAAAATCCTATTGGTATATTTCTTAAGTGTTTTCTTGAGGATGATGCAGGAAAGATCATGCACAAAATGCATGAAGGAGAATGTGGGGGCCATCTTTAATAGAAAACCACAACTAACAAAATTATTAGAGCTAGCTACTATTGGTCCACCCTTTTCCCTGACACCCACAAACTGATCATGACTTGCCATAAGTGCCAAATTTTTTATGGAAAGAGAAAACTCTAACCTTTACCTTTGCATCCCATCATTGTTGAAGCTCTTTTTCAACAATGGGGTTTAGAGTTCATTGGAGAGATCCACCCTGTTAGCCCCCTATAAATTCCTTGACAAGCAAGCAAGGGGCTAATTTTTTTTATGAGCCTTCAAGGAATGCATTTCTCCTGAAAACACATCATCCTTAAAGCCTCTTCATGCGCTCTGCCCTTTGATTATTTCCCTCTGCTGTTCTTGAGTCAATAAGCTTCACTGATGATGATAAATTGTGCTCCTAAAGGCCTTCATTTGCCCCTTGTACCCCTGTAGAATTCTTCATTTCACCCCTTTTCCCCTTTTTCAAAGCCTCCATTTCACCCCAAAATCCCTCCCTTAGTCCTTCTAAATCATCCCAAAATCCCCTCTAAATCCTACACACACCCCTGTTTTGGTTTAATGTCCCCTTTTTTCCCCTATCGTTACCCTTTATTGGCCTTAAAATGCACTAAAAATGGGCTAAAAACCATATTTTTCATATAGGTGGGCTTAGCACCTTTCGGCCCTAGCCCCCTCAACCTTTTCTCCACGTGACCTGGGCACTAGAACCAAGCGCTAGCCTGGAGAGCGCTTATCGTAGATGGATATTGGGTGCATTATTAGCCATCGATCTGTTTAGATCGGACGACCTTCGTAGATCAGCACCGCGCCGTGGCCCACCCCGTTCACTCCTTTGATCGCCTGTCCACCGTCGATCTGACCCACAGATCGACGGTCCGTATTTCACCTGCCTAGTGGTCCCCGCAGCTGCGCCCTGTTCGAAAACCGTCGGTTTCCATCGCACCACCTTTGGGAGGTGGGTGGTATTTTTCATTTCGGAGCGATTCCACTCACTGCCCGACACGTGGCTCCACGCACTGTTTAAAAACCTCTTCCCATCGTGCGTTAAAGTTCGGCGTTTGACCCGGCGCGATATGCACGTACGACATCCGACCTAGAGTAGCCCATCCAACGGTCATCGCGCCACGAAGCTGCGCGGGAATTAACCCAAGGAAAAATACACCAATGCCCTGCCATCGACCGGGTCCCGCCACGTCACCATTCCACGTGTTTTTGTCGCATTGTCTTCGGTGCCCCTATATATTTTGTTCAAAGGCCAAAGTGTCAAATTTCCGCATTCCGCCAAATTTCGCCATGACCAGTTTCCACTATTCGCTGCATTATCCGCCATCAACCTGCAACTATTTTTTTCCATTTCACCAGTTTTCACGTCCATTCTCATTGACCCCGCTGCATTCACCATCCCCATGCATGATCTTCTTAACATGTTTCATGTTTTGCAAGGTTACAGGCAGGTGGAAAACCGCCATGGTTCACAGTCACTGTTACAGTGGCAAGGAACACAAAGAAGACCATGTTCAGAGATCGAAATCATGAAGAAAGGCCTAAGAAGACATTATGATGGGGCTCTCATTAAAAGAACAAAGTTTAAACTCTGTAAAAACTTCCCCAGAGCCATTAAAGCGCAGATTTCACTGACATAGGCAATCATGGAGCGGCTAAGAGTATTAGTGGGAAAACATAGTGTTTAGGGCCTATCATTGAAGATTTTGAGCCTTAATCCAATGATTTGAAAGCAGAGTACCAAATCGAAGACATCATAGATCACACAGAAGGTCCAGCGCATAGAAAATGATAGTACCAGGTTTTCACATCAGCAGAATGTTCTTTCCACAAAGGACGAGGTGCCCATACTATCTCCATTCTATACCGTGTTCCTG
Organism: Pinus albicaulis; assembly: GCA_034641835.2. Taxonomy (NCBI): domain Eukaryota; kingdom Viridiplantae; phylum Streptophyta; class Pinopsida; order Pinales; family Pinaceae; genus Pinus; species Pinus albicaulis. The sequence goes on from CM076571.1 coordinate 141,323,827, forward strand.
AGGAAATTCCAGCTCTGACAACAGTCCTATGCTATCAGAAGCATTTTTTACATAGTATGGCAGACCCTAGCATCATTATTCTACCTTTTTGTTTAATTCACCAGAGTGATACAACAAGTACATCAGAGACATACCTGGAGTAAATGGAAGCCTGACGAAGACCACTCTTTCATCCAAAGAGTACCTGAGATAAATGCCTAGAATTTAAAACAGAATAAGGCCTCATCCCTCTTCCTCTTCTGAGTTTAATGCTGCATTTAGTTTTCCATCTACCTTCCCTGCTCCACTTGAGCTATAAATTTCATGAAGAAACTCATTGTAAAGGTTGTTGTTGATCGGATATCTGAAAATTGCAAGCTGTTTCCTTTGAGACACAGTCTCTGTGTAAAGTTGTAAGATAGGCTGAGGAAGATGTATTCAGACTAAATATTCAAGCTGTTGGTAGTGTTGTACATGACTGGTGTTGCTCTTAATATGACAAGCACATTTCTTTGGATCCTAATTTAAAGCATCTGTTGATGTTTTTCTATCTTTGTACTTGTTTTACCCTGTAATTCATCTCATTTTATTTCTTCTGGCTCGCATTAGAAATCTGGCATAGGATTTACCCTTTTTAGGTACCCTATGTTTATGCTCTCCTTGCCTTCAATTTTTTCTACTATATGTGTTATCCGAGGATTGATTTCAGTTAATTTAACCAGTGTAGTGGTCTGATATATTGCTAGCTGATGTATGAATTAATGAAATCTGTCTTTAGACGTTCTTGTTAGGATTTAATTGAATGAATTGGGAACACTGGGAGGTCTAGAATTTGGTCTCTATCTCACTAGGATCCTTTTCAATTGGTTAAACCCTTCTAAGTTCCCTTAAGCTGGAGGCCAAAGCATTGAGAGTTCAAAGTCTCTCTCTGATCTCAGGTGTTCAACTTCGTGTTCTAAATCTTTAATGTTCCTTTTCTGAAGAGTTTATCTTTCAGGTTTTGGATCCCAGGTTGTTCATGGCATGTCCTGTCCCTAGATCTAACTTCTGAAAGGTCACCTTGGAGGTTTCCTTGCGTTCACCCTTTCTCTTACCTTTTCATGTCACACTATCATCTTTAAGATCCAATGATTTAGATGACTAGCCCAACTGAAAGCCTGCATATTGAATAGCAAGTAAACCCCTTCCTGACTCCATTGCCCAATGGTCTAGAATGTTCCCTGAATTATCTTTCCTTTGCCTAAAATCCTCTTTGCTCAACCTTGTCTTATACTGAACCCTTCTTCCTGATTCCCAACAACCAACCAAAAATCAAACAAACAAACCCTGCGCCTATAACTAGCCTAATATCTCAAACATAGAGCTTCCAAAGACATAAAACCATTGCTCATATAGAGAGATCCCTCTCTGGACCCAGGAGGGCTAGATCCCGAGGTCTGAAATTGGTTCTGATGTTGTCTCATCTTTTGGTCTTGCCAATCTGGCCAAAACATGGGAACCCCAACATAATGGTGACTCCACTAGGGAAAAAGACCACTTAGCCTAGATTGGCTTTCAATTGATGATGGTGGACAGCAGCCTGCTCCAAACAGTCAAATTCATCCACCTAGTGACTCCACACTCCATAAATCCTAGAAGACCAAATGACTCCACTGGTAGAATAATATGAACTGGTTGAGAAGATACAGTGACCTCTTTCTGATTTATAAACATGCTTCCACGCATATAGAGAAGATATGCCCCAATGAGTAGGGAGCATATCCGTGGATTCCCACACAAAATTCCTAAGTGAACTGGTTAGAAAACCTGCCTACCTTTCAAGGTGAAAACGTTGATGACCCCTTGCTACATCTCATCAAGTTTCATATACATGTGTGGAAATTTAAAGTTGAATGGCATGAAGACTTCCTAATGAAAATTTTCATGGCAACATTAGAAGGAAAAGCTAGGGTCTGGTATGAATGGTTAGAACCTCAGAGTTTGTTTTCTTTAAGGGACATGCACCAAGTATTTTACAAGAATTATAAATGAAATTCTCCATCCTTATCATGGGATTGTTGTGATCAATCTCAGAATATCATAAAGTACCTGTTATATATTGATGAGGATTTGGTTAATATGCATCCTGAAGATCTATTAACAACCATTCAAGATTTTCATATGCATCCTAGCTATCACAAGATCATGGATGAATCAACTGAGGAAGAAAACAGTCAAGAGACCGTAGACATTCCTCAAGATATTACTGAAAACTCATATGTTGATTCATCATCCCTTGTAGTTGAGGCTCAAGATGACATTCTGCCTCAAATCCAGTCTTCAAAGGAAACGGAGAACTGTTGCACTTCTGTGCAAAGGAACACAAGACCATATTCTCCTTTGACTGAAGAAGAAATAGATCAGATCATCAATGGACAGCCAGCCTCTGAAATTTTTTGCACAACATACATTCTTGCCCATTCATCCGATGAGCTTCGTTGTACAGAGTTGGAAAGCTCACATGTAAATCAGAGTGAAGAAAAATCTGCTGATAATCCAGTATGTCCGGTTGGCAGCATTACTTATATTCATGATTTTCCTATTTTTGATCTATCTGATGATGATGTTCTCCAAACAGAAGATGATCTTGCAGGGTCATCATTAGTAGATTTATGGGAGGAGAATTAGTTCCCTTTACTTCCAGAGAGTAATGAGCCAATGCAGGCTATTTATGATACTGATGAAGAAATATTTAAGAGTGCAGAAGAGGGTGAAGGATCTCTAGATCTTTGCTTCACTCCATTACAACTCATCAGTAATGGTTTTCACATGATTGGAGGTCAGCAGCCTTTCATCTCAGAAGATGAAGAGGAAAACAAGGAAGAGATCTTTGAGAAGTTTGAAAGCAAGGAGTTTTATCTTAAAGAAGAGGAAGCAAAGGAACATACCCCTGCTCAAGAATACACTGATCTTTTCACAGAGCTCAGCCCACCATATCAGAACATCTTGGAGCACCAAGAGGACAGCACTGCCATATATGATGAGTCCTCCGGTTCAGAAAATGAAGAAGATGAGGGAGATTCTCTTTCTCAAGAGAGTCTTGTTCTTGATCCAGTGGAAGAAGAAGAAATCATGGTTGAAGCCTTCCTGCTAGATATCCATAACTAGGTATCATTTCATGATCCTTATGTCCATTTCTTGCCAACATCTGAAGAAGGATCAAGGGTATTTTTGAGCAGCATGTTGCGGACAGAAAGAAAAAATTTTGTAACTGCTGTTGTGGAACAAAAAGAGTGGGAGCAGCCCTGCCTATCCAGCGTGCTCAAAGAGTTGAGCAAGAAATACCAGTCATGGGATCACTTGATGGACTGGTTGCATTGGAAGACAATGTTTGTAAGCTAGACTTGTAAATAGTCCAGTTAGAGTAGGGTAGGTAGAAAAAGCTCAATAAAGCTCAGCTATGAGCATGTAGTTAGTTGTTTTTAATCTCTGCAAAGTCCAGCAAGCTAGACAGTCTAATCCTGGCTTGACTGTTTTTTCAATTTCTGTCTTAGAATGTAGAGAAGAAATCTTCTAGACAGTTTAATCCTAGCAAATAGTAGTTTAGGTAGAGAAACTATGAGTCCAACAGTCTAATTTGGTCTCATGGAGTAATAAGGGTAGAAGTAGAATAGGTTTACTTCCCTGTTTGTAAAAAATTGATGATGTAAAGGGTCTGCAAGTCCAAATGCACCCACAAGAAAAATGTTAGGACATAGTCTGGGTAGGTTGTTGTTTGGGAGAAATTTTATTGCTGATATGATGTCTTCATGATTTGTGGCAGCTGATCCAAGAAAGAAAATGGATGTTCAAGTACCACGCATCTGGCCTGCACCAAGATCATTTTCTGAATTCTTGACTCCTTCAAGAAGAAGTCATCCCCATGTGGAGCCACTATTAGCCCCCTATAAATTCCTTGACAAGCAAGCAAGGGGCTAATTTGTTTTATGAGCCTTTAAGGAATGCATTTCTCTTAAAAACACATCATCCTTGAATCCTCTTCATGATCTCTGCCCTTTGATTATTTCCCTCTGTTGTTCTTGAGTCAATAAGCCTCACTGATGATGATAAATTGTGCTCCTAAAGGCCTTCATTTGCCCCTTGTACCCCTGCATAATTCTTCATTTCACCCCTTTTCCCCTTTTTCAAAACCTCCTTTTCACCCCAAAATCCCTCCCTTAGTCCTTCTAAATCATCCCAAAATCCCCTCTAAATCCTACACACACCCCTGGTTTGGTTTAATGTCCCCTTTTTTCCCCTATCGTCACCCTTTATTGGCCTTAAAATGCACTAAAAATGGGCCAAAAACCATATTTTCCATATAGGTGGGCTTAGCACCTTTCGGCCCTAGCCCCCTCAACCTTTTCTCCACGTGACCTAGGCTCTAGAACCAAGCGCTAGCCCGGAGAGCGCTTATCGCAGATGGATATCAGGCGCATTATTAGTCGTCGATCTATTTAGATTGGACGGCCTTCGCAGATCAGCGCCGCGCCGTGGCCCACCCCGTTCACTCCTCCGATCGCCTGTCCACCGTCGATCTAACCCACAGATCAATGGTCCGTATTTCACCCGCTCGGTGGTCCCCGCAACCGCGCCCTATTCGAAAACCGCCGGTTTCCATCGCACCACCTTTGGGAGGTGGGCGGTATTTTTCATTTCGGAGCGATTCCACTCACCACCCGACACGTGGCTCCATGCACTGTTTAAAAACCGCCACCCATCGCGCGTTAAATTTTGGCGTTTGAACCGGCACGATATGCACGTACGTCGTCCGATCTAGAGCAGCCCATCCAACGGTTACCGCACCACGAAGTTGTGCGGGAATTAGCCCAAGGAAAAATACACCCATGTCCCGCCATCGACCGGGTCCCTCCACGTCACCATTCCACGTGTTTTTGTCGCATTTTCGTCGGCTCCCCTATATATTTCGTTCAAAGGCCAAAGTGTCAAATTTCCGCATTCCGCCAACTTTCGCCATGACCAGTCTCCACTGTTCGCTGCATTTTCCGCCATCAACCTGCAATTTTTTTTTGCCATTTCACTAGTCTACACGTCCATTCTCATTGACCCCGCTGCATTCACCATCCCCATGCATGATCTTCTTAACATGTTTCATGTTTTGCAGGGTTACAAGCAGGCGGAAAACCGCCATGGTTCACAGTCACTGTTACAGTGGCAAGGAACGCAACGAAGGCCATGTTCAGAGATCGAAATCATGAAGAAAGGCCTGAGAAGACGTTATGACAGGGCTCGCATTAAAAGAACAGAGTTTAAACTCTATAAAACCTTCCCCAGAGCCATTAAAGCGCAGATTTCATTGACAAAGGAAATCATGGAGCGGCTAAGAGTATTAGTGGGAAAACAGAGTGTTTAGGGCCTGTCATTGAAGATTTTGAGCCTTAATCCAATGATTTGAAAGTAGAGTACCAGATCGAAGACATCACGGATCACACAGACAGTCCAGTGCACAGAAAATGATAGTACCAGGTTTTCACATCAGCAGAATGTTCTTTCCACAAAGGACGAGGTGCCCATACTATCTCCATTCTATACCGTGTTCCTGAGGAAATTCCAGCCCTAAAAACAGTCCTATGCTATCAGAATCATTTTTTACACAGTATGGCAGACCCTAGCATCATTATTCTACCTTTTTGTTTAATTCAGCAGAGTGCTACAACAAGTACATCAGAGACATACCTGGAGTAAATGGAAGCCTGACGAAGACCACTCTTTCATCCAAAGAGTACCAGAGATAAATACCCAGATCGGCCCTCTTCCTCTTCTGAGTTTAATGTTGCATTTAGTTTTCCATCTACCTTCCTTGCTCCACTTGAGCTATAAATTTCATGAAGAAACTCATTGTAAAGGTTGTTGTTGATCAGATATCTGAGAATTGCAAGTTGTTTCCTTTGAGACACAGTCTCTGTGTAAAGTTGTAAGATTGGCTGAGGAAGATGTATTCAGACTGAATATTCAAGCTGTTGGCAGTGTTGTACATGACTGGTGTTGCTCTTAATATGACAAGCACATTTATTTGGATCCTGATTTAAAGCAGCTGGTGATGTTTTTCTATCTTTGTACTTGTTTTACCCTGTAATTCATCTCATTTTATTTCTTCTGGCTCACATCAGAAATCTGGCATAGGATTTACCCTTGTTAGGTACCCTATGTTTATGCTCTCCTTGCCTTCAATGTTTTCTTCTATATGTGTTATCCGAGGATTGATTTCAGTTAATTTAACCAGTGTAGCGATCTGATATATTACTAGCTGATGTATGAATTAATGAAATCTGTCTTTAGACGTTATTGTTAGGATTTAGTTGAATGAATTGGGAACACTGGGAGGTCTAGAATTTGGTCTCTATCTCACTAGGATCATTTTCAATTGGTTAAACCCTTCTAAGTTCCCTTAAGCTGGAGGCCGAAGCATTGAGAGTTCAAAGTCTCTCTCTGATCTCAGATGTTCAACTTTTTGTTCTAAATCTTTAATGTTCCTTGTCTGAAGAGTTTACCTTTCAGGTTTTGGATCACAGGCTTTTCATGGCATGTCCTATCCATGGATCTAACTTCTGAAAGGTCACTTTGGAGGTTTCCTTGCTTTCACCCTTTCTATTACCTTTTCATGTCACACTATCATCTTTAAGATCCAATGCTTTAGATGACTAGCCCAACTGAAAGCCTGCATATTGAATAGCAAGTAAACCCTTTCCTGACTCCATTACCCAATGGTCTAGAATGTTCCTTGAATTATCTTTCCTTTGCCTAAAATCCTCTTTTCTCAGCCTTGTCTTATATTGAACCCTTCTTCTTGATTCCCAACAACCAACCAAAAATCAAACAAACAAACCCTACGCCTATAACTAGCCTAATATCTCAAACATAGAGCTTTCAAAGACATAAAACCATTGCTCATATAGAGAGATCCCTCTCTGGACCCAGGAGGGCTAGATCCTGAGGTCCGAAAGTGGTTCTGATGTTGTCTCATCTTTTGGTCTTGCCAATCTGGCCAAAACATGGGAACCCCAACACACCCTACTTCATCTGACCAACACAAATGGATCCTCACCGCCACTGATTACTTTAACAAGTGGATAGAAGCCATCCCCTCTAGGAACTCCACTGATTCAATCATTACCAAATTTCTTGAGACCAATATCCTTACTAGATTCGGTTTCCCCAGAAATATCATCACAGACAATGCTGTCGCCTTTACATCCAAAAGAATGGTTGAATTTTGTTATAAATATCATATCACATTAGGAAATTCCACAACTTATTACCCTCAAGGTAATGGTCTAGCTGAGTCCTCTAATAAAATTTTAGTCAATATCATTAAGAATATTCTGGAACAGAATAAAAAATCATGGCATGGAAAACTAGTACATGCACTATGGGCTGATAGACTAACCACCAAGAAATCCATTGGTATGTCTCCCTATCAACTATTGTATGGCATGGATGCCATTTTCCCAAAATATTTGGGAGTCCTGGTGGTGAAACTGCTACAAGAAGTGCAATCAGAAGAGAATGACATGCAAAGAAGGCCGAACCAAACTATCCATTTACAGCAGACAAGAGAGGAGGTTTACAAAAGGACACAAGTAGTACAAGAAAACATGAAGAAAATCTTTGACAAAAGGACCAAGGACAATGATTTCCATATTGGAGATAAAGTGCTAAAATGGGACTCAAGGAGGGAAGACAAAGGTAAACATGGTAAGTTTGAAAACTTGTGGAAAGGGCCATTCATTATCAGTTCAGCTAGAGGTAACAATGCCTTCTTCTTACAAAATCCGGATGGAGCTGAAGCTTTTGGAGGTCCTGTCAATGGTAGGACATTGAAGAACTACTTTTGTCAAGATTTCTAGTTTTCAGCCCTTCACTCATTGTACATACCATTGTTTGATGAAAGGCCATAAAGAGAAAAATACAAAAATAGAAAAATAGAAAAAGAGGGCATATTTGAAAATAAGGTACTGTCCCATACCCAAAAAAATAGTGATACTGAAAGTGTGCAAGCCTAAATGCCACTACTTGTCCTAAAAAGAAGGTCTTGCTCAGTCATCTAGCCTAATCATGGCTGAGCATGTTTTAAATTTATTGTTGATAGGTTAGTGAAAGAATGCTGGTCAAATATTTTTAAGCTTGACCTATCAAAAGAGAATAGATTAGGAATGAAAGATACTGGTTCCACATGCTTAAATCTGAACTAAAGAGAAGGATAGAGACGATTAACTAAAGATGAAAACATAGCCCTCATACCTTCTAGTTTTGTTTTTTATGAAAATAATGTTTTTTTGCAGCTTGTCTCAATGCCAAAACTCATGATGGATCAGATTTCCTAATCCTAGTTCAAATAATGTTGTCAATTTCATGTCGGTAGCTTAGGGAATGAAGTCTGTCATACTGCTTAATCTTGACAGTCAAATATTCTAGATAGAGAATAAAAAGAGTTCACTAGCATACCTTGAACTCTTGGAAGAAATAAGTGTCGAAGTAGATAGTTTTTTTTTGCTTTCAAAAGAAAAGGATGTCAAGGGTCTGCCGGTTCAAGTGCACCCAAGGAAGAAAAAATGTTAGGTAAGTAGGTTGGGTAGCTAGAGTTGAAGTTGAGCTAATCATGTTTTCAGATTATTGAAATCACAACTTCAAGGAAGCATCAACGAATGAAAGAAGAAAAGTCTGCCCAATGGATGAGGCACTGGTTTTCATAAACTAAGGGATCTGAAGTTATAGACACCTCCTGAAAAGGAGTTGCCATCCCCAAGTGGAGCCACTGTTAGTCATCAATAATTTTTTGATTTATATAGATGACTAAATGTCTATCCCGGATTTATAGAAACAAAATTCATGAATCTTGTGAGTTCTAAGAAATCTCACTGCGTTCATTACCCTTAGGATAAATTTTTACTGTTCTACTACTCTACCAAGGCATGGCCAATCTCTCACTCCTAGAAGATCAAATCATGGACTTATGTCTGTCATTCTCACTATGATTTCCACCTCAAACTTTACCACTCTGCTTCTGATTCTCTAAGCTTTCTATTTTTCACCTTGGTTTTCCAAATAGCCTAAACCTTTTCCCCTATTCACCAAGTGCCTCAAGCAGTGGTGATTTTAAGCTTCGTTTCTAGGCTCTTTAGATAAATCAAAGTTATCAATTTCTAGGATTACAATGCATAAAGGTTTTTCAAGGTCCTGTTTTCACCCCCAAACCCTGTTTCAAGTTTTCAGCCAAAGACCTAGTCCAAGAGATATCCCAATAGGTCATGTATGGTCTCCTAGGTTATGCATTGCTTTGGATTTCTAGACTCACTATTTTACATGTGCCAAAAGGTGAAATAAAATGAAAAATAAGGTGAGCTTATGATTGTCCAAAAGGTATCAAAAATCTCCAAAAGGACCTCCTTGATCAAAGCATTGAGTTTGCAAAAAGATAGTAGCCTATCTTAAAACATTTATGCAAGAATGGTTTATGAGGGTTATCAGCAGAAGAGAGGCAAGGTGAGAAGCCAAACTCATCAAGGAAATCCACAGCGGAAGAGAAGCAACATGCCTAATTTCCCAAAGAGAATCATGGTTTCATGACTAATTTTCTATAAGTTGTTGCCTAGCAAAGAGCTCATACAAAGGGTCATGAAGACAGAGGTACATAAGCACAAATGTGCATAAATTAAAGATTCATTGAAGCAATAAATAAAAGTGAGAGACCTCCTTGATGACAACAGGCAGAGATTAAAAAATGATGTCAGGGAATGACTTATAAGTCTTATTAAGGAACATTGTTTCACTGCACAAAAAAGACAAATTGAAAAAAGTATCAGTGTGAAGGAGACAAAACTCTCAAGTACAGTCAATATCCATCAAAATGGTCAAAGGAAAGAGATCGTAAGTTCAAAGTGTCAAAATGGAAAAACCAAGCAAATCATGAGTTTGCTAAGTAAGTGACTAAAGATGCCAAAATTCCAAAGAATGACAAAGAAAACAAAACATTGTATTATGGCACCTGCAATAAACAGAAGTGGCCAAAGGAAAAAAGGTGTGTTTGGAAACATCCAACAAAGGTCACTTTTTTGCTTAAATCACCTCCTGCACAAGAGAAAAACACATATCAATGAAGGTAAAAATACGAAAAGGAAAACATTAGTCAAGGTGGGTTTTTGTTTTTAATTTTTCAAGGGTATACAAGCATTACAAATATCATCACTCAACACCATTTCTTCATATGCAAAAAGAGTGGAAGGATTTCAGGGTTTTCGGAGTTTTCTGGCAGATATTGGGGAAAAAACCGCTGCGCTACGCTACGCGCTTGTGCATGCTGCCTGTGTATTTTTCAAAGGGGTGTTGTGCACCTGTGTAACAGCGTTGCGCACAGGGCCATAGCCCAACCCGATTGCGTGCACAACCTCCCGACGTTGTGCTCCTGCGCGTGCAGTCTCCACCCAGAGGACCCGACACCCCACTACGCTACGCGCCCAGGCATGCAGAGGTTTCCCGACACCTCGTGCAAAGGCACCCGACACTCCATCACACTATGCACAGGCATCTCTCAAATCCCAACCTGACACCTCGTGCAGAGGCCACCTGACCCGACAGTTTGTGTTGCACTCCTGTCCGTTCAGGGTTGCCCAGGAGGACCCGACTACCCCTTCAGGCCTCGCCCATGCTAAGCTCCTGCATTTCGTTCAGGGAAAACGCGACAAGCCGTGCAAAATCCACCTGACTGGCCCATGCTGCGTTCCTGTGTATTTTGGCTTCAACTTTGAGGTTTTTGAGAGGTATTTAGACATTTTCTACCTTTTCATATTATCTAAAGGTAAAATTATAAGGAAATGTGAAGGGTGAGCTTAAATAAAGAGAAAAAAACCATAAAGGAAGAAAGGTTAGGTCCCCATGTTTGCAAGCATTGTTGATTGAAAAACTCCCATCCATTTACACACTGAAAACACATCAAGGCCAAAGGTGTCCTCCTTCACTCATTTTTCCCCTCCAAATTTGTAGATCATTTCCTTCCTCATTAACCTTTCACTTGCCCTCTCCATATCCTTTCACAAATAGTTTACAGGGTTTGTTTTCAAAGGCAAGAGTAAAGGAAAAAATTCCTAGAGAAGGAAGTGTTGACAGTGGTGAGAGAGGCCAAAGGCCTAGAGAACAGCAGAGGAAGGGTGGGAAAGAAAATAGGTTTGAGCCTATAAACACTAAATAATTGATAGCCTCCCCTACCACAGCTGCATATTTTAGAGAGGTAGGTTGTCTTGATTTATGTGAGAAAGTACAGAGAGTCAAAAGTCACGATTCAGTTGACCAAAATTTTTGTCCTATACCTCCATGACGACCAAGTACATCTAGTTGGAGTGAATTTTGAGCTGGCCACCAATGCAATCTCTATGGCCAATGGAATACCTTGCATGGGAGAAAAATGGTTCAAACAGGTGTATCTGAACCTAAGCCATTATCAGCCCTTCTTAAAACCAAGTTGCCAAGCTGATTACAAAACTGTTTTCCCCTTTTCTCATTTGTTGGACAGATAGGGTCCTTTAATGAAAATCATTATGAAATACTTCACCTGTGAGGGTAGGTTTTCCAGAATCTATTCCTACCACATAAGACTAATCATGCATTTCACTAGGACCAAGCTGCTACATTTTCCCTACTACCTTTATAAAAGTATTGATAAAATTCCATCCATTGTGCAAAGGAGACATCATTCACAGCAAATGCAAAGTCGTTTCCACCATTCCCTCATCAAAATGATTGTGTTGCATCAATTAGAGCAACAGGGTATCCCATGGGAAGTTTTCATCTCCCATGGTGTTTTCACAAATCCACAGCCTCTTCCTCTGAAAATTTTACCCTCATCATCCGATCCACCTTCCTCCACTCCTCCATAAACCCCCACTAACCATGATTCGTCCTCTTCACATGAATCTTCTCCCAAAACAAACCTCCCTCTTTCACCTTCTCCTAAAAACTCAGAACATGAAGAAAGCAGTGACAAAGAGGAAAAAAACAGTGGCAAAGAGGAGCATAGTAGTCAAGAAGAAAATGGCAGTCAAGAGGAAGAAACAAGTAATGAGGAAGAGGAAAATGAAAGTGAAGAAAGTAATTATGGTGAGGAAAAATAAAAAGAAGAAAGTGTTGAGGAGGAAGAAAGCAGTGACAAAGATGAAAATAGTAGTCAAGAAGAGATAGAGTTTGAAGGAAATTGCAGTGGGCAAAACAGTGAATACAGTGAGCTAGACAGCGGAGAAAAAGACAAATAAAGTGTTGATAAGGAAGAGGGCAATGAAAAAGCAGTGAGCCAAATATTGAGGGAGAAACATATGAAGAACAAACCAAGACAAGTGATAGTCATGAAGAAGAAAATGGTAGTCAAAATGAAGGAGAAACTAATGAATATGCCTCTAACAGTGACCCCACAGAAAATGCAAGAAATGATACAGAGATTAAAGATGATGGAAAAACAGAGGAAAATTATGAAGACAAAGATAGTAGTGAAGAAAAGGAAGATGAAAGCAATGATAATGAGGAGTCTAATTATGAAAACAATGAAGATGCAGAGACAGAGGCAGAGTTTGAAAGTGAAGACAGTGGGCCAAATAATGAAGACATTGGGCACAACAGTGTAGGGGATAATGAAAGTCATAATGAAGAAAACCTAATAACTAATAGCCCTAACAAAAGTGACAACAGTGATCCCATGAACTCAAAGGGCAGCCAAGAGGATGAAAATGAACTAAGCAATGATGAGGACACCTCTAACCATGACAAAAAAGAATATGACAATGTAGAGGACATGGAGGAAGATGACAATGATGAAGATCAAGGTAGTGATACTAGCATGGAAGAAAATGAAAGTGCCTCTTAAGAAGGCAGTCAAGAAAAAAAATAAGAAAACACACATGCAGGCTTCATTACTAAGGAGAAAAGCACTCTTAATGTCACCAATGACTGAGATATCTATATGAAACTTATTACAGCTTTCCCTCTTAACTATCAAAGAGGAGTGAGGCATGTGTTTTCTGCCTCCAAAGGGCAAGGGGCCATGCCATCCTCCTCAACTCAGAAGATTGACAAAGGTAAGCAAAAAGTGGAAGAAGAAGAGGAAGATCATGAAGAAGAAAGAGAGTTTGAACTTAGTCACATAGACAATGATGATGAGAATGAAACAATAATTTCAAACTCCCTCCTCCAAGACAAGAATTCAAAAACCAAGGACTTGGAAGCTGAATTAGAAAGAGCAAAAGATGTCATTCACTTCCTTCAGATGCAAAACAAGCAAATGAGTGCCCAACATGTCATCCATGAAACAAGAACACTAAGGTACTGTAAAGAGGCTCAAAGGGCACAGGTTAAATTGGAAGAGTTCATGAAAACTTATGAGGAGAGTAATGATGGGTAAGGTCAAACTAGAAGGAGACCTAGAACTATGGGTCTAAGAAAAGCATTGGCAAAGCAGAGAGAAGAAGAATCAGCTCAAGAAGAACAACTTTCTCTCCATGAACTCCTTGTAATGGAAATTGAACATGATAGGGAATCATGGCTTGAGAGGGATAACATACACCTTGAGGTGAAGCTAGAGAAGGCGAATAAAGACTTGGATTTACAAAGGAGAATGACCAAGCATTATGCCCAAAGAAACCAATTTGCAAGTGAAAACTCAAAAAGGCCCAAATTGAGATCCAAGCACTAAAAAAGGAAAAGAGCCAAGCTAACCTTAGCATTTTGGCTAAATCTTCTCTACAGGTCTCCCAAGACCCATGAGGCATACTTCCACCAAATTTGGGAGAATTTGGACAAGTTTTTGTTTTTTGCAAATTTTGAGGCTAGGAGCACAGTACACCTAGTGCTATGCTCTTTTTCAGGGCATCTTCAAGAGGCCAGGCTTGTATTTTTGGGTTCCTCATCATTCATACAACATTCTCACAAAGTTTCAGATCAATTGGAGTTGTTTTGGTCGTCCAAAAGTGTCAAAAACACTCAATTTTTCATCATTCTGCTTGTTTTTCAGGACATGTGCTGCGCTCCTACCAGTATTGGAATTTTCACTTTTTGAATAGGTTGTGGAGGTTATATCAGAGAACCAAGGGTATATCTGTAACGTGGACATCACAGGCTTTCCAACGAGCCATCACGGAGCCTTTTCCGACATAGGGAAGGACTTCAAAACACTACTGTAAGAAGACCCATTTTTCCTGTTCCTGTGCTACGCTCCTGGCATAAAATTTCATTTCAAAACACAGTGCTGCTCCTGTGGTTGAAAAGTCAAAATGTGTGTTTGGCAAGTTTTAGGAGGCTTGTCAGAGCCTAAAGGTCAATTTCTTTGCTATAAATGGCCGAAAAGATATTTATTTTAGATATTTTGTGCCTTGGGCCTTGCAAAGCCTCAAGGACAATAGAGATACTTTTGTTTAGCCAATGGACTTCTAGATATTCTATTGGGTTTTTCTCCTCCTTTCTTGTTATATAAAGCATGAGGATTCATTGTAAGTGGGGGATTTTGATGAGTTTGAGAGCAATACATGGTTTTTGGAGGTTGAAGAGAAATTTGGTGTTGTGGAGCTTATGGATTATTTGCCTTGATTGATGATGATGAAGGATTTCTTGTAGGATACCTGAGTTTAGTTAATGGTGATGTATCTCTTATGTGTTCATGTTTTCTTGTTGATCATATGTCCATCTTTCTATATTGCAATAGCTTAGAAGAGTATAGGATGAGAAATGTTGTTTGAGGCACCTCAGTCCTCCTGTTTTGCTATTGTCTTTATGTTTTCCTTTGCTAGGTTAGCTTAAGGAATTCTTAGTTGTTCCTTAGGCCCACCTAAGCTTGTCTATTTCATTATTGGATTAATATGCTAGTTTATAAATATGATTCATGGTAAGAACTTCTTGTTTGATGCTATCTAAACTCTGTTTTGAAATCTCTCTTTGATGTATTGATTGTTAGGTTAAGCTTCGATCTTGCCCTTTGTACATGCTTATCAGTTTTCCTCAAAGTTATTATAGTTTGATAAATTATGTCTAGGAGTTCCCTCTTCATTTATTAAATCTATTTGTCTTCTTATATGTTTTCAAATCTTGAAAGTAGAATCATTGAAGTTAGATGAGTTTTATTGCTTCCTTTGTTCCACTGGATCATTCATCTTGAATGTTTATTTGTTTAAAGTATTGTCAATGAGTAAATGGTGTGCCCTATCTCATGATCAGTATCTTTTACTTATCAGTGTTTAAGACCTTCTTGTTCATAGGTATTTGACAAAGGATTCTTAACTTCCCTTTGCCCTACCTTGTTTTCCCCAAACTTAATGTCCATCTCACCTCACACATAAACTTTAAAGATCCATTGACTACACTAGATTTTCCCTGTGATGTACCCCAATTCACTATTGAGATACCAATGAATTCATAGACTCCATAGCCCAATGTTTGAGAACCTCTCATTCCACCTATCCTACTCGATCATCTTACCCAACCAAACAAACAAACAAACCTTACACTTAACTAGCCTAAAATCAACCATCTAAAAGCGAACAAGTTCACATCCTTCGCACATAATAGAGAGAGCCCTCTCTGAGTCCAGGAAGGCTAGGTCTTAGGACTCCAAAGACTGGTCTGATGTTACCCTGTGAATTTGGTCTACCAATCTGCTAAATCACGGGACACTAACATATAGCAAGAGAGGAACCAACTCCATCTCTTCTAAAAATAAGGAAACATTAATTCTAACATAACACATATGTCAAAAGACATTACATACTTATCTCCTCGAAATCTAACATAAAGGATAGAAGGAGAAAGAAGAAGAGAAGGATTCTGGGCTGGAAATTTGAATGTGTTTTCATGCTGCCCCTTTTCCTACGAAATTTTCTGTTTGTGTCTTGGGTGTTTAATAACCATGTAGCCCCCTACTTGCTAATATATATCAAAAATATCATGTGCTTGAGGTGGAAATGGCCATGAACGAACCAAATAACAACTAACTGAAATTAAGGTTCTGCTCCTCGAATTTTGTCAATGTGTTGGCCTAGTTGATGATGTGTCCAGGGTTGATGATCTGGTAGCTAATCATCCTCTTTACTGAGTGTTCTGCCCATCCAAATATTCACTGATACTCTTCGATTTTCTCCAGGTGTTTGTTGTACTTCAAAACTTTAATAAAGCTTCTAATCAGTCATTACATTAAACCATCTTTCATCGACAGTTTAAGAGTGGAGGACATAAGGCACCAACAAAATGATTTTCGATTTGTGATTGTGCGGTAAGTGATGTAGTGGTAAGGTGGGTCCTACCAGTCGCATTGGGGGTTTTTATGAGTGAGGAACATAAAGCGGTAACAAAGTGGCAGAATTGCAATGCGATATATTGCAATCGCAAGACAGAGGGGTTATCACAAAGAAGGGATCAGAGCTTATCACATTTCACAATCAGAGGAGTATCGCATTTTGCAATTGGATGGGGAAACATGGATGGTTAGCATTAGGATTTACGATATGGGATAAGCAAAGTGACGTGGCAAGGAAAGGGGTCCTAGTGTTATCGCAATCAAGGGTTTTTTGGAAGCGGCATCAGATGGTAACAAAGGAATTGCAAAATGGTGATTGTGAAGTAAGGTAAGGTGGGTCCACAAAGCGATACGATAGTGCAGTATGACATGACGGTAGGCGGGTGCCACTGTTATCACAATCACATATTTAAGGAGGCAGGAGTAAGTGAATGCACTGAGAATTTGTGATTTGTGATGAAGTAGGTCCCATTAATGGTTTTAAAGCGGAAAAGTGATAAATAATATAATTTTAATAAAGCGGCCCAAAGCGTAACAAAGGAATTTTTAACTTTAATCCTAAAATAAAACTAGGGAATGAACTCATGACTTAGTAAGAAACTATGCTAACATTGGCTCCACAGGGGATAGAGCTCTCCCTGCAAGGCTCTAAGAATATTTTTTAGTTCCAATGCCTTATCTAGCCCTTATTTCTCCAATGGAAAATTCTACTCATTAACTCAAAAATACCAGCATGCCTAGCTATTGGGTAATGGAGTCATAAGCTATATTTCAATCTTCTACAACTTATTTCGACATGACTAAAATACAAAAATAAAAATATAATCTAAAACTAAAAATAAATGCTCGAGTGGTGATCTTATTCATCCTCCTACTTCAAATCAACTAAAAACTTGCCTAATCAAGTATAACTTGATTTCCAATGCAACCATAAAATCATTTGACCAGTAAAGAGAAAATCTTGCATGCAACTATTTGAAAATACCCACAAGGGATATAATATATGCAACAAGAAACGAACTGAAAACCTGTACTTATTGTTATAAACCGTGTGTGTCATTTCAACTGCTGCTATATTGGATACCCCTGCTGAAAATGAATCCATCCAATCAACAAACGGATCATGAAACATATGAGGAATTTCTAGCTGATCCAAAATACCAAGCTACTATTGTTTAAAATCTGTTATGTCAATAAAGCTGGGTTTCGCTTATCCTCCTTGCAACAAATCATTACCTGCATATGTTTCATTACATTTAAGGGCAACAAAACCTTCTTTAAGTTGTTGATTACTTTCTTGGACAACAAAATCATCAGAGGAAATTAAACCAGGAGAAATAAATGGCAACAATATATCAGGTTCCAAAGGAAGAACATCATGCTTATCATATTCTTCATCCTGAGTACTAGGAAGAATTAGATCCGAATGAATCTGATCTGGATCCATACCTTTTTCAAACTCTTCATAAAATTTTTCCATAACACTTCTAGAAGAATCTACTTTATCATTCTAAACATAACACCCAAATTCTTGGGAGTAGTTACCAAGAAACAACTCATATGAATATAGTCCTTTACAATAACGATGAAAAATTTCATGAAATTCCCTTAACGAAGAAATAGTACTAGCAAGTAAGGACTAGAAACCATTTGCGCGCATCTCCATCAAGGGAAAACACAAACATTTTCTTGAGGAAATATTCATGAAACACATCCAGCAAGTGCATAAGCTCATGAAATGCAATCAGGTACTTAGTGGGATGTTCATCTTCAGCTCCTCAAAATATTAAAAAACAATGTTGCCATTCATCTGTAGAAGGCACAGGATTAGGAAAACCATGAATTGTCGAAAAATTTAAAGGAGAAAATCTTTGAGCTAAGATGGCAGAAAAGGCTTTCGACATTATGAAAATATGGAGCCGCCACTAGATTCTTTGTCATGTAGTCACCAGGTGTAAAGAAGTCTAGAAAAACAATTGGAACTGTACACCTCAGAACCATACTTATAACTTTGTCATTCACTCAGGGATCATACTTCAATTCGCCTCCCCGAAAATGGCGCAAAAGATGTTAGCGTAAGAATTCACTCCTTGAATGCTTAAGGAGTAATCCTTACACATCATAGTTCATTTCAAATTTTAATGGGATTGTTCGAGTGGTGGGATGGCTTTCTCAAAGATTTTGAAATGATTTTATCTTCTTTAAGAAATTCATGGACTTGGCAAGCTGTGGCAAGTATAAATTGTGTGGGTAAAAGGTAGCATAGGGAGCAGAGTACACAAATGTAAGAAAGATGAATAGTTGGTACCTATTTCAAGAAATATTCCTATCCTAAATCAATCACACAACTATGTATATGGCCTTTAACACAAACTCTGTTTATGTTAAACAAACAATACTATAAAATAGATTGCATGTATAAAGTATTCCACAAATCCTTTATGAAACCTTCACTGACATGTTCTATTGCACACATATAACTTGCAGAAGACTGAAAGCAAATAATTTATAGTTAAATCCTTTAACAAATTCTCACTCACACTTCACTAGTTGCTACAATTTATATTTTAGAATAAATTATCAAGGGAAAGATACACACCACACATTAGATGTTCCTTGAATCACAAAATCCTATAGCATGAACCAAAAATGTTTTTCTTATTATATTCATTATTTCAGTAGATGAACATCCCACACTGTTATAGTATTTAGAAGTGCTATATATATCAAGAGACGAACCAACTCCATATCTTCTAAAAAGAAGGAAATATTAATTCTAACATAACACGTGTCAGAAGACATTACATCCCTATCTCCTCAAAATCTAAAAGAAAGGACAAATGGAGAAAGAAGAAGAGAAGAATTCTAGGCTGGAATGTTGAGTGGGTTGTCATGCAACCCATTTTTTGCTGAATTTTCTCCTTGTGTCTTGGGTCTTTATAACCATGTAGCCCCTTACTTGCTGATATATATTGAAAAGATCATGTTCTTGAGGCAGAAATGACCATGACTGAACCAAATAACAACTAATTTACATTAAGGGCCTTCTCCTTGAATTTTGGCAATGTGTTGGCCTAGTTGATGATGTGTCTAGGGTTGATGATCTGTCAGCTAATCATCCTCTTTACTGAGTGTTCTACCCATCAAAATATTCACTGATACTCTTTGATTTTCTCTAGGTGTTTGTTGTACTTCAAAACTATAATAAAGCTTCTAATCAGTCACTGCATTAAACCATCTCGCATCGGCAGTTTAAGAGCGGAGGACATAAGGCAACAACAAAATGATTTGCGATTTTCTATTTCACGGTAAGTGACATGGAGGTAAGGTGGGCCCTACAAATCGCATTGGGGATTTTTAGGAGTGGGAAACATAAAGCGGTAACAAAGTGGCTGAATTTCAATGTGATATATCGCAATCACAAGACGGAGGGGTTTCACAAATTGGGGATTAGAGCTTATCAGATTTTGCAATCAGAAGAGTATCGCATTTCAGAATCGGAGTGGGCAACATGGATAGTTAGCAATAGGATTTACGATATGCGATAAGTGAAGTGTTGTGGAAGGGAAATGGGTCCTAGTGTTATCACAATTGGGGGTTTTTTGGAAGCAAAAAAAAATGGTAACAAAGGAATTGTGAAATGGAAATTGTGAAGTAAGGTAAGGTGGGTCCACAAAGCAATACGATAGTGCTGTATGACGTGGCAGTAGGCAGGTCCCACTGTTATTGAAATCAGTGATTTAAGGAGGCAGGAGCAAGTGAATGCATGGAAAATTTGTGATTTTCGATGAAGTATGTCCCATTAATGGTTTTAAAGTGGGAAAGAGATAAATAATAGAAATGTAATAAAGCGGCCCAAAGCATAATAAAGGAGTTTTGAAATTTAATCCTAAAATAAAACTAGGGAATGAACTCATGACTTAGCAAGAAACTATGCTAACAAGTAGGTTGACCAGAAGTTCGAGGAAGTTTGAAGTCCTTTTCAAAGCATTCTTTCAAAGTTGTTGAAGTCCTTGTTAGAAAAAAATTGTTTTGTAGACCTTGGGTTGGTTGAATCGAGACATATATTAGAGAAACTATTTTCAAGGCTTGTTGAAGTAGATCTATTAGAGAATTTCTAAGTGCACTTGAATATACATGAAGATAAACCTTGTTGAGATTGAAGAGTAGCCTTGTGAGTTCCTTGGAGAGTCATCTGGAAGCAAATTAATCTTACGAGTGTCTTGGAGCAGCTCATTCTAGACAACTGGAGCATTGAAGACATCATGAAGAACTTGAAGAATTATTTGGTGTAGACGTTGAGGCTTAGTTCAGCATATTGAAGACATATTTTTGAGAAGGTTATGTTGGTCTTAGAGATACTATTTGAGACCATGATGCATTGAATCCATCATGATGTAACCTTGGAGAATTTTTGTTTCGGTAACATGAAGAGCAGTGGTGACACCTTCATGTGAAGACAAAGTTGTCATTGATGAGCTAATTGCCTTTGAGATCATTTGAGGGAAGTGTTGAAGGTGAAGATATTGAATGGGATCGTTGTAGAAGATATTGGGAGTCGTGAAGAATAATTAAACTTACCTTGATGAATTGAAGCAGTGGGTTGGAGCCCTAGAGGATAGGAGTCTTCAATAAGACTATGTTGGAGACTGTACCAGAGATATGGTTGGAGCCTCATAGAGACAAGGTTGGGAATATAGGGTTGGAGGCTCATAAATTTCAATTCAATTCTTGGAAAAGTATAGGTTGGTGCCTAGTAGGATTCAGGATTGGTGTCTTCATCTAGGGTTGGATTCCTACACATTATTGTATTGGTTTTATTGTAAATAAGAGGGCAGAAGATCTCGTTATCTCTGACTGATAAAATTATTTATTATTATTGTTCATTTCATGTTCTAATTATAAGTGAACTAATTGGTAAAAATAAAAATTGAAAATAAAAATTGATTCACCCCCCTCTCAGTATTTCCAATAGTTGGCATCAGAGCTAGTACCTTCACTAAACTCCTAGTAGCTTGAAGGTAGATCCTTAGAACACAAATGGAAAAGTCAAGGAAGAAAGGCTCCAAACCATGTGAAATTTCTCTCCCTTAGTTAATAATTCAGATGAAAACCAGGTTGACAAAGCCCTCATGTTGAATGGAATGAATTTTGAAGCATGGGAGGGTAGAATGAAATTATTTTTGATGACTCAAGGTTTTGAATTTTGGGAACTACTGATTACTCAAAGCACTATGGAAGAATAATCAAGGAATATAATTCAAAAGCAATGAAATAAATCTTGAGTGGGATACCAGATGCTATAAAGGCCAAAGTGGAAAATGTTCATCAACAAAAGATATGTGGGACAAACTTCAATATATTCACTCAAAAGGAACATTGAACATGACCTCTAATAAAGAATATGATGGAAAACAAGAAGGAAATACAAAACCCATTAAGGAAGATGAAAAAAAGAATGAATAGATCAAGACCAAGGAGGACCTAGAAGATGATCTCAAAGAAGATCTCAAGGCAAAAATTTTAGCTACCCTAGAAGAGATTGGCAGTTTGAAAAAGGAAAATGAGCAGCTCAAGAAGTAAGCACAAAATGGTGACCATGACCTTGAAAAGATAAGGAAGGAAGTCGACCTGTTTAAGCTTCAAGTACAAGAAAAGGATGAAGAGCTGACCAAGCTTAAGGAAAAACTTCATCCAAACAAGAAAAGGCATAATTAAGAATTCATATCCATGACAAATGAATTGGACAAAGCAAGAAGAAGGGAAGATAATTTGTCAATCCATATTTAACAAATGCATGAGGACTTGAACAAACTTGAAGCAGAAATTGGTCAATACAAGGAAGAGGTCTCCTCCCTTAACTATCAACTAGGAGAAGTTAAGAAACAAGCACAAGGAGATGAAAAGGGGATGGAAGTTTTGGTCCTCCTGGAAGAACAAGTCGGTGAATTAGAAAAGGAAATAAATTCCATGATATGGAAACTTGAAGAAATAGACGAATAGATCTTCAAATTAAAATCATATATCACCTCACTTAAGGGCCAATCATGTGAAGAAACAAGAATGAAGGAAGAAATGGAGCATAATACAGGAAAGAAGGATGAAGAATGCAAAATGATGAAAGAAGAAATTGATCTCCTAATAAAATAAGTTGATCATTTGAATAAGAATCTAAAGAGATCTCAAACCCTAGATGAAATCCTAAGTCATCAAAGATCTCTCCTCGATAAATCAGGCCTTGGTTACGCAAGTGAACCCTCAAATAGAAATGATGAAAATGCTAATTCTTCAAACAAAAAGTATGTGGAGAAACTTGGAAGAAATACTGGTGCCCCCAACTCCAGAAAAGGAAAGGAGAAGAGTCAAGATGACATTGGAAGAAACCCTACTCCAAGAAGATTTGCAGATGATGTCAAGAATGCAAGAGGCAATAAATTTTACCAAAGTATTTTAAGGAAAAATTACCTTAGAAGTACATCAAGGAAATACTCTGTAGAAGGTATCAAGGATGCAAGAGACAATGTATATCATCGAAGAATCCTAAGGAAAACATACTTCAGAAGTACAGCAAGACAATCTTCATATCCGAGGTACCAAAGTATATTTTTTGGTTATTTCTATTCTTATACAAATTTTGGGCACATGGAAAAGGATTGTAGGGCATACCACATGGACAAATATAATGGTCCATATCATCTCCTTAGAAGAAACTTTGGAAGAAGTCATGATTCCTCATTCATGAACAAAATGGAATGCTTCAATTGCCATAAAATTAGACATATGGCTCATGATTGTAACTTGACTTGGGTCCCTAAACAAGCTAAAGACTTGAATACCAGGAAAGAAAATAAAGTTACACAAGTGTGGAGAAGGAAAAAATTGGATCAAAAATCCTCTTGAACACTCAATCCAACAACACAGTTGTTGATTTGATGAAGACATCTTTGGCAGATATAATATTCCAAGTTTTAATCAGAAAAATCTGCCAAAAAGGAGACCATGCATACAACTAGGGGGAGCCTGTGATTCTTTACTATTATTGAAAAAAATATCCGTGAAGAGCCCTATGAAACCCTTGATGAGTTACACATGAACACTCATACTATATCTGTCGATGGACCATTGTTGAAGATGTCTTCTACTTTATCGCAAGGCATCAATCTTTCTTGAGAAAAATAATATCTATAGGAGTTCATGCAGGCAGGGGGAGCTAGTCAATCATCTACCACACCAATTTACATGAAGGCATGCAAAGGCTTAGGAGGAGAAAATTTCACTAAAGAAGAGAAACATAAAAGAAGGAACACCATGACAGGGGGAGCAACATATCTATCATGGAGAATTATCATCAATGAAGAAAATATGGTGGAGTAGCATGTCAAGAAGAAGCTTGATAGGGGGAGTACTAGGGCACCCAATTTTTCATTGACGTCAAAGGGGGAGAGAATGTTGAGAGGGAAATAATATTTCCATCAATGAAAAAGGGGGAGACTGTTGGTAAAATTTGTCATTGATGTCAATATGGCATCGTTGGAGATTGAAAATATTCTTGTGATAACCCCTTTCTTGATTTTTCCCTCTCCTGATCATGTGATGACCCTTTCATGTTGTTTCCCTAACCTCATGCAAACCCTAGGAGAAATCCCTAAGCATGAGATAATGAAAATCCCATAGATGATAATTCCCTAATATAATGATACATTATCTAATGACGAATTAAGGAGCCTTTTCCATGAAACCCTCTTCTTACATGTCATAAAAATGAAGGCCTAAAAAATAAAATCCTAAAGCCCTTGCCCTAAATTCTTGATTCATGATGCCCTAAGGAAGCCTTAATCCTTATAACTGTCTTAATCCTGGAGGAAGCCCTAACATTGTCCAAAACAAAAATATCCCAAAGGCTACCATGAATAAAATTATGATGACAATTGACAAAAATAATTTTATTGGTGTTAAAATGACCACATTTAAGGATGAAAATGGCATCAACTTATAGAGGACATTCTTCCCTTTCCAATGAGCTATTAATCACCCTCTAACTCCTTATATATTGAGAGAAATTGATTTTGCAAGTTGAAAGAAAATATATTTTTAATGTTGGCCAACATGAGCCTACATGTGCAAGTCGGCTCCTTCACTCAACATACATGTCTCTTCATTTTAGGGAAAAACCTTTATAAATACAAATTCGTACTCCTCTTTCCAACCATCATTTTTGGTGAAGAAAACAGTCCAGACTTGACAGAGATAGAAAAGAGGCTGAGGATATCAACAATAGAATATTTCTTGGGGTAAATATCTGTGATTGGGTATACCTCAAGATTGTGGATAGATCAGACTAGGAAAGAAAAAGCTCAAACCCGTTTTCATTTTCCAAGAAGCTCAGACTTTGGACAAGAAACATCCACCTAGAAACTCCTACACCTATGATATAAACACCTTCACTCAGACTTGCTACCTTACCTCAGACAGTTCTATGATACATGTGATAGATGCCTAAGTGTGAAGCTCGGACAACAACCTGTGATAGTTACAGTCACCCTTAGTTACATTTTAGATAGAACAATGGTGTATTTTGTGCGAACTTGTGGTGATTTATTTTAGTGGAAGCTCAAGGTCAGAGTCATAGTTACCTGAAACTTGTACCCATGGTAAGCATGTCTGTAAAGGTTCATATTACTACCTATTAAGAGCTTAGATTAGAATCTTGTCTAGCTGGTACAATCACATAAAACAAAATGTAGACCTATAATATCCCTTAAGTTTGGACTTGTAACATCTAGACAGAGCTTATATTTGTTAAGTACCAGTGATTAGACCTGCGCTTGACCTTTTATAGTTTGGATTTGGAATATTTGGCACCATTTGGAGCATATTTGAAGTCCCAAAGTCAAGACATGTGGAACATCTAAATTTAGACCTGTGGAGGCACGTAGGCACTTCTATTACAAACCTAGAGTGACATAGTATTGCAGATTTTGGTTGGAGCATAGTATTTGTTTGCAAGCACAATTTTAGCCTTGGTTTGTTGATCTCTGGAAGAAAAAGTGTTGATAGACATTGGAGGAATTTTGAAGACATTATTTTTACAAGGTTATGAAGAAAACTTGAAGGTTATCTTGACATTGTTGAGCCGCTTCTTGAAGGTTCTTATAGTAGTATTGAAGTTGCATTGTTTTTGATGTTTTTATCTTAGACCTAGAGTAGGTTGAGGAGAATTTTGGGGCAGTTTGAAATCCTTGTCAAAGAAGTCTTTCGAATTTTTTGAAGTCCCTGTTAGAGCAAATTTTTTTTGCAGACCTTGGGCTGGTTGAATCAAGACATATCTTGGAGACACTGTTTTCAAGACTTGTTGAAGTAGATCTAGTAGAGCATTGTTAAGTGCACTTGAAGATACTTGAAGAGAATCCTTATTGAGATTGAAGATTAGTCTTATGAGTTCCTTGGAGAGTCATATAGAAGAAAATTAATCTTAAGATTATCTTGGAGAAGCTCATTCTAAACAGCTGAAGCATTAAAGACATTGCGAAGCACTTGAAGAATTATTTGGTGCAGACCTCGAGGCTTAGTGAAACCTATTGAAGACATCTTGTTGAGAAGCTTAAGTTGGTCTTGGAGATACTATTGGAGATCATGATGCATTGAAGACATCATGAAGTAGCCTTGGAGAATTTTTGTTCGGGTAACATGAAGAGGAGTGGGGACACCTTAATGTGAAGATAAAGTTGGCATTGCTGATATAAGTTCCTTGGACATCATTTGAGGGTAGTGCTGAAAGTGAAGATATTTTTAGGGCTCGTTGCATAAGATATTTTGAGTCGTGAATAATAATTAAACTTATCTTGATGAATTGAAGCAATGGGTTGGGGCCCTGGAGGATAGGAGTCCTCAAGAATACCAGGTTGGAGCATGTACCAGAGATAAGGTTGGAGCCCTAGATGTTGGAGCCTTGTAGAGACAAGTTTGGTGCCTTGGGAAGATAGAGTTGGAGCCCTAGATGTTGGAGCCTCGTGAATTCGAAGTCAATGCTTGACAAAGTATAGGTTGGTGCCTAGTAGGATTGAAGATTGGTGTCTTCATCTAGGGTTAGAGTCCTACACATTATTTTATTGGATTTATTTTAAAGAAGAGGATTGAAGTCCTCCTTATATCTGATTAATAAAAGTATTTATTCTTATTGTTCATTTTGTGTTCTAATTATAAGTGATATAACTAGTAAAGATAAAAATTGAAAATAAATATTGATTCACCACCCCCCCCCCCCCAAGTATTTCCAACATTGGATCCACACAGTGATAAAGAATTAGAAATAACTATCCAGTTTTGTCCATATAAATATAAATAATGTAAATTTGAATATACATAACATAAATGCAAACCATATAGGAGAAATATTACATGTTAGAATGTGGCTCAACGTAATTCAATTTGTTCCAAAATAGATTACTAACTCATTGTAGAGAATTCAGTCAGATAATTTAAATGAGAAAGAAAAAATAAATTGCATCAACATAGTTACAAATAAAAATATCATGTTCTAGGTATTTGCATGAAAATATACATCTGTGAGGAACTATTGGATTGTTCTTATCTCACACCTCTTACTTTTCTAGTCTAATAGATGATATGGTCACAACATAAAAGACTAATGGATGATATGTAAAGATCGAAAAGTTTCTCCTGCACTAATCAACCCCTTATAAGTAAGATAAGGTTTCATGGACTAAGGAACAATGGAAATAAACATTTTTATCTAATTTTCATATCAAATAAAGAAAAGACAACCAAACTTGAAGTGTGAACTGCAACAACGGGCACTGCAGAAATCTATAGGACAAGTCAGTGTTTAGATGCATATTAATACTAGACAAGTTTCTATGGAAATTCAATGTAACCTTCCATCCATAAACCCTAGGAGTGTAATTGTGTTAAGCAATAGATTAAAATTCCATGTTCTTATCTTTCCTTGCTTCGGGGAATGGGTGCATTCATTAGATAGTTTTCCCTCTTTGGATTTTCTGTTTGAGCTACCATATTAACACCATCTTATGATTCTGATGTTGGAGAAATCACAATATGAGTTTTTGTTGTAAAAAGGTTATAAAAAGGAAGTGTTGAACCTTCCTCCACAAGGGACAAACTTCGTGGAGGAACAACAAAATTTGCAATACAATAATGCATAAGACTAAAAAATGGTGACACTGAAGCTTGAACATTCAAATTTGGTGACATGTCAAATTTGACCTGAGAGGGTGAATTCATATCTCAATATAACATGACTAGTGATCTTGGTTCATGACCCAAGGGAACTAATATGGTTGAAGTATCTCCAAAGTCCACTGAATCTTGGCCAAGATATCTTATAGAATAAATTTTATCATCATAAGCCTCATATAAATTTCTGGTGCAAACCTCCTCATAGATAGAACAAACATTGCAAAAGAGCCACTAAATTAGATCTATCACATTAGGTTGCGCACAACACCAATCACTCCCAAGTAAGCCAAATTTCTTTCGCATTTGAATCCTCTAGAATCCATCGTAAAGAATCCCACACATGTAAAGATTGATTTTAGTGATACCAAGACCTTCACGAATATTCTCATTATCAATAGACGACTTTTCAGTCCCAAATTTGGCCTAAACTCAAGTACAAAAGAAATCTTGGTATGCACCTTAGTGCCAACCAACTACGGCACCAAGGGCAACAACTAGTGTCAAATAAGAAAGAAAAGAGGGGACAAATTTAGAAATAGGGTCTGGTTACAAACAATGAGCTTAGTCGCGACCACCTAAAGGAAAAAAATAGGAAAAGAATGATACAACTTTGTAATTGAAAGAAAAACCTAGTGGGTTTGCGAGGAGTGAATACCTATGTAAGGAGTTCCATAGAAACCGATGTAGGAGCCATCAACATTCTCTGCCTTGAAACTACCTTCACCTGTGATGATGATCCAATAGTTTAACATCCTCCAATAGTCTAACATATAATCCAACAATGCAGGGCACAAAGGAAGTTCTTCTCAAAGGGAATGCTTTAGGTCATAAAACTGTTTGTGTAGTGATTTTTTTTATTTTTAAGTTTCGTAGAAAAACCATCCAAAAATAAAATCCTTGAAAATAACTTATAATTAGTAAATTAGAAATTTATCATTAGTTACTTACCACCATAATTTAAGAAGTCTTTGCATGAAAAAAATGATAGGAGTAAGATGTAAATAAATATTACTAGGAATTACTTCCCTACCATTATTTATGTCCTTCTCAATTCTTGAATAAAATTGCAAAAGTGTAAACTCACTATAATTATCACCCACCAAAAATTATGCAAGTCTTTGTGCTAGAAAATAGTTTATCCACTTAACATTTCAATTTATTAAGTCATGCCAAATTTAAACTATAAAAATCTATTTTCACATTAATCACTATTAATTTAACATTAAATTATATAAATTATAATTTTTTATATAATTTTCCCATAACATAATTTCTTAAATTGGTGATGGCCACTAAACTTCCTTAAAATACTTGTTCCTCAATGGTTTTAATCATTCACTACCTGGTTCAAAATCCCGTACGACTTTGGTATTCTTAAGCAAATTTCATTTCTAATAATTAAAAATATGATATTTTTTAACTAAGATAGTTGCTTTTTAAGCATATACGTTAATTATGTTGTTTTAAAGTATATAAATTAAGTATATAAAACATAATTAAATATATATTAAGTACTTTAAGGATTTATATATTTAAGGATTAATATAATGAAACAATATTTGTTTTTTTTCTAAATTTATTTGATATTTTAAAATTATATAGTAAGGTATTTTTTTTAATGTTAATATTAAATATTTTATATAAAAAATAATTTGTGTATATATATTTTTGAGTAAATTTAAAAATAATATTTTTGTAATTGTGTTTTTTTTTTTTTTAAATTTTGAAATGTTATGTTTATTGAATTTATTTTTATTTAAATTTAAAATTAATTTTTTTTTATTGAAGATATTATGTCTTTATTTATATTTGTGAATCTTAATAATATATTTAGATATGTGAATTCTCATTCATATATATGTATATGAAAAATTGTTAAATTTTTTTAAAGTTTATTTGTACAGTAAAAGAAAGCATTTTGACTCTCTCTTTTACTTTAAACTTGTATATACATTGAATTTGATGTATAGTGACTTTAATTATAATAAATATAAAGAATAAAAGTTTATGTAAGAAAAATATTTATGCAATTAGAGGTGGGTGCACGTCCTAGTAATCTTTGGTTAATTGGATATCCCATTCAAAACATTGTGATAAAGGGGTTTCTTTTAAGTGTTATATGTTAACTACATTCCATTGTAGTAAGACAAAAATGAGAAAGTGAACACTTGCTCCATAATTATATTGATTAAATAATATAGAAAAATTATTATTTGATTGAATATTTTATTCTCTTTTATTGCGAAGGCCAACAGACTATTATAAATGCAATTACAAACACTAAACAAAGAAAGATAATTGTGTGAGTTTGAGAAAAACATTTTAAAATGACTTTGGAAAAATAGGCGAGGGGAGTGGATTTGCTACTAAGTTTGGATTTCATTCAAATTCTCTCTATACCTTTGGTGGTATATACTATAATGTCTAGTTTAAGTAATGTATCTAATTTGGAGGCAACCAATGTTTCTCAAAAATATCTTTATATTTGTTATTCTTGTGTACCTTATTTATTTTGTTACATATAAATAGACATTATCTCTTGTTTACATTGAGTGTTTCTTTTTTATGATTTCTTTAAATAAAACTTTTAACATTATATTTACACAAAAATCAGATTATAATTAATAACATTCAATAAAATACTATATTAATATTATAATTTTTAGCTATTAAATTATTCATAAATAATTATTACAAATCTTTAAATTATTTTTAAATGTTCAAATGATAGGTGTTAAATAAGATTAAAATTATCACTCATTTACAATAAAATTAAAAATAAAATAAAAATTACAATTATAAAATTCCCCATTTTATTAGAAAAATAGTAAATACTTTATATATATATATATATATATATATATATATATATATATATATATATATATATATATGAAAAATAAAAGTTTAATAAATTATTCTAATGAGTATTATTAGTTAAAAATATTATTTATAATTAATAAAAATTACACAACACAAACAATAAAGAAAAAATAAAGCTCATATGCAAATATGAAACTTAAAATCATTAAAGAAAAAAAAACTAAGAAAGCAAGCTTTTTAGAAAAGATAAATAAATAAAAAAACAAAAAAATTACCTAAAAAGCTTTTCTTTCACTCAAACTTTTTTATCACAAACCACACAAACAATAAAGCAAAAATAAAGCTCATATGAAACTTAAAATCATTAAAGCAAAAAAACTAAGAAAGCAAGTTTTTTAGAAAAAATAAATAAATAAATAAATAAAACAAAAAACAAAAAAATCACCTAAAAAGCTTTTCTCTCACTCAAGTTTTTTTATCACAAACTCACATTCTCCCTACTCATGTTTTTATTTATTTATTTACAGTTCAAATTCTTTCAAACACACTGGTTGTGTTGTGCTGTTTGTATACAGAATGGTTTTGATTCATATTGTTCCTTTCTTTTTCTTTCAGAGATGGAATATGGCACTGAGACTAGTTATTTATCTGGCCGGAAACTTAGCAGATGTTTCATAATACTTTACAGATAGTCAATTTAACCAACTCGACATAATTTCTCTTTTGGATTTCAAGTTCATTCAAGTAAGTGAAACATATTGGCAATATTATTTACATATTTGTGATTTATAAATAGAATTTAAGATTATTAACAAATCATTGATGTTATTTTGCATATTTAAGGATCAAAGATTTGCAGAAGTAGAAATTGCAGAGTAACAGAAGTTGAAGGTAAAGTTGATTTTGGAATGATATAAAGATTTGTAGGGATGTGAGGAATTTTAAAAAAATTGGAAAATTTGAGGAATATGATCAAAGTTGAGAACTATATTTTTGAAATATTCTATAATTTATAATTAAATTAAACTTTGATATTATAGAGCTAGTATTGCTTAAAATGAATTTATGTTTCATGTAGATTGATGAATGTATGAGATATCTTTTTTCTTTTTTTCCTAAATTTCTTTGCTAACTAGTAATGAGCTCATGCCTCTGCAGGAGTTGAGTTTAAAAGAAGTTGGAACTCTATGAACAATGGAAGACCCTGTTCCTGAGCCACATGATGCTCTTATGTTGGATTTGATAAGAAATTTTTCAATGGAAGAGTACAAAACTAATGAAGAAGAGAAAAAGAGAGTTGTTGACCAATTCAAAAGATATAAACCAGTTTGTCCTCTCTGCAAGTTGAGATATGGGTGCAAATTTAGGTTCATAAACAACTCTAAGCGCTCAAAGAATCTTCAACCCAGATATCATTGTCATAATTGCAACAAGCACTTCACATTTGGAGGTAGGAAATACTACGCCACCCTATCTTCTTCAGAGGCACGAAGAAAAAGTAAACATGAAGAGAAAGAAAAAGAGAAGAAACTCATTGCAACTAATCCTAGCACTTCCAATATATCTTATCGTTTGCGCTGTGCACCCAGGAAGACTTGTCCAGAAGAAAATGTAACCTCACCAAGCTCAAGTACTCAGATGAGAAAACATAAAGGAAAAGAGGTTCAAGGTTTGTATGAAGATAAGTCTGGCCTTATACGAATTATGGTTAATCAACCATCTGTTTCATAGAAAATATTAGTATCAATGAAGACGTGGAATCATAGCTAAATTTAAAAAACGAAGCTGTTAGCAAATATAAATAATAGCTTAACTTCTTAAATCTATTTTTGTAATTTGCTACAATTTCCTTATCTTGTGTGAAAGGAATTTGTTATTTCAATTAAGATATGGATTGAATAAATTATAACTATGACCAATTTTATGGAACAAGTTTCCCGTGAAAGCATTGTTTACACAAAACTAAACTTTTGATAATATATTATATCTGATGCATATAACATATTATATCTGATACATATATAGCAAGTTTATATAAGTTTTGATTTTTATAACTCTTATAATCAATACAAATACAAAGTAATTGAGAATTATATAAGAAATACAAAGCAAAAAAATTAAATAAGAATTAATTATATGAAAATTACTTTAATAAAATATCAAATATGTTATTTTTGCAAATATTATTTATTAATTTTATTTTTCAAATTATATTGTACGATATGTTTTTTTACACTAATTTTTAATTCATTTATATATTCAGAATGCTCTATCTTTTCACAGATATGATGAACAGTCTCCTTAATCTCCTTTCAATTATATTAATGTGCCCTTACAAACGTGTGTATTAATCAGTTTAAACGAATTGGGAAAAAGGTGCTTTGAGCCCTTAAAAATTTGCCGAGGTGAAATGCACGTGTTTATGAGATTTTAATACTAATCACGTAGTAAGGCAAATATGTTTTGTAGAAGTCACATTTTGTAAGATGGATGTGTTTTTTATTGATTAATTATTTTAGATATTTTGAGAATATAATATGTAAGTATTTTTTATATAATAATTATTAAAAATATATATATTTTTAACATTATAATCAAAATTATTTATTAGAAATTGAGATCTAGAGCAGAGAAAAAAATTGTATATAACAAATTATATTTTGATATTTTTATTAATTATTAAAAGTTATTTATGACTAATTTTCTTGGAGTATGACTAGTTATATTAGTCTATTTAATAGTTGGTTTGTTTTTTGTGATTTTGCATCGTTTGTAAAATCTTATTGACACAATAATCATACTAGAAACAACATTTTTCCACACACAATCCACGCATTCAACTCAGTTGGATCTTGCTGCAGCAACAACAACTTCCTTCCAAATAGTGAAAATAGAAAAATTAATCTCACCATTGCACTCCAAGCTCTGCTCATGATGCTTTTCTTCTGTTGATATTGATATTACTTTCGTGGCAGTGCCTGATCAACTTGCCATCATTGAATTTGCGTGGATGTTTTACACAAAAAATGGTGCAATGTGTAGGTCTCTGCAAAACGAACCATGCACAAGTTGTTTAATTGATCAGTCCACACAAATCCGAGATCTCGACTTTCAGTGGCTCTGATACCATGTTCTAAATATGAGAGAGCCAATGGCTCTAATATCATGTTATAAATGTAAGAGATCACATAGAAATTACACACAACACCAAATACATTTTTAAATTTTTTATTGATCACAATAGTTACTAATATATAGGACATAAAACATTGGCTTTGACACATCCTATCACAACTACAATTGATACACACGAAACAACTAACATCTAGACTGACTCTTCATGATTTATAATGACAAATACACATGACATGAAAGCATTACTTCCAACATTATTTGAAAATAAAGAAAAACTAAATTTCTTCTAATTTAATATATATTAATATTTGATTATGAATGGTTATATTTTATGATAATTTTTTTAAATATATTTATCAAATATAATGTTTTAAAATATAAATAGAAAGCCAAAAGTAAATAAATAAATAAATAAATAAATATATATATATAATTATAATTATCATAAATTATAAATATGTTATTTAAAAAAATATTATTTATTAATTTTATCTTTCAAAATATAATGTACATATTCTTAATAGTTGTTTTTGTTATTTTTTTTCAACTAATTTGAAAAAACACAATAAATTTCTATTAAAATTCTTAACCCGAATTCTTTGAAAAACAAATGTTTTTAAATTATAAAATTAATAAATAGTTTCCTCAATCTCCTCTCAATTATATTAATCACCGTAAACCGGGAAAAGGGAGCTAGCACTCACGAGCACTTTAAAATTGGTCTGGGTGTGTTTGGGGATTCTAATAATAATCATTTAGTAAGACATGCATATTTTGTAGAAGGCACACTCTCTAGAATATATGTGTGTTTTTGTTTGATTACATTTTTAACTATTCTATTGTCATTTTTATTTTTTGAAAATAAATATATAAATATCTTTTATTTATATAATAATTATCAATAAATTTATTATTTTTTAATGTTATAATTATAATGATTTAAAAATAAAATAAAATAAATTTCTTTTAATTAAATCTATATTAATATTTGATAATATAACATATATTAATGTTTGATTATAAGTTATTACATTTTACAATAGTTGTTTTAAATATATTTATTAAGTATGTTAATTTAAAATACAAAAATTAAATAAAAAGGAATTATAGAAGAATTGTATGTTATTTTTAGAGGATATTATTTATTAATTTAATCTTTCAAATTATAATACACAATATATTCTTAATAATTTCTTTTGGTTTAAAAAAAAAATTCAATTAGAAAATCGTTATTTGAAATGCCCAAAAATCAAATGTTTTCATATTTATACAATTGATGAGCGGTTTCTTCAATCTCCTCTCAATTATATTAATCACTCTTAAAAATAAATGTAGTGATCATTCTGAACAAATTGGGAAAAAGAAAGGGGCTATGAGCTCTTTAAAATTGATTATGGTGAAATGCATGTGTTTAGGGTTTCTAATCACTTAGGAAGGCGTGCATGTTTTTGTAGAAGACACATTCTTTAGAATATATATATATATATATATATATATATATATATATATATATATATATATTTTTTTTTTTTTTCTAATTTACTATGTATTAATATTTGATTATAAGTGGTTATATTTTATAAGATAGTGTTTTTAAATATATTTATTATGTTTTTTTAAAATAAAAATACAAAATAAAAAGGAATTATATGAGAATTAATTTCATAAATGATGAAGTATGTTATTTTTAGAGGATATTGTTTAATAATTTTATCTTTCAAATTTTAATGTTGTTGTAGCCGCTACAACCCCCTCCAAAATTTTGGCCTATACCAAAATTCAGAGCCTTCCTTGGTCTTGTCCATTACTGTCGCAAACTTTTAAGATAATTTTTTTTGTTTTCTCACTGTATTTTGATCCCTTTCGCAAGATAGAAAAAGTGTCTTCTTTCATCATGTTAGTTGTCGTATTGCATGTATGAGCTTGTTATAGTGGTTCAAAGAGGCCGCTTTTGTGCAAATGAATTTTTATAACCTTGTAAGTATCTGTCACAATCATTTCCAAAGTTTTGAGCATTGTCGCACAAGTTTATTCACGGTCATCGTAAAGTGTATCTGTAGTGTTGCACATGTCATAATCGGTCGTAACGTTGTCGCACATAGGGAAATGCTTTGTTTTTATGTCAAGGATGATCTATGTTATTTGAGTCATAAAAATATGCTAAGTGTGTTATCAGAGTCAAAGTTCATCATTGTTCACCGATCTCACCGGTCCCACACTTAGTCATTTTCCAGAAAACTTCCCGACCAAGTAACTTAGTTTCACCCAACCTAAGAAAGCAAGCTTTTTAGAAAAGATAAATAAATTAAAAAAACAAAACAAAAAATCACCTAAAAAGCTTTTCTCCCACTCAATATTTTTTATCACAAACTCACTTTCTCGCTACTCATGTTTTTATTATTATTTACAGTTCAAATTCTTTCAAACACACTGGTGGTGTTGTGTTGTTTGTATACAGAATGGTTTTGATTCATATTGTTCCTTTCTTTTTCTTTCAGAGATGGAATATGGCACTGAGACTAGTTATTTATCTGGTCGGAAACTTAGCAGATGTTTCATAATACTTTACAGATAGTCAACTTAACCCACCTGACATAATTTCTCTTTTGGATTTCAAGTTCATTCAAGTAAGTGAAATATATTGGCAATATTATTTACATATTTGTGATTTATAAATAGAATTTAAGATTATTAACAAATCATTGATGTTATTTTGCATATTTAAGGATCAAAGATTTGCAGAAGTAGAAATTGCAGAGTAACAAAAGTTGAAGGTAAAGTTGATTTTGGAATGATATAAAGATTTGTAGGGATGTGAGGAATTTTTAAAAAATTGGAAAATTTGAGCAATATGATCAAAGTTGATAACTATATTTTTGAAATATTCTAGAATTTATAATTAAATTAAACTTTAATATTATAGAGCTAGTATTGCTTAAAATGAATTTATGTTTCATGTAGATTGATGAATGTATGAGATATCTCTTTTCTTTTTTTCCTAAATTTATTTGCTAACTAGTAATGAGCTCATGCCTCTGCAGGAGTTGAGTTTGAAAAAAGTTGGAACTCTATGAACAATCTAAGACCCTGTTCCTGAGCCACATGATGCTCTTATGTTGGATTTGATAAGAAAATTTTCAATGGAAGAGTACAAAACCAATGAAGAGCAGAAAAAGAGAATTGTTGACCAATTCAAAAGATATAAACCAATTTTTCCTCTCTGAAAATTGAGATATGGGTGCAAATTTAGGTTCATAAACAACTCTAAGCGCTCAAAGAATCTTCAACCCAGATACAATTGTCATAATTGCAACAAGCACTTCACATTTTGAGGTAGGAAATACTACACCACCCTATCTTCTTCAGAGGCACGAAGAAAAAGTAAACATGAAGAGAAAGCAAAAGAGAAGGAACTCATTGCAACTAATCCTAGCACTTCCAATATGTCTTATCGTTTGCGCTCTGCAACGAGGAAGACTTGTCCAGAAGAAAATGTAACCTCACCAAGCTCAAGTACTCAGATGAGAAAACATAAAGGAAAAGAGGTTCAAGGTTTGTATGAAGATAAGTCTGGCCTTATACGAATTATGGTTAATCAACCATCTCTCATAGAAAATATTAGTATCAACGAAGACATGGAATCATAGCTAAATTTAAAAAAAAAAACTGTTAGCAAATATAAATAATAGCTTAACTTCTTACATCTATTTTTGTAATTTGCTACAATTCCCTTATCTGTTGTGAAAGGAATTGGTTATTTCAATTAAAATGGCTCTACTATGTTGTGGGTTACAGACATAAATAATTATGGATTGAATAAATTATAATTATGACCAATTTTATGGAACAAGTTTCCCATGAAAGCATTGTTTACACAAAACTTTTGATAATATATTATATCTGATGCATATAACATATTATATCTGATACATATATATCAAGTTTATATAAGTTTTTATTTTTATAATTCTTATAATCAATACAAATACAAAGTAATTGAGAATTATATAAGAAATAGAAAGAAAAGAAAATTAAATGAGAATTAAATATATAAAAATTGGAATATTATTTATTAATTTTATTTTTGAAATTATATTGTACAATATGCTTTTTTAAACTAATTTTTAATTCATTCTATAAAATATATATATATATATATATATATATATATATATATATATATATATATATATATATATATTCAGAATTCTCTATCTTTTCACAGATATGATGAACAGTCTCCTTAATCTCCTTTCAATTATATTAATGTGCCCTTACAAACGCGTGTATTAATCAGTTTGAACGAAGTGGGAAAAAGGTGCTTTGAGCCCTTAAAAATTTGCCGAGGTGAAATGCACGTGTTAGCGAGATTTTAATACTAATCACTTAGTAAGGCAAATATGTTTTGTAGAAGTCACATCATGTTTGTAGAAGTCACATTTTGTAAGATGGATGTGTTTTTTATTGATTAATTATTTGATTGTTATTTTAGATATTTTGAAAATATACTTTGATTGTTTTTTATTGATTAATTATTTGATTGTAAGTATTGTTTATATAATAATTATTAAAAATATATATTTTTCAATATTATAATCAAAATTATTTATTAGAAATTGAGATTTAAGGTAGAGAAAGAGATTGTACATAATAAATTATATTTTGATATTTTTATTAATTATTAAAAATTATATATGACTAATTTTCTTGAAGCATGACAAATTATATTAGTCTATTTAATAGTTGGTTTGTTCTTTGTAGTTTTGCATCATTTGTAAAATCTTATTGACACAATAATCATACTGGAAACAACATTTTTCCACACACAATCTATGCATTTAACTCAGTTGGATCTTGCTTCAGCAACAACAACTTCCTTCCAAATAGTGAAAATAGAAAAATTAATCTCACCATTGCACTCCAAGCTCTGCTCATGATGCTTTTCTTCTGTTGATATTGATATTATTTTCGTGGCAGTGCCTGATCGACTTGTCATCATTGAATTTGCGTGGATGTTTTACACCAACAATGGTGCAATGTGTGGGTCTCAGCAAAACGAACCATGCACAGGTTGTTTAATTGATCAGTGCACACAAATCTGAGATCTCGACCCTCAGTGGCTCTGATACTGTGTTATAAATGAGAGAGAGTCAATGGCTCTAATACCATGTTATAAATGTGAGAGAGCACATAGAGATTACACACAAAGCCAAACACATTTTTTTATATTTTTATTGATCACAATAGTTACTAATATATAGGACATAAAACATTGGTTCTGATACATCTCATCACAACTATAACTGATACACAGGAAACAACTAACATCTAGACTGACTCTTCATGATTCATAATAACAAGTACACATGACATGAAAACATTACTTCCAACATTATTTGAAAATAAAGAAAAACTAAATTTCTTCTAATTTAATATATATTAATATTTGATTATAAATATCTATATTTTATGATATTTTTTTTAAATATATTTATTAAATATAATGTTTTAAAATACAAATAGGAAGCCACATACATATATATATATATATATAATTATCATAAATTATAAATATATTATTTAAAAAATACTATTTATTAATTTTATCTTTCAAAATATAATGCACATATTCTTAATAGTTGTTTTTGTTATTTTTTTTCAACTAATTTGAAAACGGATTCTTTGAAAACCAAATGTTTTTAAATTATAAAATTAATAAATAATTTCCTCAATCTCCTCTCAATTATATTAATCCCCCTAAACCAGGAAAAGGGGGCTACCACTCACGAGCACTTTAAAATTGGTCTCGGTGTGTTTGGGGATTCTAATAATAATCATTTAGTAAGACATGCATATTTTGTAGAAGGCACACTCTTTAGAATATATGTGTAATATATGTGTGTTTTTGTTTGATTACATTTTTAATTATTCTATTCTCATTTTTATTTTTTGAAAATAAATATATAAATATCTTTTATTTAAATAATAATTATTAATAAATTTATTATTTTTTAATGTTATAATTATAATGATTTAAAAATAAAATAAAATAAAATTCTTTTAATTAAATCTATATTAATATTTGATTATATAACATATATTAATGTTTAATTATAAGTTATTATATTTTACAATAGTTATTTTAAATATATTTATTAAGTATGTTAACTTAAAATACAAAAATTAAATAAAAAAGAATTATAGAAGAATTGTATGTTATTTTTAGAGAATATTAATTATTAATTTAATCTTTCAAATTATAATACACAATATATTCTTAATACTTTCTTTTGGTTTTTTCAACTAACTTTTAAACTAATTTGAAAAAAACAAAAAATTTCATTTAGAAAATCCTTATTTGGAATGTCCCAAAATCAAATGTTTTCATATTTATATAACTGATGAGCGGTTTCTTCAATCTCCTCTCAATTATATTAATCACTCTTAAAAATAAATGTAGTGATCACTTTGAACAAATTGGGAAAAAGAAAGGGGCTATGAGCTCTTTAAAATTGGTTATGGTGAAATGCGTGTGTTTAAGAAATTCTAATCACTTAGGAAGGCGTGCATGTTTTGTAGAAGACACATTCTTTAGAGAATATATATATATATATATATATATGCTAATTTACTATGTATTAATATCTTATTATAAGTGGTTATATTTTATAAGATAGTGTTTTTAGATATATTTATTATGTTGTTTTAAAATACAAATACACAATAAAAAGGAATTATATGAGAATTACTTTCATAAATGATGAAGTATGTTATTTTTAGAGGATATTGTTTAATAATTTTATCTTTCAAATTTTAATGTTGTTGTAGCTGCTACAATCCCCTCCAAAATTTTGGCCTATACCAAAATTCAGAGCCTTCCTTGGTCTTGTCCATTACTGTCGCAAACTTTTAAGATAATTTTTTTTGTTTTCTCACTGTATTTTGATCCCTTTCGCAAGATAGAAAAAGTGTCTTCTTTCATCATGTTAGTTGTCGTATTGCATGTATGAGCTTGTTATAGTGGTTCAAAGAGGCCGCTTTTGTGCAAATGAATTTTTATAACCTTGTAAGTATCTGTCACAATCATTTCCAAAGTTTTGAGCATTGTCACACAAGTTTACTCACAGTCATCGTAAAGTGTATCTGTAATGTTGCACATGTCATAATCGGTTGTAACATTGTCGCACATAGGGAAATGCTTTGCTTTTATGTCAAGGATGATCTATGTTATTTGAGTCATAAAAATATGCTAAGTGTGTTATCAGAGTCAAAGTTCATCATTGTTCATCGATCTCACCGGTCCCACACTTAGCCATTCTCCAGAAAATTTCCTAACCAAGTAACTTGGTTTCACCCAACCTCCCTTGAACTGCACACTGCACAATATCAATCCTTTACCTATGACCTTGCTGCTTGGAACTACGCAGTGCGCAGTACTTTCCTCCCAAGACTAATCCGTTGTGCAGTTTTTGTGACCAAGACTTGACCTTGACCGACATAATTTCGCACTCATGGCCTCTAGCCTGACGCGAACTATGCACTTCATAACCTTAAGACACAAGCTCATCCCCTAAGACCTATAATTGTACACTACACAGTCATACAAGCCTCCTTGACCTCTAGAACTACGCAATAAGCGTCTCCAGCTCCAATCACTATAGCTTGTCCCCACTGGCCCTCAGAACTGCTTAGTCATGTCCGTCAACCCAGCCTAAACTGTACAATACACAGTCTCAAGGCTCAAGGTTTCCCCTTACCTTCCTGAATTGCACAACTGTGAAGTCACTGTGCCTCCTTGTCCATCCTCTCACTTGTTCTAGACTCAATTCATGGATCATAA
Organism: Pinus albicaulis; assembly: GCA_034641835.2. Lineage (NCBI taxonomy): Eukaryota > Viridiplantae > Streptophyta > Pinopsida > Pinales > Pinaceae > Pinus > Pinus albicaulis. The sequence continues at coordinate 141,365,121 of CM076571.1, forward strand.
TGCATCATCTTAGGCCAGGGGTTTTTTGATTGATGTCATCTCGTCATGAGTGAATTGCAAGAATAGGTACTCTATCATGTCACGTTGAGATAATGAAGGAAGGAAAGGAGGAGGGAAGCATCTTCGAAGACACTCTTATAATTGAACTCACAAGATGTTTGATCAAAATAAAACGAAAGGAAACTAGTTTGTGACAACCATCCAAGACTTGAGATCATTGGAGACTCCTTATCACCAAGGCATGCGAAGGAGAAAATGAAATCTCTTTTATGAAGACACTTAACTCTCAACAACTGCAGTGGTTGGAAATTTATATGGCTTCAAATAGTCCATGTCAGCAGTGTCATGTCATGTCATGTCATGAGTGGTCATATGCCACATCACTATGGTGGACAATTGTATCTTGTATTCAAAGTGTATTGTAAAGTGGAAGTCCAAAGGACACACATGGAATGTAAAGAGTCATATAAGTTGAAAATTCATGGGAAGTCAAATAGTCATGAGGGTAGTCAAAGACCTGCCCTTGGTTATATATACTCCCTTATTGTATGAGCAAAGGACTATCCACCTTGGCTCCACTAGTAAATAATTATAGAGATAAACGAGTTCTTTGTGGAGCACGGAATGGCTCCAACACTCTACTATTGGAGCTAGTGATGTTCATTGTACATATGTGTCTTGGAATTTTTACTTAATTATAGAAACTTTCAATACCAACACGTTCTTCATGCATGAATTATGAATATTTGTAAGACTGTTCTGTGGATGTCTTTATTTCATGTTTGTTGTCACATATACTAAGATAGTTGAACTATTTCGGTTATTTTAGTGCTTATCTTGTTGAGAATGTGTTGTAATGGTTGTAAGTTTTGTCCCATACTTGTGGACTATTCCACGGGATACTAGACAGATCCTTCTCAATTGTTGTGTGCAATGACCGTCACCTCCCTTATGGACTATTCTGTTAGATGTTAGACAGAATCCTTTGATTCATGTTTGTCCCTTCCTGGGTGGTACTATTACGTCTCTTTTATAGACTCACTTCTATTTTCCCCTGCAGTAGAAGAACCTTGACACACACACACACACACACACACATACAATCGAACACTCATCAGGCACACCCCCCTTGCTTTTCGAAGGCGCATGTGCACCCTTCTCTTGCTAACAATTATATTCAAGGAAAATATATAAGAATACATGGCAACTATGTCAATATTCTAGATGGGGCTCCTACTCCAAACGGTGTGAGGTCTAATCAAGACCTCATGTTGGGAAGACCCCTTGGTTGACAGATTTCCTGCACCGTCAACAAATGTACAATACATTCTTAATAGTTGTTTTTTGTTGGTTTTTTCAATTGATTTTTTACACATCCTGAAAAATAAAACAATAAATTTCTATTAAAATCCTTAGTTGGAATGCCTTGAAAAGATTTTTTTTTCAAATTTATACAATTGGTGAAATTTTTTCTTAATCTCCTCTCAATTATATTAATAACCCTTAAATACACATGTAGTGATCAATATGAAAGAATTGGGGAAAAGGATTGTGAGCCCTTTAAATTGGCACGAGTGAAATGCACTTGATTGAGGGATTCTAAAACCAATCACTTAGTCAAGAATGCGGGTTTTGTACAAGGCACATTCTCTAGAATGTGTGTTTTTTCTTGATTACGGTTTTTATTGTTCTATATTCACTTTTAAATTTTATGAAAATATAATATGTAAGTATTTTTAATATCATAATAGGTTGGCACAAGGATGCCTAGTCTTGGCTCAACTAGGAGGAGATTATTTTGGAGAATAAAGATAATATTAAAAATACTATTACTCCCAAATTTAAGGATGAATTATGGGATGATAAAGAGCTAGAGGGGAAAAGGAAGCTAAGATACTATAAGGAGGTGATCAACCCCTCTTGCCCATAATTATCTCTTTGCCTTAACTAGTGCTAAAAAAAATGAACATTGCAAAAATAAGAATAAACTCCCATGACATTGGTATATTCCTAAAAAACCTTGGGATGAAATAATCTATAATTTTGTGATACTAAGAGGATTGAATATGAGAAGCACTTTCTCTTGGATTTCCTAGCTCTTACTCACATCGATTCTCATTTCCAAAACATATGCCACACTACCAACTTACTTGACTTGTTCATCTAGCAAAACTGTAACAATCTAGGAATGCTTCTTACCATTCTCTTTGATCATAGGAATAAATCATCATCATCATCGTTGAAAAATTATTTCATTAATAAATTTATACTTCGGTTAGCTATGTTTTTGTACTTTATTTATCATATCACAAATAAATAAACATTTTTCTTTGTTTTATATTGAATTGATATTTATCAATGTTGTTTTATTTAAGTGAAATCTTTTGATATTATTATTCTTTCGAATTTCAAAATATTAAATTATTCATAAACAAGTGACACAAACCTTTCAAACTAATAATAAAATTATAATAAAACTATTGTTGAGAACTCTTTATTAAAAATAAAACTTGAGTTATTGAGGACTCATTCTACAACCCAGTATGAGGGGATGTGTGAGTTTCTACATCTGTCTGTGCCTCTTTAAAATAAAAGTAAAAAATAAAAAGTATGTTCTAAATAGAAAAATAATGTAGGCTATAATTAAAAAAATGAATATGCTCTAAAGTAATAAGAAGTAAAAAAATGTGTGAATATTATACTTTTCAAACATTTTTCAACGAGATATTTAAATAAATTATTTGAAGATCTATGTTAACTAATTTTTCAAATTTATTAATTTTATTTTTCAAATTATATTGTACGATATGTTTTTTAAAACTAATTTTTAATTCACATATATATATATATATATATATATATATATATATATATATATATATATATATTCAGAATGCTCTATCTTTTCACAGATATGATGAACAGTCTCCTTAATCTCCTTTCAATTATATTAATGTGCCCTTACAAATGCGTGTACTAATCAGTTTAAACGAATTGGGAAAAAGGTGCTTTGAGCCCTTAAAAATTTTCCGAGGTGAAATGCATGTGTTTGCGAGATTTTAATACTAATCACTTAGTAAGGCAAATATGTTTTGTAGAAGTCACATCATGTTTGTAGAAGTCACATTTTGTAAGATGGATGTGTTTTTTATTGATTAATTATTTGATTGTTATTTTAGATATTTTGAGAATATACTATGTAAGTATTGTTTATATAATAATTATTAAAAATATATATATTTTTAACATTATAATCAAAATTATTTATTAGAAATTGAGATCTAGAGTAGAGAAAAAAATTTGTATATAAAAAATTTTATTTTGATATTTTTATTAATTATTAAAAATTATTTATGACTAATTTTCTTGGAGCATGACCAGTTATATTAGTCTATTTAATAGTTGGTTTGTTCTTTCTAGTTTTGCATCATTTGTAAAATCTTATTGACACAATAATCATACTAGAAACAACATTTTTCCACACACAATCCACACATTCAACTCAGTTGGATCTTGCTGCAATAACAACAACGTCCTTCCAAATAGTGAAAATAGAAAAATTAATCTCATCATTGCACTCCAAGCTCTGCTCATGATGCTTTTCTTCTATTGATATTGATATTACTTTCGTGGCACTGCCTGATCGACTTGTCATCATTGAATTTGCGTGGATGTTTTACACCAACAATGGTGCAATGTGTGGGTCTCAGCAAAACGAACCATGCACAGGTTGTTTAATTGATCAGTCCACACAAATTCGAGATTTCAACCCTCAGTGGCTCTGATTCCATGTTATAAATAAGAGAGAGCCAATGGCTCTAATACCATGTTATAAATGTGAGAGAGCACATAGAGATTACACACAATACTAAACACATTTTTTTATATTTTTATTGATCACAATAGTTACTAATATATAAGACATAAAACATTGGCTTCGACACATTCCATCACAACTACAACTGATATACAGGAAACAGCTAACATCTAGATTGACTCTTCATGATTCATAATAATAAGTACACATGACATAAAAGCATTACTTCCAACATTAAATATATTAATATTTGATTATAAATGGTTATATTTTATAATAGTTTTTTTAAATATATTTATTAAATATAATATTTTAAAAGAAAAATAAGAAACCATATATATATATATATATATATATATATGTTATTTAAAAAAATATTATTTATTAATTTTATCTTTCAAAATATAATGCACATATTCTTAATAGTTGTTTTTGTTATTTGTTTTCAACTAATTTGAAAAAAACACAATAAATTTCTATTAAAATTCTTAACCCGAATTCTTTGAAAACCAAATGTTTTTAAATTATAAAATTAATAAATAGTTTCCTCAATCTCCTCTCAATTATATTAATCACCCTAAACTGGGAAAAGGGGGCTACCACTCACGAGCACTCTAAAATTGGTCTAGGTGTGTTTGGGGATTCTAATAATAATCATTTAGTAAGACATGCATATTTTGTAGAAGGCACATTCTCTAGTATGTATGTGTGTTTTTTTTATCACTGATGCAGGGGCATTAGAGTCTAGCCAGCAATGTGAAGGATTGTTCACATGTTGTGGCTAAATGAGTTTAAAATTCATTCATTGATGGGTGAAAGTCAAATTTTACTGAGAGGGTTGAGTCCCTCAAACAAATTGTTATTATTTATTTCTGTAATAAATTAGGAGAGTATATTTAAATAGATTTAGAAGATAAGTTGTTTGAATAGGTGTGAGACTGTTGAGCATATCTAGCTTTAGTTGATAGATTTTAGGAGGATATTTGGCAAGTAGGATTCTGTCTCAATTTAGGAAATTCGATCCTAATTGAGGAGGTCTTTGTTATGTAATAAAAACTATAAATTGTAACTCCTGTGAGTGAGGAATTTGGAGTTGGCCGAAGAAAATTATTTGTGAGGATTTGAATTAATAAAGATTCCAAAGTTTCTGAATTATTGTTTATATTGGAAATCCCCGGAGGATTCCACCTTCGTTATTTGTTTGGTTTTGTATATGCTATGGAGAAATCGATTGAAATTTTTTCTGTGTAGAAAACTCAAAAGAGGTCGAAGAGATTGATTCTGTTATAGAAATAGTAAATCTTTGTTTGTTTAAACATATTAAAGCTCTGCATAAAAGGCCATAGCATCGAATCTTGTTCCTTGATTGAGATCGATTGAATCGATCCATAATTGTTGGTTTAAAACAACAGAAAAGGCGGTTGTATTTTATACGCTTGCCTTAAATTAAAATTGGATGGTATAACTCTTTGTATGAACGATTCAACAAAGAATCGATGAGTTCAGTCCTTTTGATGAGGAATACAAGTGAAATTAACTCTATTTATTGAGCTTGTTTAATCTAGCATTGATATTATGTTTTCTTGAAGTGATATCGACTGGGATCGATCCATAGAGTTAAAGTAGAAAAGACGGTTTTTGAAAGGAGTGGAAACCCTAAGTTGTATGCAGTTTAAATGTCATTTGAAGTTGAGCGGTTTTTGAAGAGTGATACCATCGGTATCACATAGAGTTTGGGATGTGGAGCGGTTTCAGAAATTGGAACATGATCCAATAGTTTTTAAACACGTCATGTTTATAATACTGCCAATTTCGCACTGCATTTGCGTGCTAAAGCTCTGTGATAAAAACAATGCGATTTTCGTTCGATCCTGAAAGCAAAAGATCAAATAGTGTTCGTATTTGAAGTTGCTGGTTGGTTAACGTAAGGTATGGCCCACAACATTTACTTATTTGATAAATGTTTATTCAATTAGTGAGATCTGAATATTGGATGCGTGGGGCCGTGGGAGTAAGACGTTGTGTAATTTGTCTTATTTCCAAGAGTTAACTAGTCACTCCAACGATTTTAAAAATCTCGAGCTTTAGATTTGGGTATTAATTCCAAGGGATTTGAAATGTTAATTAAACACATTTTGATGCTATGGTTTCAAAGAAACGGTTTAAAGTGATTTAAAGATTGGATATAGTTAGAAGCACTTTATTTAAAAACCAAGGATCATATTGTTTGAAATTTTATACAACCTTGGACTATTGTGATTTCATTAATCAAATTTCCCAAATTTGATGAATGATAATAATCATAAGGAACAAGACCAAACTCCTCCAGAGTTGGAAACTATTGTAAGAAAATTTGAGAGGCTCTCCTTAACGTCTCCTTCCACACTTCCATCATTTGTGGTATCAGAGCAGACTTCAAAGAATTTACTAGAGATTGAACAGACTTCTACAAGCCAGAAGAAGAAATAAAGTATGGTTGTTCGAATTGGTAGAGGTGTTGCTGGTAGAAGAAGAGGTAGGCCAATTTCTAATGCAGAAGTACTGGAGACTATGCAGCAGATCCAAGCCAGATTGGAAGCAATTGAAGTAGGAAAACCGAGGGATCTTGAAGATGTCAGTGAACCTGAAGCTAAAAAAGAAGAAGGAGGAAATTTTGAGCTTACTCTTGTGATGAGATTCTTTAAATCAGTTTTAGGATCTACATCCAAGCCTAGACTTGAAGTATCAGCTTTTGCAGGAGGATTGAATCTAGAGGAATTGATAGACTGGATCAATGAGATGAATAAATGATTTGACTATGAAGATATGGGTGAAGACAAGAGAGTTAAATTTGCAGTAACAAGGTTGAAGGGACATGCAGCGATTTGGTGGGATGGAGTGCAAGTAGAGAGAAGGAGAGCTGGTAACCAACCAATCAAGAGTTGGAACAGAATGGTGGCAAAGCTGAAAGGTAATTTATTTCCTAGTGATTATCAGCTTACATTATTTAGACAAATGCAGAATCTTATACAGAGATTAATGACAATGAAAGAGTACACAGAAGAATTCTACAAAGTGAGCATAAGAGCTGGACAGATCCAGGACACAGCAGAGAATATTTACAGATATGTGAATGGTATCAGATTGGAGATCCAAGATGAAATAAGTATATTGTCTCCTAATACAGTAGAAGAGGCATATCAAATGGCCTTGAAAGCTAAAGAGAAACTGCTGAGAAAGAAGTCTGCCAAAGGAAGAGGTACTTTCCGAGGAAAGGGAAGTGAAGGTGGTAGAGGGAGATCTACAACACCAAGAGATGGAGCTAGCAGAAGCTCACCTCAGCATGCACACACAGAAGGTGATGTAAGAGGCAAAATAAATTCCTACAGAGGAAGAGGAGGCAGAAGAAGAGGAAGAGAAGTGAGATATTACCGATGTAACAAATTGGGACATAGCGCCTATGAGTGGCCAGAGAAAGAGAATGTGGGTACAAGTTAGAGAAATGCAGTTGTTGGTCAAACTGAAGAAGCAACAAAGTTGGCTGAAGTAGAGAAAGAAATTGTGCTATAGATAGGGGAATGTTTGGTTGTTAACAAAGTTTTGTTGAAACAAACAAAGGAAGTTGCTGAAACAACATAGAGGAAAACTTTGTTCAGAAGTGTCTGCAAAGTTCAAGGGAAATGTTGTCAATTGGTCATTGATAGTGGAAGCACAGACAATTTTGTCTCTACAGAGGTGATAGAGAAGTTGAAATTGAAAACAAGGGAACATCCAACACCCTACAAGGTGTCATGGCTTCAGAAGGGTCATCAACTGATTGTGAAAGAACAGTGTGAAATAGAGTTGCAGATGGGCAGCTACAAAGATAAAGTAATGTGTGATGTGATGCCTATGGATGTGTGTCATATACTTCTAGGTAGACCTTGGCAGTATGACAGAGCAGCAATGCATGATGGTAAGAGGAAAACCTACAAGTTTTTCAATGATGGTATGTATCAAACATTGTTACCTATGGAAGAAGGAGATGCATCAAGCAAAAATTCTGATCCAAAGGCTTTATTGCTGAGTGGGAAAGAATAATTGTAGCAGATTGAAGATGAAGAGATAAATTTTGCTTTAGTTTGCAAACCTAAGGTAGTATTTACTTCTACTAAAATTTCTGATTTGCTAATTGAAATTCAAGAAATGTTGGACAATTACTGTGATACTATTGTGGATGATTTGCCTAATGAGTTACCACCTATAAGAAAAATCAACCATCAGATAGATTTGATTCCAGGATCAAATATGCCAAACAAAGTAGCTTACAGAATGACTCCTACATAAAATGACGAAATCAAAAAACAAGTGCAGGAATTGGTTGACAAAGGTTTGGTTAGAGAAAGTTTGAGTCCTTGTGCAGTACCTACAGTGTTGAGTCTGAAGAAAGATGGAGGCTAGAGAATTTTCACTGATTCAAGAACAATCAGCAAGATAACAATCAGGTATAGATTTCCTTTGCCTAGAATTAAAGATTTAATGGACTATTTGAGTGGAGCAAGATATTTTTCTAAACTAGATTTGAAACGTGGATATCATCATATTAGGATAGGGGAAGGTAATGAATGGAAAAAAGCCTTTAAAACAAATGAGGGATTGTATGAGTGGATGGTAATGCCCTTTGGTAAATTTGCAAGAAGGTTTATTGTTCAGAAGAAATCAATTGTGCATACCAAATTGTTCCATGAGAGAGAATTTAATTAGAGAGAAGCATAGTGGTGGACTTGTTGGACATTTTGGTACTGATAAAACTTATGAGCAGCTGAGTCATTTTTATTATTGGCCAAAAATGAGATCTGAAGTGGAAAAATTTGTGAAAAATTGTAAAATTTGTGAAAAATTGTAAAATTTGTCAGTATGCAAAGGGAAGAAGCCAGAATGCAGGTTTGTACATTCCATTGCCTATTCCAGACAGACCTTGGGATATGGTAAGTATTGATTTTGTTTTAGGATTGCCTAAGACACAGAGAGGGAATGATACAATTTTTGTTTTTGTTGACAGATTTTAAAAAATGGCACATTTTATTCCATGTTATAAAACCAGTGAAGCTACTCATGTCGCCAATTTGTTTTTCAAAGAGATTGTTAGATTACATGGGTTGCCTAAAAGTATTGTTTCTGATAGAGATACCAGGTTTTTTGGTCATTTTTGTAGGACATTGTGGAAGAAGCTTGGTACTAAACTGAGTTTCAGCTTAGCTTATCATCCTAAGACTAATGGACAGACTGAGGTAGTAAACAGAAGCTTGGGTAATATTTTGAGAAGTCTTACAGGAGAGCATCCTAAACAGTGGGATCATATTTTACCACAGGTTATATATGCATACAATGATTCACCGAACAGAAGTATAGGACAGAGTCCATTCCATATTGTTTATGGGATGCACCCAAGAGGAGTATCTGAATTGAGGAACTTGGGAAAAGCAGAAATGAGAAGTGTTGAAGGAGAAGAGTTTTCTTCAGATATTCAAGCAATACATGAGCGGGTAAAGAAGAAGTTACAAGACAACAATATCAAGTAAAAAAGCAGAGCATATTTGAACAGAAGAGAAGTTTAATTTGAAGTTGGAGATTTAGTTTTGGCTCACTTGAGGAAAGACAGATTTCCAAAGAGGCAGTATAACAAACTAAAGTTTAAAAATATAGGACCATGCAGGATACTGAGAAAATTTTCTGCTAATGCCTATGAAATTGAATTTTCATATGATATTGGAATATCTCCAATATTTAATGTTGTAGATTTGTACAAGTATGAAGATGGTGGCACAGATGAAAGACCAAAATATAGAGAGCATATTGACTAGGTAAAACAGTTACCTACAGCACAACCATTACAGCCAGAGATGATCTTAGACAAGAAAGTATTCAAGAAAACTAGAGGACAAGAGTATTTCCAGTACTTGATCAAATGGAAATATCATCCAATTGAGGATGCTACTTGGATGACAGAAGCTATGTTGCAGAAACTGGGCAGTTCTGTGGAGGAGCTCATGGACAGGAGCCCATGAAGAATTGTTTCCTCGGGAGTCTGATGCAGGGGCATTAGAGTCTAGCCAGCAATGTGAAGGATTGTTCACATGTTGTGGCTAAATGAGTTTAAAATTCATTCATTGATGGGTGAAAGTCAAATTTTACTGAGAGGGTTGAGTCCCTCAAACAAATTGCTATTATTTATTTCTGTAATAAATTAGGAGAGTATATTTAAATGGATTTAGAAGATAAGTTGTTTGAATAGGTGTGAGATTGTTGAGCATATCTAGCTTTAGTTGATAGATTTTAGGAGGATATTTGGCAAGCAGGATTCTGTCTCAATTTAGGAAATTCGATCCTAATTGAGGAGGTCTCTGTTATGTAATAAAAACTATAAATTGTAACTCCTGTGAGTGAGGAATTTGGAGTTGGCCGAAGAAAATTATTTGTGAGGATTTGAATTAATAAAGATTGCAAAGTTTCTGAATTATTGTTTATATTGGCAATCCCTAGAGGATTCCACCTTCGTGATTTATTTGGTTTTGTATATGCTATGGAGAAATTGATTGAAATTTTTTCTGTGTAGAAAACTCAAAAGAGGTCGAAGAGATTGATTCTGTTATAGCAATAGTAAATCTCTGTTTGTTTAAACATATTAAAGCTCTGCATAAGAGGTCGTAGAATCGAATCCTGTTCCTTGATTGAGATCGATTGAATCGATCCATAATTGTTGGTTTATAATAGCAGAAAAGGCAGTTGTATTTTATACGCTTGCCTTAAATTAAAATTGGATGGTATAACTCTTTGTATGAACGATTCAACAAAGAATCAACGAGTCTGGTCCTTTTGATGAGGAATACAAGTGAAATTAACTCTGTTTATTGATCTTTTTTAATCTAGCATCGAAATTATGTTTGCTTGAAGTGATATCGACTGAGATCGATCCATAGAGTTAAAGTGGAAAAGATAGTTTTTGAAAGGAGCAGAAACCCTGAGTTGTATGCAGTTTAAATGTCATTTGAAGTTGAGCAGTTTTTGAAGAGTGATACCACCGGTATCGCATAAAGTTTGGGCTGTGGAGTGGTTTCAGAAATTGGAACATGATCCAATAGTTTTTAAACACGTCATGTTTATAACACTGCCTATTTCGAACTGCATTTGCGTGCTAAAGCTTTGTGATAAAAACAATGCGATTTTCGTTCAATCCTGAAAGCAAAAGATCAAACGGTGTTCGTATTTGAAGTTGCTGGTTGGTTAACATAAGGTATGGCCCAACATTTACTTATTTGATAAATGTTTATTCAATAAGTGAGATTTGAATATTGGATGCGTGGGGCCGTGGGAGTAAGACGTTGTGTAATTTGTCTTATTTCCAAGAGTTAACTAGTCACTCCAACGATTTTAAAAATCTCGAGTTTTGGATTTGGGTATTAATTCCAAGGGATTTGAAATGTTAATTAAACACATTTTGGTGCTATGGTTTCAAATAAATAGTTTAAAGTGATTTAAAGATTGGATATAGTTAGAAGCACTTTATTTAAAAACCAAGGATCATATTGTTTGAAATTTTATACAACCTTGGACTATTGTGATTTCATTAATCAAATTTCCCAAATTTGATGAATGAAAATAATCATAAGGAACAAGACCAAACTCCTCCAGAGTTGGAAACTATTGTAAGCAAATTTGAGAGGCTCTCCTTAATGCCTGCACCCACACTGCCATCAATTACATTTTTAATTACATTTTTTGAAAATAAAATATATAACTAATTTTTATTTATATAATAATTATCAATAAATTTATTATTTTTTAATGTTATAATTATAATGATTTAAAAATAAAATAAAATAAATTTATTTTAATTAAATCTATATTAATATTTGATTATATAACATATAATAATGTTTGATTATAAGTTATTATATTTTACAATAGTTGTTTTAAATATATTTATTAAGTATGTTGATTTAAAATACAAAAATTAAATAAAAAAGAATTATATAAGAATTGTATGTTATTTTTAGAGGATATTATTTATTAATTTAATCTTTCAAATTATAATATACAATCTATTCTTAATAAAAAATTTGGTTTTTTCAAGTAACTTTTAACCTAATTTGAAAAAAAAAAAAAATTTCAATTACAAAATCCTTATTTGGAATGCCCCAAAACTAAATGTTTTTAGATTTATATAATTGATAAACGGTTTCTTCAATCTCCTCTAAATTATATTAATCAATCTCAAAAATAAATGTAGTGATCACTATTGTGGAGGTAAATCCCCTTTGTGGACAGAGGCGATCCCACTAGCTCTAGAGTGGGTCTAGCAACAATCGAAACATGCAAAGCCATTGGTTCCTAGTTACAAAGAATAGAATCGCGATAAATCGCTTACCGTGATTCCTTCACTGCTGTTGTTGAAAAAGAAGTGGCGCTTCCGTTCCTAGCTGGACAGGTCACAATCAGTAAGCTTGTCGCATCCAGACACTTATACACATGGAAAGAAGAGAGACAACATGCAACGCAATATTTCACACTTTATAACTATCGATCAGTCAGAGAGGAATGAATGAAATTACATTATATAATGGAAAAACAAAATCATGGAACCAATAGCAAAGTCATGTATATTAAGATACGAGAGAACGATTACAACCGATGCTCTGACATCATGATATTCCTTTGACAGGGCTCCAACAGGACGTGTCTCACAAAGCTCGTCAGGGATTCGACAGAACTCTCTCTCTCACAGGGTTCTCCTTAACTCTACTCTTGATTTTCACTTAGCTATAATTTCCTTCCCAAAGTTTCAGCTAGCTAGCAAATGGAGAAGGCAAGCTTTTATAGAGGGATGAAGGGAATTTGGGATCCCTATAATCATGGGATAGAGTCCTATCTCTTAGGAAGGTTCCATGAGAGGTGGAAAACCACTTCCTAATTAGGGAGATCTGGTGGCAAACAACCCAACCTCATTTTGATGATCTGTTCTGAAGTTGTTAGAATCAAAATTCCGCCTTCTATTGTTAAAAAACATTCCTTAATAGGCTTGGTGCGGGCACAACACAGGGACAGAGCACCAACTGGCGCGCCCACTAGTGTGCATTTTCCCCATTGGCGCGAGGGATGAACTGGCTACCTGTGCCAATGCCAAGACATGGGTTTTTAGGGTTTTTCAGAGGAAATTTTCTTCAGGAGAATTCTTGTCCTTATCTAGAAGGATGCCATCAGGGTGTTTTCAAGAAATTTTACTGTTCACAGGTCATGGGAATAGTCCTCCAATGTACGAGATGAGGGATTGCAGGGACGGTGAAAAAATGCCATGTAACAGATGCCCCCTAAAGCATGAGGTCCGAGAGAGAGGGAGGGGTGAAATGCTTTATGAGAACACCCCCAACTGAAAACACTGCCGTCAGAAGACCTGCGAATACAAATACAACTGATATTTGTGATACATGATATGTGGTATGGGCGCAACCATCCATAATAGAGTGTACAAAAACTGGGATCCAAGGTATGGACGCCACCATCCAGTAAATAAGGATCAACAAGTAGACTCAGGTATGGTCGCAGCCATCCAATCAAATAAGCCATGTAATAAATCATAATAATCCACAAAGAACATGTAGCCTAGATATTTATCAGACAAAATCCAGGGTCTTGCGCTCCATCTCGAACCGAACAAAGTACAAGTTCGAGCATGCGAATATGTGAGCTGAAGTCGAACATGCAAGAACATCATCTGATTACCAGCCAATAATGAAAGTCGTTAACAGACGCGAGAGAAACCACCAATAATGACGATGGATCTCAAGGTACAAGAGGTACAATCCATGGAATGTGAATAGTGAGCTGGCGTCAAACACCCGCAAAATCATTCGATCGAATGCCAATAATGAAAACCTTGCATCGAATGCGAAGAACCTGCCATTGAGGCATGCAGGCTCCAAGGCACCTGAAGGGAGTCTCTAGATCAACTTCCTGGATAATGAGCTGAAGTCGACAAGAAGTGACCTTGATCGAAGGTGGGCCTTTATTTTTCCCACATCATCGACACGAGACAGAGGAACATGATGTTTGTGAATCAAGACCGATAGAGAATCAGAGGGAGGTTGAAAACTGCAGAGGCCAACTTCTCTTGAACATATTGGCGGCACGAAATTAGATTTGGTAGTATTTTACATCAAAGGATCTGAGGTCATGGTGACGTGTCAAAGAGCAGATGAGCGGTCAAAATAGATTACCCAACCCATGAAGGCAAGAAGATAACGAGATGAGATGTCCCCAACCTGACACGAATGCAGATGAGTGCCATGTTCAAGAGAGACATACTGCCGACATGACTATAATACTGGTTCCATTTTTCCCCACCATTTCTGGCGAGTACCCAAATTATTTTTGGAAACAAGCTTGAAGGGGATAGCATGTGCTTGGAATATAAGTTTGTCCTTCGAACAAATCCAACCTAGTACATTTAGCGAGCCCTAGGAAGGAGGAACTCGAGTAACATCATTACGACGGAGTCCGATGTAATCAGTTTTTAACGAGTCTGACAAAGGAAGAACTCGACGTCTTTTCATGTTTACAGAGTTTGAAAAGACAGCGGAAAAGAAAACTCCAGTAAGTCCCTTTTCATGAATAGTCCCTCAGATCCGAAAAGGTAGAAAACAATATCCGAGAGAACCTCCTAGTCATGATAGGATAGGGTATTCCTTTTTCGTAAATAATCTATCCCAGCCCGAAAAAGGGGTAAACGTATACTGGGTAGATTTCGTTTCGCGGCCATTTAGCGAGTTCAAAACGACAAGCATCTCGGCAATATTTTCATTTTTAGAGAATCGGAAAAGCGCTGAAATATGACTTCAGTAGTGACTTTTTCATGTTTTTACCGTGTCCGAAAAAGTATAAAATACAACTCGTGTCTTTGTCCTAATCACATGAAAACCTGTCGTTGCACAAAAAGCAAGTGTAAAACCCATTTTTTGACAAAAATATAATAAAATATCGGAAAAACAAGTCTTAAAACCTAATTTCGATTTGAAAAGTTATAAATATTACAAATAGTAAAAACTTATTCACTTTTCACCTTTTTACCTCTTTGCAGAGCAATAGTGAGCCATTTCCTTTGCGATCTTGAGGCAACGATTGTGAACAATCCAGTGAACTAATCTGGATTCCGTCTTCTTCAGGTAAGAGCCGCTTCCATTAGCCATCTTTTAAGCTGCATTTAATTATATTTAATCATGATTTGAGTTATTTTAGGGAGGGAATTTCAAAATTTAGGGCTCCGCGGTTGGCGCCAATGCGCTCTATTTTACACAGAGGCCGCGCCAACGGCGCATCACAAATTACGGCTAAAATATCTCAAAAATGAACCAATGAAAAGAAATTTTGAATGCTTGAGGAGGTTTTGAACACTCCTATGTTTGATTTGATGCAGGTACAAAGAAAAAATGTTAATTGAATAGAAGGAAAGAGAGCACAGCGAGGAAGATGAAATGGAAATGGGAAATGAGCATTGTATGAATGCCCTCCGTAATAGCCGGCTGAAGAAATTCTTGCTGATGCCATGTCTCCGGACTTAGCCTGAACTACTACGATATATGATTAGCATCTGGGATGAGGATGAGGAGAAGTTCAAACTTCGAGATCAGGCACTTGAGCTCGAAGTGTCAGACGTGTACTTCATCACTGGACTGTCACATAGGGGTCCAGTCCCTATCTTGACCGGCACCAGGCCTTCAGGTGAAAACATGATGATGGTTATGGACAGGGTGTGCCAAGGGGCACGCAAAGGGACAGGTAGCGGAAAGGTAGATATTCATACCTTTCTTGATCTAGCACTAAGAGTAGTGCTACATACCATTACGCAGGCTGCGGGGTCGCAGGCACCGCACGAGGCTACAAATACACAGCTCCTTCTCGCATCGGAGTGCATGAACCCAAAAATATTTGACTGGGTCATGGCCGTGACTATGAATATTAAAAGGAAACTGACAAAATGCAAGAAGACCAAACTGAAATAGTTTGGATATGGGTTGATCCTGGTGTCGTTCTTTCTGGAATGACTACCAATCTTCTAGTGTCAGGGGGCCATAGTCCCAAACCCACCACTGAGAGAGCCACTGATGGCTTGATGGGCGGCATTAATGCCCAGGGTAGGGGGTGGCCAGCAGATGTCATGGCAGCCCGAGTTCTTTGACTGGCTCCAACGACAGTTGATTTTCATGGAGGACTAGCCCTATGCGGGCATCGATTTTACCGGAGACCCAAACCTTCCGCTCTCGGAAGGAGAGGACTGGGACGAGGAGCTGGGTAAGAATCTTTTTAATTTTATGAGTTTTATGATTTTTTGGTATAAATTCATGTTCTAATAGCTGATCCTATATGTATGCAGATGTTGGCCCAGAGAGGCTCGCTAGAATGTCACCAATAGTGAGGAGGACCCCTCTCGCTTATGACCCTCAAGGTGAGGGGGGCGAGGAGGACGAGCTTTTACAGAACCTAGAGGGGATCGCTCTCAGAGTTCCATATTATGCTCATTTCACTGATGTTCTAGGCACACCGTAGGGGTGCTGAGTCGACTCCACTGCTTACTGAGGCGGTTGGTGCGGGCAGTGACACACTACCATGAGCACCATGCTGATTAGTCACCTAGGCTTTTTATTTGCATATTTTTTAGAGACATGTCTTCTCCAGATGTAACTGAAACAAACATGTATATTTTTGGGTCTTATATGATGCACAAGTTGCGAACGCCCGACCTAGATATATACATCTATTTTCTACATGGATCTTACTTACATATGATGATGTTTTTACAAATTGCGTAAATGTCTATCTAATACCATGTTGGCTACTGCATCTGTTAGTGTATTCATTCGTCTTGGTATATGATGATATGTGATGTAATCAAAATTTATTTCAAGTAAACGAATACGTAGATACAGTCTTAAAATGCATGGGTTTCTAACTGAATAATGACCATTGAGCTGTAAAATCACAAGCTGTGAGTCTAGATGTACAAGTAACACATGAATGCCAAGGTTAACAGCCTCGGTGAATAATTCCAAAACGACACTATATTCCGCGACATTATTTGTAGCAGGCCCTAGACAAACACCTTGTAAATTAACCAACTCACCATCAGGATCATAAATTACCCAGGCTGTCGAAGACAGGTTCCTGGTACTGCGGGAGGCACCATCCGCGAAACCGACATAAGGAGTAATAGACATCTGCAGAATTAGGAAGACCCAATAAGCAGAAAAATACTTACAAAGCACACCACACCACACATACACAAAAATGATAAAATCACCTATGTACATATACTATGCAAGAATGATTCAAGCATAATATTTCTTCAGGTACAACCCATTTCTGGGCTGCGCTAAAGAAATACCTTCATAATCGATTATCTCATAAGCCCCATTTTTCAATACACATTTAATGATATAGGGCCCATGCCACATAGGTTGGAATTTTCCTGAACCAAGCTTGTCATGGGCTTGATCATACAAGAGGACGAGATCCCCTTCGATAAAAGAGCATGGAGAAACCGTTTGATCGAAATGAGATTTAAGCCGCTTTTTCTGTGCCTCGATAACCAAAGCAGCCAAGCGGCGAGTTTCATCCAATCTCTCGAGATATAGGACACGTTCTTCCTCTGGCGAAGTATCGGGCAGTAATTCCACAGCCAATTTTAGTGAAGGGATCTCACATTCAACTAAAAGAGTAGCTTCCAGACCATACACCAACTGAAATGGTGTGAATCCGATTGCACTCTTCACTAACGTTCGGTAGGCCCAAAGAGTTGAAAACAACTGGAGATGCCAACTTGATTTGTGTATACCAATTGTTCGTTGAAGCATCGTGACAAGTACCTTGTTCACGGCTTCAACCTGGGAATTTGCATAAGGGTAGTATGGTGTTGATTTGTCATGAAGCAAGCCCAACTTAGATGTCAGCTCTTCCATCATGTAGTCCTAAAAATGAGAGCCATGATCAGTGACGATGGCTTGAGAAACGCCGAAACGAGTGATCACATGATTGAAAATGAACTGTGCAGCTGTCTTACCGTCTGCAGCTAGTGTAGGCATCTCTTCAGCCCACTTGGTGAAATAATCTACGACAACGATGATATAAGCAAGCCCTCCAGCTGAGTGAGGGTTACACGTCATAAAATCAATGCCCCATTTGGCAAAAGGGCCCATGGTAATGACAGGATGTAATGGGAGAGATGGCGCACGCATCTTGCGTTGGAAGATCTGGCACGCGTGACACTTTCATACTGCAACAATACAATCTTTAAATATAGATGGCTAGAAATAGCCTGCATGAAGGATCTTCTATGCAGTAGCATAACCGGATATGTGACTGCCATAGGTACCACTGCGACAGTCATTCGGAACTTTCTCAGCCTCTTCTAAGGTCAAACATCGGTGGAGTACAGAATCGACTCCGATGCGATATAGGGTATCTCCGATAATGTGATATGGTTGCGACTGATGTTGAACGTGGCATCGAGCATCCTTTTTTAACTAGAACCGGAAGGTCGATGTCTGGAGGTACATGATGATATCACCGTACATGGATCAAGAGTGTTGATTAAGAAGAGAGTTTCGTCCCGGATATGATCCTTGGATTGAGACGGAACAGAGTCGGTAGGGAGAGAACAAATGAGATCAGAAAAAACCAATGATTTCTTAGATTTGGCCGTAGTGAATTCCAAATCAAAATCTTGGAGGATCACAATCCACTTTGAGTACTTTCCCCCGAGCATTTTTCGAGACAAAATGTAAGTCATGGGGTTGCAATTGGAAATCACAGTTACCATATGCAATAGGATGTAATGGAAAAATCGCTGAACAGCCTGGACCATGGCCAGCGCCAACTTCTCGACGTGTGCATAATGTGTTTTAGTGTCGAGGAGGTTTCGAGATAGATAATAAACCACATGTTCATTACCGTTATTTTCATCCTATACTAGAACCATGGCAATTGTACTGAATGCGGTAGCCAAATAGAGGGTAAAGTCGCGATGATAATTTGGAGGACGTATTAATGGAGCATTGACAAGCAATGTCTTAAGTTTATCGAAATATTTCTGAGCAATCTCGTCCCAATGGAAAGGGACGTCCTGTTTTAGAAGCCGCGTAAACCCTTTAGCTACCTCTGCATAGTTTGGGATAAAGCGACGTAAGAAATTTGCTTTCCCTTGAAGACTCTGAAGTTGATGCAATGAGGATGGGGAGGGGAGATTAACGATAGCCTCAACCTTGAGAGGGTCAAGGCGAATTCCATCCTTAGAGACAATGAATCCTAAAATTCGAATAGAGTCAATGTAGAAGATGCACTTGTGAGGATTAAGCCTGATGTTGTAACATTTGCAGCGGAGAAAAATCTGGCGAAGATGTTCCGGATGGTCTTCACGTAGATCTGAATGAGCCGGAAGGTCATCCAGGTATGGCTGAAAAACATTACGTATGTCGTGAAAGGCGTAGGACATGGCATGCTGGAAGGTAGCCCCAGCGTTTTTTAAGCCGAAAGGGAGCTTCTTATAGGCGAATCTTCCCCATGGATAGATGAAAGCGGTCTTATGTTGATCGGATGGAAGGATATTGATTTGATTATAACCTAAAAAGTTGTCCATAAGGGAAAATATCTCACTCCCCGTGCAATCGTCAATGATCTGATCGATAAAGGGGGTGGGGTAGTTGTCCTTAGGGCAAGCCCGATTGATATCTAGATAGTCAACACAGACTTGAATTGTGCCCTATTTCTTATTTACAGGGACAATATTGGAAACCCACTCTGTCAGAGGGATCGGATATATGAAACCCGCTTTAAGATGTTTCTCAAATTCAACTTTTATAGCAGCGGCTTTCTAAGGATGCACTGGACGTAGATGCTGGCGCACAGTCTTCGCACCGGGATAGGTGGGAATTTCGTGCACAATGATACTGGGATCAATTCCAGGCATCTCTTCATAAGACCATGCGAAAAAATCACGGAATTTGCAAAAGAGACTAGTGTACACTTGAATCTCATCGAGAGAACAAGTGACTCCCACATGGATGTTCTCGACGACCCCCAGTTTAATGGCGATGTCGATAGGCATCGTTTGGGTAATATTACTTAGATTTCCTTCTGAAAAACTTCATGAGTCAATATTCGCGTTTGGATTGGCGGAGAGGGAACCTGAGATGAAAAACGCTCGAGACAATTAGACATTACCCCTAGGCTAGGCATGAACGAGGAACGATGATGTCCATCGCTCCACGACAGATCTTCGAGAGACATAGTCTCCATGATAGCTTTTTCAGACGGAAAAACTTCTCTCAAATGATCGGGCGAATCTACATCGCCGAGCCAAGGGGATTGACAATAAAAATCAAGAGCCATGCTCAAAGGAGCATTATTAGCAAGAGGAGGATCCGATGCGGCAATGATCTCACAATAATTGATTTCAACCGCGGTCAGAGGCATCGATTCTCCAAAAGAGGAAACCTGTTTAGGAGAAGGGATGATCCATGAGTCATCTGACCTAGAGATCATATTGACTTGAATGGTGTTCGGTGGTGGAATGGGGAAAATACCCATGAGAACGGGGTCTTTGAAAAGACCTGGTCCTACATTGTTGGGGGGATTAGGAATTTGATCCATGTATGGCGCGTTGTTCTCAGAGGACGAGGTAAATAAAGACAACTGATTGATAGTAATAATCTTTCCCTCATGTGGAAACTTCAAAATTCGAAAGAGGGTGGACGGAATGCACAACATGGCATGGGTCCAACTGCGACCGAGTAGGAGATTGTAGTTGAGTTTTGCATCAATGAATTCCACTTCAACGTTGATTGTCTTTCCTTGTAATGTAATCGGTAGACTCACGAGAACACCCAAGGGTTTTGATTCCCTTCCATCGAATGCCTCAAGGGAATTGGGAGATGAAGTGGGGGCTGGAGAGCCGATGGCCTTCCAGCAAGCAGATGACATAACGCAGATAGATGCACCTTCGTCCACAATGGCTCTATGAATATTAAGGATGTTAATGCTGACTTGTATAACAAGCGCAATCTGGTGCGGAAGTCGGGGGAAAAATTTCTCTAGATTGAAGGTGAGAAGGCTAGAATAGGCAGGATCAAATCCGCCAATTGCAGACAACAAAGCTTTCCGTTGAGACAGGAAACTCTGAAGTACTTCCAACGGGGACATCGTGGAAGGCGCCTGTGCCAAATCCTCAACAATTTTGTAATGTTGAGCAGCACAGGCATTCATATTATAGGAAGACTTTCAGAGAACACCTTTGGAAGGTGGCCGTACAACGGGTTCAGCATTGGGCCTTTCAATTTCAAGAGGACCAAAGGTAGGCGGGGGAGGAGGGCCATCAATGACTTCCTTCTCAGCTGCCTGGCATGATCCAGCATAATCCTTCGACCGAGTGGCAATAGAAACAGGTGCAACACCATTCATCATGAAAACCTGAGACCCAAACGGTGCAGATGGGGAAGGCTGCTCGGCCATCTGGGTCTACTAAGATGGAAAAGGTTCCTTAAGAACTGCTAGAGTTCCCTTAGAGCCCTTAAGAATTTGACTAACCTTGGATAGTCTAGGAAAATCTTTGGTGTAGTGGTCTTCATCACAAATCAGGCAAGGGTACTTCGGTTTTAGCTGTGAACCATCATCAGCACGTGGTTTGGACGATTCTGGTTTTGGGGCATCAGATTTGGATTTTCCTTTGCCCTTCTTTTTCCCTTTGGAAGTCTTGTCCATGGGATTGGCCTGGACGGCGTTGACCTCTGTGGTCTTACCAGAATCTGGGGTAGGTGGAGGAGTAGAATTGTTGGAAGAATTCGATTTATGCTTCCCATTGGAAGACTTGCGAGAAGTCTAAGAGATGGAACCAATAACACCGTCAACCGATGGGGTAGATGGTGTTTTAGAGGTCCCTTGTCGAGGGGCATCAGTCAAGATGTTGTATAACATGCCGGACTGAGAGTACACTAAATCAAGGTACTGGGCACGAGCAATGGCTTGTTCTTTGGTTACACATGCCCCCATAGAAATGTCTTATGCAATCTTATTGACAAAAGAGGTAGTGAATCACTGAGTTAGAAGCTGATCAAGAATTTCAAACTTAATCAGATGATGACGACGTCTCCATTCATGAATATGGTCTGAAATATGATTAGCTTTGTCTTGTTTCAAAGATGTCAGGAGATGCGTCGCGGCTTCGTAACAAACCGTTAACTAGAAATGCATCAGGAATACCATAGCTAGAGTATTTAAATCTTGAAAAATACCATGTGGCAGTTCTATATACCATTTAGCAGCAGCGCCGGTAAGAGTGCGCTGGAAAAGACGCAGAAAAATCGAGTCATCCACCCAAGAATTCGAAGAACACCATAAGTGGTATGTCATGACATGTGCTTCGGGGTCTTCTCTAGATTTACCCTCAAACTTAGGACAATCACCAGGCACCTTCGTCGGAACCAGAGGCCAATATGGATTATGAAGAATTGGATCATTGGTCAATTTGGACATGTCTGGTAACTCCAACGTGGCGAGAAAAGGTAATTGAGGGTTAAAAGGCATGCCAGGTCCCCAATAAGGACCTGTACCTGTACTCCATCCTAGTTGAGCATAACTCTACCCCCATTGGTTCTGTCCTAGAGGATTCTGACCATAGGGGGTGTAAGCCAGATAATTAGGTTGATACATCGGCTGAAAACCAGGATACGGGGGTCGATAACCAGGGTACTGATTCTGATTATATGTGGGCCCCGATTGAGCAATGTATGGATTTTGATGTGGAGTATAAGTATAGCATAGCTGTTGAGCGTAATGACCAGAACCTTGGGGTGGGTTGTAAACCAGTTGAGACTGACCTTGAAGGTAATAGTCACCTTGGGGTCGAATGGGCTACTGGTAAGTGGGGCCCTTCTAAGCCGGATAAGTCAGGCGCACAGGTGGATTCGGCTGTGGCGTAGAATAGATCGGCGGCCGAGCAGGGTTAACAGGCTCTACAGGTTGTCCTGGTTGAACAGGTTGACCTAGCTGATGAGAGACACCAGGTTGCCCTGGATGATGAGAGACACCAGGTTGCCCCAGCTGAGCAGGTTGGCCTGATGGCAGGAGTGGGCCAGGTTGTGCTTGATAACTAGGTTGACCTGTGACAGGACCATAAGATGGCCCTGGCTGTGCAACATTTTGACCAATCGGAAAATGAGGCTGCTGAGGTTGCACCAAAGGTTGAGAAGGATGGGTTTGCCCCCCAAGACTGTATGGTGGTCTAGGTTGATACCCTAGTTTCCCTGTCGGTCCTTGAGGTTTCTTTGGTTGGACCATAGGGTGAGGCTGCAAAGGTTGACTTTGAGGATTTTAAGACTGCCCTTGAGGGTCGTAAAATAACCCCTGCTGGACCGAAGGTTGTCCCTGTAAGGGTTGTCCTTGCGGGTCATACGCGTACCCTGGCTAGGCTGAAGGTTGTCCCTGGAAGGGTTGTCCTTGTGGGCCAGAAGCATATCCTTGTTGAAACAAAGGTTGTCCCTGAAAGGGTTTCCCTTGTTGATTATAAGGTTGCACAGGCTGGGTAGATAGAAAAATCGTTAATATACTGATAAGCCTCAAGAGTAGGAAAATGCAGGGGGTTTCCCTGCTCATCATATTGATATGTAAATACGTAGATAGGGGCACCATCCGCTTCATAATGGGAAAATTAAGGATGATTAAGATCCTGAGAGTATTGACCAACCTTGGAGATCGGCGGCTGTAAAGAAATTCGGTACTCCTCGGGAGAAATGTTCTCTGGAATGGAAAAAGCTATATAAACGTCTTCAGGAACTGACGAGGTCCTAGTTGACTGAGTAGTGAGAACATGCATAGACGCAGCCACGCAGACAGTAGGTCTAACAGGTGCCGATGTGACAAAATGAGATGGCGTGAGAGGTGTCGATGGCGACATCCCTAACGAGGGAATGGTCGGTCCTGTGGACAGAGTCGATATTTCCATAGAGGCAATAGCGGCAATGACCTGACTTAAAGACCTATATCTAGCTGGGAGAGATGGACCAAGTGAAGACATAACAGAAGGTTCGGGGATGTCTTCGAGAAAAATCTGGTAATCTTCACCAGAAGTAGGAATCCCCTCACTAGGAGTAGGACTAGATGGGTCCATATCTGACCCTGTCGTAAGATCTTCTAAAAGACGATGGGGACTAGGAGGTTTTACAGCAGCCAAAAAGGGTGATCCCGATGTAAGAGGAGGGAAGTGTTCCCCTACTCCAAATCCAAACCAAGCATTGGACAAGGGCCAATTGAATTCAACTGGTCCTCCAAAGGGAAGTTCAAATATAACCAGTCCCCTGTCGAGAAATTCGGATACAATGGGTTGCTGATGCTCAGCAGAGGACTGAGAGACCTCTGATGAATCGTCTGTATAAGGACTACTAGTAGAAAAAACTGATGGTTCCGACACTATGACTATAGCAAAAAAGAGGAAGAGATTAAAAAAAAAGACGCACAGGCAAAAACCAAGGAAAACAAAAATAGGCCAAAAAATCAATCTCTAAATGGGTGTGTGATCGTAGGTGATTAATTTTACCACATTGAAACTGGAAATTTTACTGTTTCATGTTTTAAGAGTCTAGAAACGAGTAAATATGACTTTATCACTTTCATTTTGGAAACAAGCGTGAAAGGAAAAGTGCTTGATGATCTTTTCAAATTTAGGGAGTCAGTAAAGATCAAAATGATCGTTCTGGTAATCTAGGTAAATGGGTGTACTAGATATCTGTGAACTGCCATATACACCTTGGTAAAAATGAAAAAGAAATCAACCAAGTACTTAACGTACGTGCAGGTAATCTCTCTGAATGCTGTGTCCGATGTATCACAGGTAAAAGGCGACAGACTCGGCTTCCTATGGATAAAGGATTTGCAACCTAATGGGGTCTCCCTTTATATACACGACGGTATGGGGAGCACAAGTCCGTACTAGCGCTATCTATAGCCAAATGGTGAGTGACAGCTGCTAGGCTTAAAGACGTCGAAACACGTCTCTACCTTAGAGTACTAGATGTTCCGTTAAGTTTCAATGCTGCCTTAGGTTAATTCAGTAAATTTTAAAGTTGATCTTCAATTTACGTTTCGATTTCAAGGCCCTATCGAATTTTGGATCTCACAAAACCTCTAGTCTATGCAAACTACATGCCACAAAACATCATTTTGTTCAATGAAGAGCTATCTACGGGAGAGTTGAGAGCTTTCAAATGACAGCAAAATGAAAACACAAAAACATCCACTACCGTTTTCAATGCAAGCTAATGAAACTAGAAAAATTTTCTCTAGAATTATATAATGCTAGTAATGCAAAAGAGTTTTCAAATTTCACTATGCCATTCGAAATGAAAAAGATTTTTTTTTGTATTTTTCAATATATTAGAGAAAATGCACTAAATAAATGAAAAACTAATGAAAACATCAATTTGAGAATGATAAAGGGAGAGCTAAAAGAAAATCAAGTTCACTCAACTCAAACAAGCGAAATCAAGACTCAAACTGATGACGAAATCCCTTAAAGAAAAGAAGAATCTCGAAAGAGACTCAAACAAACCGTGTGATCTAGGCTTGGAGCAACACAAAGTGAAATTGAACGAAAGAGAGAACAATCACTCAATAAACGTAATGATTCAATGGGATTCAACAAGATGAATGCAAAGAAACAAAAACAAAGTTGACTGGGAAAGCAAAGACCTAAAACTCCCACGGGGGGCTCAGCACACTGAAGCACCTAGAAGCCCTAGGGCTAAAATGAAAAACTGACAGAAAAGGGCAAACAACCAGAGGACAAGGGCTAAACACAGTTAAAAATGACTTCAAAGCACTCAATCAGTTAGAAAAAATGAACCAGTACCAAAATTCAAGCTCAGAGAGTCCAAGAACAGGCAAACCCTAAAACCAAGCAGGGTTGGTGCGCCTGTTTGGCTATAATCTGTGCCAAACAGGGGTTGGCGGGGGGGCCTAACTAGAAACAAGCGCTAATTGGCATGAATGTCAGGGGGATAGCTGTGCCAATCAGGTTTACCCTAGAAAAATGATGAAAATGGACAAACAGAGACTAGATTTGGTCTTCTGGGGGTTGAACAGGGGTTTAACACCAAGGAAGGTGAACCAGAAATGCAGAGTAATCAAACGAAAAGCCAAAAAACAACCCAATGGAGGAAGGAAAAACTCCCATTGATCCCCTGTGGAGTCGCCAAATTTTTATGGAGGTAAATCCCCTCTGCAGACAGAGGCGATCCCACTAGCCCTAGAGTGGGTCTAGCAACAATCGAAACACGCAAAGTTGTTGCTTCCTAGTCACAAAGAATAGAATCACGATATATCGCTTATCGTGATTCCTTCGCTGTTGTTTTTGAAGAAGAAGTGGAGCTTCCGTTCCTAGCTGGACAGGTCACGATCTATAAGCTTGTCGCATCCAGACACCTGTACACATGCAAAGAAGAGAGACAACATGCAATGTAATATTTCACACTTTATAACTATCGATTAGTCAGAGAGGAACGAATGAAATTGCATTATATCATGGATAAACACAATCATGGAACCAATAGCGGAGTCATGTATATTAAGATACGAGAGAACGATTACAACCGATGCTCTGACGTCGTGATCTTCCTTCGACAGGGCTCCAGTGGGACGTGTCTCATAAATCTCATCAGGGATTCGACGGAACTCTCTCTCTCACAGGGTTCTCCTTAGCTCTGCTCTTGATTTTCACTTAGCTATAATTTCCTTCCCAAAAGTTCAGCTAGCTAGAAAATGGAGAGGTCAGGCTTTTATAGAGGGAGGAAGGGAAGTTGGGATCCCTATAATCACGGGATAGAGTCCTATCTCTTAGGAAGGTTCCATGAGAGGTGGAAAACCACTTCCTAACCAGGGAGATCCGGAGGCAAACAACCCAACCTCATTTTGATGATCCGTTTTGAAGTTGTTAGAATCAAACTTCTGCCTTCTATTTTTAAAAAACATTCCTTAATAGGCTTGGCACGGGCACAACACAGGGACAGAGCGCCAACTGGCACGCCCACTAGTGTGCATTTTCCCCATTGGTGCAAGGGATGAACTGGCTACCCACGACAATGCCAAGACATGGGTTTTTAGGGTTTTTTAGAGGAAATGTTCTTCACGAGAATTCTTGTCCTTATGCAGAAGGATGCTATCAGGGTGTTTTTAGGACATTTTACTGTTCACGGGTCACGGGAATAGTCCTCCAATGTACGGGACGAGGGATTGCAGGGATGGTGACAAAATGTTGTGTAACAATCACTCTGAACAAATTGGGAAAAGGAAAGGGCCTATGAGCTCTTTAAAATTAGTTAGGCTGAAATGCGTGTGTTTAGGGATTCTAATCACTTAGGAAGGTGTGTACGTTTTGTAGAAGGCACATTCTCTAGAATGTGTTTATATATATATATATATATATATATATATAATCTATTCTAATTTACTATCTATTAATATTTGATTATAAGTGGTTATATTTTATAAGATAGTGTTTTTAAATATATTTATTATGTTGTTTTAAAATACAAATACACAACAAAAAGGAATTATATAAGAATTACTTTCATAAATGATGAAGTATGTTATTTTTAGAGGATATTGTTTAATAATTTTATCTTTCAAATTTTAATGTTGTTGTAGCTGCTACAACCCTCTCCAAAAATTTTGGCCTATACCAAAATTCAGAGCCTTTCTTGGTCTTGTTCATTACTGTCGCAAAATTTTAAGCTAATCTTTTTTGTTTTCTCACTATATTTTGTTCCCTTTCACAAGATAGAAAAAGTTTCTTCTTTCATCATGTTAGCTGTCGTATTGCATGTACGAGCTTGTTATAGTGGTTCATAGAGGCCGCTTTTGTGCAAATGAATTTTTCTAGCCTTGTAAGTATCGGTCACAATCATTTCCAAAGTTTTGAGCACTGTCACACAAGTTTCCTCACGGTCATCATAAAGTGTATCTGTAGTGTTTCACTTTTCATAATCGGTCGTATCGTTGTCGCACATAGGGAAATGATTTTTTTGTATGTCAAGGATGATATATGTTATTTGAGTCATCAAAATATGCTAAGTGTGTTATCAGAGTCAAAATTCATCATTGTTCACCGATCTCACTGGTCCCACACTTAGTCATTTTCCAGAAAACTTCCTGACCAAGTAACTTAGTTTCACTCAACCTCCTCTGAGTTTCACACTGCACAATATCAATCCTTTAGCTATGACCTTATTTCTTGGAACTACGCAGTGCACAGTACTTGCCTCCCAAGACTGATCCATTGTGCAGTTTTTGTGACCAAGACTTGACCTTGACCTACAGAATTTCACACTCATGACCTCTAGCCTGGCCTGAACTATGCACTTCGTAACCTTAAGACACAAGCTCATCCCCTGAGACCTATAATTGTACACTACGCAGTCATACAGGCCTCCTTGACCTCTAGAACTACACAATAAGCGTCTCCAGCTCCAATCACTATAGCTTGTCCCCACTGGCCCTCAAAACGGCTTAGTCATGTCCCTCAACCCAGCCTGAACTGCACACTACATAATCTCAAGGCTCAAGGTTTCCCATTGCCTGGCTGAATTGCACAACTGCGAAGTCACTGTGCCTCCTTGTCCATCCTCTCACTTGTTCGAGACTCAATTCATGGATCATAATGCATCATCTTAGGCCAGGGATTTTTGGATTGATGTCGTCTCATCATGAGTGAATTGCAAGAATAGGTACTCTATCATGTCACGTCGAGATAATGAAGGAATTAAAGAAGGAGGGAAGCATGTTCGAAGACACTCTTATAGTTGAACTCACAAGATGTTTGATCAAAATAAAACGAAAGGAAACTAGTTTGCGACAACCATCCAAGACTTGAGATCATTGGAGACTCCTTATCACCAAGGCATGTGAAGGAGAAAATGAAATCTCTTTCATGAAGACACTTAACTCTCAGCAGCTGCAGTGGTTGGAAATTTCTATGGCATCAAACAGTCCATGCCAGCAGTGTCATGTCATGTCATGTCATGAGTGGTCATATGCCACATCACTATGGTGGACAATTGTATATTGTATTCAAAGTGTATTGTAAAGTGGAAGTCCAAAGGACACACATGGAATGTAAAGAGTCATGTAAGCTGAAAATTCATGGGAAGTCAAACAGTCATGAGGGTAGTCAAAGACCCGCCCTTGGTTATATATACTCCCTCATTGTATGAGCAAATGAATTTTCACCTTGGCTCCACTAGTAAAGCATTATAGAGATAAACGAGTTCTTTGTGGAGCAAGGAGTGGCTCCAGCACTCCACTATTGGAGCTAGTGATGTTCATTGTACATATGTGTCTTGGAATTTTTACTTAATAATAGAAGCTTTCAATACCAACACGTTCTTCATGCATGAATTATGAATATTTGTAAGACTGTTCTGCGGATGTTTTTATTTCATGTTTGTTGTCACATATACTAAGATAGTTGAACTATTTCGGTTATTTTAGTGCTTATCTTGTTGAGAATGTGTTGTAATGGTTGTAATTTTTGTCCCATACTTGTGGACTATTCCACGGGATATTAGACAGGTCCTTCTTAATTTTTGTGTGCAATGAACGTCACATCCCATATGGACTATTCCGTTGGATGTTAGACAGAATCCTTTGATTAATGTTTGTCCCTTCTTGGGTGGTACTATTACCTCTCTCTTAGAGACTCAATTCTATTTTCCCCTGCAATAGAAGAACCTTGACACACACAAACACATACGATTGAACACTCATCAGGCACACCCCCCTTGCTTTTCGAAGGCGCATGTGCACCCTTCTCTTGCTAACAATTAGATTCAAGGAAAAATATATAAGAATACATGTCAACCAGGCCGATATTCTAGATGGGGCTCCTACTCCAAATGGTGTGAGGTCTAATCGAGAAGACCCTTTGGTTGATGGATTTCCTGCATCGTCAACAAATGTACAATACATTCTTAATAGTTGTTTTCTGTTGGTTTTTTCAATTGAATTTTTACACATCCTGAAAAAATAAAACAATAAATTTCTATTAAAATCCTTAGTTGGAATACCTTGAAAAGCAAATATTTTCAAATTTATACAATTGATGAAAAATTTTCTTAATCTCCTCTCAATTATATTAATAACCCTTAAATACGAATGTAGTGATGAGTATGAAAGAATTGGGAAAAATGGTTGTGAGCCCTTTAAATTGGCACGAGTGAAATGCACTTATTTGAGGGATTCTAATACCAATCAACTAGTAAGGTTTTGTAGAAGGCACATTCTCTAGAATGTGTGTTTTTTCTTGATTACATTTTTTATTATTCTATTGCCACTTTTAAATTTTATGAAAATATAATATGTAATTATTATTTATATCATAATAGGTTGGCACAAGGATGCCTAGTCTTGGCTCAACTAGGAGGAGATTATTTTGGAGAATGAAGATAATATTAAAATACTATTACTTCTAAATTTAAGGATGAATTATGGGATGGTAAAGAGCTAGAGGGGAAAAGGAAGCTAAGATACTATAAGCAGGTGATCAACTCCTCTCGCCCATAATTATCTCTTTTCCTTAACTAGTGCTAAAAAGAAAATGAACATTGCAAAAATAAGAATTAACTCCCATGACATTGGTATATTCCTAAAAAAACTTGGGATGAAATAATCTATCAAGTTTGTGATACTAAGAGGATTGAATATGAGAAACACTTTCTCTTGGATTGCCTAGATCTTACTCACATCAGTTCTCATTTCCAAAACATATGCCACACTGCCAACTTACTTGAATTGTTCAATTAGCAAAACTATAACAATCTAGGAATGCTTCTTACCATTCTCTTTGATCATAGGAATAAATCATCATCATCATCATCATCGTCAACAAATTCTTTCATTAATATTTTTATAGTTAGGTTAGCTATGTTTTTGTACCTTATTTATCATATCACAAATAAATAAACATTTTTCTTTGATTTATATTGAATTAATATTTATCAATGTGGTTTTATTTAAGTGAAATCTTTTGACATTATTATTCTTTGGAATTTAAAAATATTAAATTAT
Organism: Pinus albicaulis; assembly: GCA_034641835.2. NCBI lineage: Eukaryota > Viridiplantae > Streptophyta > Pinopsida > Pinales > Pinaceae > Pinus > Pinus albicaulis. The sequence continues at coordinate 141,396,052 of CM076571.1, forward strand.
TCATAAACAAGTGACACAAAACTTTCAAACTAATAATAAAATTATAATAAAATTATTGTTGAGGAGATGTGTGAGTTTCTACCTCTGTCTGTGCCTCTTTAAAATAAAATTAAAAATTAATTTCTAAATAGAAAAATAATGTAGGATATAATTAAAAAAAAAAAATACGCTCTAAAGTAATAAGAAGTAAAAAAATGTGTGAATCTTGTACTTTTCAAAAATATTTCAACAAGATATTTAAATAAATTATTTGAAGATCTATATTAACTAATTTATGTTGATATCAACTTCATATATATCTATATATATAGAAAAAAAATTAAGTTTTTGTGGTTAAAATCTTTATTTAGTCCTATATATACTATATTTAGCATTCAAAAATACAATTTAAACAATGAAAAATAACACAATCCATTCAAAAGTACAATTTAAATAATGAAAAATAAGACATTGCATTTTTCACTCTAAAAAAGTTTGCACAAGAAGAAATTTGATTCCTCTCAACTCATATTAGATCCATACTTGATAAATCTATGCTAATTAATAAACACTAAATTAAAATATAATAAAAATATTAAATATTAAATAATATTCTAATAATAAAAATAAATTCTTAATAAATCACTTTAATCTAATCAACCTTCAATAATCATAATTCAAAATATTATTTATAATTTTTTATATTAATAAACACTAAATTATCGCTAAATTAAAATATAATAAAAATTATTGTTATGAAATTTCTTATTTTATAAAAAATATTAAATATTAAATAATATTCCAATAATAAATATAAACTCTTAATAAATCACTCTAATAAACCTCAATAATCATAGTTCAAAATATTATTTATAATTAATAAAACTTATAATAATTATAAAATTAGACAAAAAAAATATTCTTGAAAATGATAAAGCTCCTATGTAAATATGGAACTCTGAAAAAAAAATCAACCAAAAAAAAAGCAAAAAAATCAACTATATATATATATATAATCGAAAAAACCATAAAAACAGTGGAACAACTTTTTCCTTACTGGACTTTGTATGGCAACTCAAATTTCTCTCGCCGTTGTCGGATTTTATAATTACAACTTTATGTTCTTTCCAACACAAGAGTGGTGTTGGAAATATTATAATCAAAATTATTTAAAAATAAATTAAAATTAATATTTTATTTATAAAACTTTAATTTAAAATTATATATAAGAAAATTTTAGGTAAAAATCACATCATCACATTTTTGTTGACATTTTTTTAATCAACCAATGTAGTTATGAATTACATTGAATGGTTCTAAAATTCAACAAAATTATGATAATGTGATTTTTACCAAAAAAATTCTTATTTTTCATAATCCAAATATATAAATAAATATATACATAAATTTCTCATTAATATTTGGTTATAAGAGATTAATTTTTACTACATAGTTATTTTAAGTATATAAGTCTAGGACGAAGTTTAATGGTTTTTCATGTTCATTTCCTAAAAATCTAAATTGAGAACTAAAATTATCATAATTTTCTAGTTGCAAAATTTGAGGAGTAAAGTACAACAAATATGATACATATACCGATGAAGTATTAGAGTGGTATTTAATAATAGATGCATAATGTTTCGATTAACGGTTTTCCTGGATTTGTATAGAAGCTAGGTATGTGAGATGATAGTAATATTGAAATTTTATAATTTCATATATATATATATTAAATCTATTAAGATTATGATCAATAATTATATCAAAATTTCACTAATGTGGTTCATAGTTCCTAGTTCTTTATGTTTGGAAGTAAATTTAAAAGATAAAATATAATGTTGCATTTAATCACCATAAATTACTAAGTACAGGAGAGTGGAATGGAGGTGTAACAAATAAATTTATGATGTAGGTTGTGGTGGTTTGCTCTAATGTGCGGGAAGTATGTTTCGTGATACCTTCAAATTCATAATGAGACTTTGGCCCATTATGATGAGGCTAAAAAGATAGATTCCCTTCACGTGCCATAGGTCATGTCAACCCTTATAAGTCATAATATTCCTACTGAGTGTTGGATGACAAGTTGTTGGCAATAGATTAAGGGATATAGTAGCAACAAACTGGATTTGAAAGTAGGCCCCACCAAATAAATCCCAATTAGTTATCGATTCCTCAATAAATAAATAAAAATGAATTTAAGAGGTACCATTTTACCACCTATTAGCTAAAAAATTGTAATCATGACAACCATCATTGTGTCAATTTTTTTTTTAATTCAAGTATTAAGCATTCTTCTAATGCCCTATATGGAAAGATTCAAAGTAGAAAATTTATTTATCTCAAGAATTGTGGTTCCATGTTTTAGGTAACTTTGCTTGATGTTGTACACTCTAAGGATCAATTTTATATTATAAGACAAATCATTGCACTATTAAAATATTGAATTGTTCTTTAAAATAATAATAATAAGGGACATATGTCTCTTCAACAACTTTTCCACAACGTAGTGAGAATATGGAGAGATTAGGATGCACAAACTTGGTACTTTGAAAAGACTGAGTTTCCTTCCCATCTTGTCCTAAGGAGGATATCTATAGTATAAACATCCCCAATTGGGAAAATTTCTTTAAATCCTAGGAAATTGTTGGTCATTTTTTTTTCAATAGAAACTTTGTTGAAAATCTATAGACCATTCTAATATATTTTCCCCCTATGATACTTAGAGGTCCTTTTGGATCCCATTTTACTTTTACCCTGAGCTTTCCCCTTCATAAATTATAGAATGTGAGAGTTCCTATTCAACATTTACTCTCCTGAGAAAACCATGTAATAATGTTTATCGCACTTGCCTTTATAAACATTAAGACAACCATGCCCCATAATTTCTTGAATGATCATTTTTAGCCATGGAATTCCTTAATACAATTGGTTGAGAAGATATCATATTATGCCTTTAGATAGAGCACATGTGTGTTAGAGCATCTTTTCCCACACTTTTTTGAAGATGCACATATTGGCCTAAATTGTTTATTTCCGCATTGTAGTCATTTTTCCCCAAGTGAACTCTTTAAAAACATAAACTAAGTTCACACATGCTCATTTAGATTTGGCATAATGCATATGCATGTGACTCTTTGTTATAACATCATTTTCTACCTCTGTATACTTGATTCTCTGACTTATGGCCTTGGGCAACCCTTTCCCTTCAGACTTGGTCCTTCATCTAAAAATCATCATTTTGAATTCCATACATGAGTCGTCCCTATCAAAAGAACGTGCACATGCGATTCTAGCTATACCCAAACAGCGTATATAATTTGAAATTTTTAAAAAATATAAAATCCCTATTTTAGGCATTGTTTATGAGTTAGACTAGAAAATCACTCACTCTTAATAAATCACTCTAATCAACCGTCAATAATAATAATTCAAAATATTATTTATAATTAATAAAAATTATAAAAATTATAGGATTACACAAAAAATATTAATCATAATTCAAAATATTATTTATAATTAATAAAAATTATCATAATTATAAAATTACACAAAAACTATTCTTGAAAATGATAAAGCTCTAATGTAAATACGGAAATTTGAAAAAAAATCAACAAAAACAAAAAAAAACAAAAAAATCAACCAAAAAGAATTTTTTTTTTAATCGAAAAAACCATAAAAACACCAGAACAAATTTTTCCTTTCTGGACTTCGTATGGCAACTCAAATTTCTCTCGCCATTATCAGATTTTATGATTACAACTTTATGTTCTTTCCAACACTCAAGTGGTGTTGGAAATATTATAACCAAAATTATTTAAAAATAAATTAAAATTAATATTTTATTTATAAAACGTTAATTTAAAATTATATATATATATATATATATACACACACATATATATATACATACATACATACATACATACATACATACATATACATATATATATATATATATATATATGAGAATTTTATGTAAAAATCACATCATCACAGTTTTTGTTGACATTTTTTTTAATCAACCAATGTAGTTATGAATTACATTGAATGGTTCTAAAATTTCGACAAAATTATGATAATGTGATTTTTACCAAAAAAAATATTATTTTTCATAATCCAAATATATAAATAAATATATACATAAATTTCTCATTAATATTTAGTTATAAGAGATTAATTTTTACCACATAATTATTTTAAGTATATAAGTCTAGGACGAAGTTTAATGGTTTTTCATGTTCATTTCCTAAACATCTAAATTGAGAACTAAAATTATCATAATTTTGTAGTTGCTAAATTTGAGGAGAAAAGTACAACAAATATGATACATATACAAATGAAGTATTAATATTAGACAATGTTACACTAAGTGGTAGTTAATAATTGATGGTTTGCCTAGATTTGTATAGAAGCTAGGGATGTGAGATGATAGTAATATTGAAATTTTATAATTTTGTGTGTATATATATATATATAATTTTATGTATGTATTTATTATATCTATTAGGATTATGATCAATAATTATATCAAAATTTCACTGATGTGGTTCATAGTTCCTAGTTCTTTATGTTTGGAATTTTATATATATATATATAATTTTATGTATGTATTTATTATATCTATTAGGATTATGATCAATAATTATATCAAAATTTCACTAATGTGGTTCATAGTCCCTAGTTCTTTATGTTTGGAAGTAAATTAAAAAGATAAAATATAATGTTGCATTTAATCACCATAAATTACTAAGTACAGGAGAGTGGAATGGAGGTGTAACAAATAAATTTATGATGTAGGTTTAGGTGGTTTGCTCTAATGTGCGGGAATTATGTTTCGTGATATCTTGTCCTAGATTCAAATTCACAATGAGACTTTGGCCCATTATGATGAGGCTAAAAAGCTAGATTCCCTTCAGGTACCATAGGTCATCTCAACCCTTATAAGTCATAATATTCCTACTAAGTGTTAGATGGCAAGTTGTTGGAAATAGATTAAGGGATATAGTAGCAAAAAACTAGATTTGAAAGTAGGCCCCACCAAATAAATCCCAATTAGTTATCAATTCCTCTCAATAAATAAAAAACAATGAATTTAAGAGGTACCATTTTACCACCTATTAGCTAAAAAATTGTAATCATGACAACCATCATTGTGTCAAATTTTATTGTTAATTCAAGTATTAAGCATTCTTCTAGTGCCCTATATGGAAAGCTTCAAAGTAGGAAATTTATTTATCTCAAGCATTGTGGTTCCATGTTTTAGGTAACTTTGCTTGACGTTGTACACTCTAAGGATCAATTTTATATTATAAGACAAATCATGACACTATTAAAATATTGAATTGTTCTTTAAAATAATATTAATAAGGGACATATGTCTCTTCAACAACGTTTCCACAACGTAGTGAGAAGATGGAGAGATTAGAATGCACAAACTTGGTACTTTGAAAAGACTGAGTTTCCTTCCCATCTTGTCCTAAGGAGGATATCTATAGGATAAACATCCCCAATTGGGAAAAGTTCTTTAAAGCCTAGGAAATTGTTGGTCATTTTTTTTTCAATAGAAATTTTGTTGAAAATATATAGACCATGCTAATATATTTTCTCTCTATGATACTTAGAGGTCCTTTTGGATCTCATTTTACTTTTACCCTTAGCTTTCCCCTTCATAAATTATAGAATGTGAGAGTTCCTACTCAACATTTTCTCTCCTCAGAAAACCAGGTAATAATGTTTATTGCACTTGCCTTTATAAACATTGAGACAACCATGCCCCATAATTTCTTGAATGATCATTTTTAGCCATGGAATGCCTTAATCCAATTGGTTGAGAAGATATCATATTATGCCTTTAGATAGAGCACAAGTGTGTTAGAGCATATTTTCCCACACTTTTATGAAGATGCGCATATTGGCCTAAATTGTTTATTTCCCCATTGTACTCATTTTTCCCCAAGTGAACTCTTTAAAAACATAAACTGAGTTCATACATGCTCATTTAGATTTGGCATAATGCATATGCATATGACTCTTTGTTATAGCATCATTTTCTACCTCTGTATACTTAATGCTCTGAGTTATGGCCTTGGGCAACCCTTTCCCTTCAGACTTGGTCCTTTATCTTAAAAAAATCATTTTGAATTCCATATGTGACTCAACCCTATCAACAGAACGTGGACATTGAGTCTAGTTATACCCAACCAACATATATAATTTGAAATATTTAAAAGGTATAAAATCCCTATTTTAGGCGTTGTTTATGAGTTAGACTAGAAAATCACTCACTCTTAATAAATCACTCTAATCAACCGTCAATAATCATAATTCAAAATATTATTTATAATTAATAAAAATTATAAAAATTATAATATTATAAAAAACTATTAATCATAATTCAAAATATTATTTATAATTAATAAAAATTATAATAATTATAATATTACACAAAAACTATTAATCATAATTCAAAATATTATTTATAATTAATAAAAAATATAATAATTATAAAATTACACAAAAACTATTCTTGAAAATGATAAAGCTCATATGTAAATATGGAACTTTGAAAAAAATCAACCGAAAAGAAGAAAACAAAAAAATCAACCAAAAAGATATTTATTTTTTAATCGAAAAAGCCATAAAAATACTTTTTCTTTGTTGGACTTTGTATGGAAACTCAAATTTCTCTCACCATTGTCGGATTTTATAATTACAACTTTATGTTCTTTCCAACACTCAAGTGGTGTTGGAAATATTATAATCAAAATTATTTAAAAATACATTAAAATTAATATTTTATTTATAAAACGTTAATTTAAAATTATATATATATATATATATATATATATATATATATATATATATATGGAAATTTTAGGTAAAAATCACATCATCATAGTTTTTGTTGACATTTTTTTAATCAACCAATGTAGTTATGAATTACATTGAATGGTTCTAAAATTTTGACAAAATTATGATAATGTGATTTTTACCAAAAAAAATCTTATTTTTCATAATCCAAATATATAAATAAATATATACATAAATTTCTCATTAATATTTAGTTATAAGAGATTAATTTTTACAACATAGTTATTTTAAGTATATAAGTCTAGGACGAAGTTTACTGGTTTTTCATGTTCATTTCCTAAACATCTAAATTGAGAACTAAAATTATCATAATTTTGTAGTTGCTAAATTTGAGGAGTAAAGTATAACAAATATGATACATATTCAGATGAAGTATTAATCTTAGACAATGTTAGACCAGAGTGGTAGTTAATAATAGATGCATAATGTTTCGATTAACGGTTTGCCTAGATTTGTATAAAAGCTAGGGATGTGAGATGATAGTAATATTGAAATTTTATAATTTCATATATATATATATATATATATATATATATATATATATTATGATAAATAATTATATCAAAATTTCACTAATGTGGTTCATAGTTCCTAGTTCTTTATGTTTGGAAGTAAATAAAAAAGATAAAATATAACATTGCATTTAATCACCATAAATTACTAAGTACAAGAGAGTGGAATGGAGGTGTAACAAATAAATTTATGATGTAGGTTGAGGTGGTTTGCTCTAATGTGCGGGAAGTACGTTTTGCGATATCTTGTACTAGATTCAAATTCATAATGAGACCTTGGCCCATTATGAGGAGGCTAAAAAGATAGATTCCCTTCAGGTGCCATAGGTCATCTCAACCCTTATAAGTCATAATATTCCTACTGAGTGTTGGATGGCAAGTTGTTGGCAATAGATTAAGGGATATAGTAGCAACAAACTGGATTTGAAAGTAGGCCCCACCAAATAAATCCCAATCAATTATCAATTCCTCTCAATAAATAAAAAAACAATGAATTTAAGAGGTACCATTTTACCACCTATTAGCTAAAAAATTGTAATCATGACAACCATCATTGTGTCAAATTTTGTTGTTAATTCAAGTATTAAGCATTCTTCTAGTGCCCTATATGGAAAGATTCAAAGTAGGAAATTTATTTATCTCAAGCATTGCGGTTCCATTTTTTAGGTAACTTTGCTTGACGTTGTACACTCTAAGGATCAAGTTTATATTATAAGACAAATCATGACACTATTAAAATATTGAATTGTTCTTTAAAATAGTATTAATAAGGGACATATGTCTCTTCAACAACTTTTCCGCAAGGTAGTGAGAATATGGAGAGATTAGGATGCACAAACTTGGTACTTTGAAAAGACTGAGTTTCCTTCCCATCTTTTCCTAAGGAGGGTATCTATAGGATAAACATCCCCAATTGGGAAAATTTCTTTAAAGCCTAGGAAATTGTTGGTCATTTTCATTTTAATAGAAATTTTGTTGAAAATCTATAGACCATGCTAATATATTTTCTCCCTATGATTACTTAGAGGTCCTTTTGGATCCCATTTTACTTTTCCCCTTTGCTTTCCCCTTCATAAATTATAGAATGTGAGATTTCCTACTCAACATTCGCTCTCCTCAAAAAACCATGTAATAATGTTGATCGCACTTGCCTTTATAAACATTGAGACAATCATGCCCCATAATTTCTTGAATGACCATTTTTAGCCATGGAATGCCTTAATCCAATTGGTTGAGAAGATATCATATTATGCCTTTGGATAGATCACATGTGTGTTGGAGAATCGTTTCCTGCACTTTTTTGAAGATGCGCATATTGGCCTAAATTGTTTATTTCCCCATTGTAGTCATTTTTCGGGCCAAGTGAACTCTTTAAAAACATAAACTGAGTTCACACATGCTCATTTAGCTTTGTCATAATGCATATGCATGTGACTCTTTGTTATAACATCATTTTCTACCTCTATATACTTGATGCTCTGAGTTATGGCCTTAGGTATCCATTTCCCTTCAAACTTGGTCCTTTATCTAAAAAACATCATTTTAAATTCCATACGCAACTCGGCCCTATCAAAAGCACGTGCACATGCGAGTCGAGCTATAACCAACTAGCATATATAATTTGAAATATTTAAAAAATATAAAATCCATATTTTTTGGATGGGGTTTACGAGTTAGACTAGAAGCCTACCTACATCAGCCACCTTGTGGCCTAACTATATCCCAACTAAAGCAATTGTTCTGGGGTGGTATAAATACACCTCATGGGAAGGCCTAAGGGAGGAGAGAGATAGGTATTGATATTATAGCCATTTATTCCCTCATCAAGTTTGAATTAACTCTGTGCCTCCTGCATTCCTAGATTGTGGAAACCCTTGTTTACCTCACCGAGGTGTTCATTCCTCTTATATAAAATCCATGTGTATGCTTTTGGAAGGAGATTTTTGAGGCTTGGGTTGGATGGATTCGAAGGACAGTTTTTCTTGGAGTCGTGGCTGAATCAGGTGGTATTACTCCACACTTCTCTACATTCATCATGTTATTGTTCTGTAATTTAAAAGATTGGCAGAATAAACCCATAGGACAACATCAAAACCACTTTGGAAGCTGGGATCTAGCCCTGGCAGCTTCAGAGAGAGATCTCTCTTTATAATTTAACTTTGTTTTAAATGGATATTAGGCTAGTTATGAGTGTACTTGGTTGTTTGTTTGATTTGGATTGATTTGGTTGATTAAATTTCTATATTACCATTGGGAAATGGAGTCAAAATATAAAACTGTATGCTGCATCAATATTTAAAAGAGTTATGACAGGGCAAGCTAGGTTGGATTAACTGGATATTTTTAGATTTTTAAATGAATTATGGAGATGTAAGAATAGTGAACTTTAGTTAAGACTGAAATGAAATTAAGTATTTTTCAATTTGACTTCAATGGAAAACATATAAATTGTGAAGGAAACTAGAATAAAGTGTTTTAATTAACATGTCCTATTCATCACACTTTCTCTTTTACAATTAAGAATTCATGATACATAGAGAAAAGTAAAAGCAATGGAAAACACAGTAACAGTAGAAGAAATTCACCAGTAAATACACCACATGAATCCTGGAAGAATTCTTTGTATTATTGATGCTCCAACAAAACTTGGAATTTACAATTGTGCAGTAGGAAAAATATTTCATAAATCAACCTAGAATACTTCGAATAGTGAAGTATTTATACTAAAATATTACAAATCTTATTACAATCAATGTTGTTACAATAGGCAGTGTATTATTAGCCTAAATCGAACAATAACTCTAATTGTGAGAAAAGATAAGCTTGTTGGAGGTGAACTGGAATGTTGGCACTATTTTTGAGGAAACAGTTGCTGAGTAGACCTATTTGTTGGATGCGCTGGCTGTAATGTTGGCTGATGTGCTGGCTATAGATGACCTTTCTCATTTACTCTTTAATACTGAAGTTCACTTAACTTTCATCGATCTTCATGTGGGGTAGTTAACTTAATGATATTTCTGTAAATTTCATCCACTTCAGTATATTTAGCAAAAGTAGGCTTTACTGCAAAGATGTGGCTTACCTCATGTTGGATGAAAATATCATGACTTAATGCTTCCAAGAATGCTTTCCCTGTCATGGTGCCTTTGATATTGGATAATTTGGTCGTGTCTCTGGAAATATCATTTAGTTTCTTCACATAGTCTTGTTTGTTCCTCAGCTTGTCATTAGTTACAAACATAGAAGGCAGGCCCTTCTGGGTTAAAGGTTGAATCTTGCTGAAGAATCTATTCAAAGCTATCTCTAAGCTGTGGCATTTCTCTTCTAGCTGAACAATCATATTCTTCTTTATAAGAACCTTCTTCACTTCTAAAATTATCTTTGTTCTGTCATCCACTCCCAAGTCATCCAGCTCATATCTGTTCTTGAGTTTGATAACTTGATGATGTTGTTGGATGTAGTAGGCATATCTCCAAGCTCTTCCTTGATGGTTTTGATGACATCATTAGCTTTCTCTATAAATTCCATCTGTTCAAATATAATCGAGATACAGGGCTAGATTTCATTTATGGATTCAATGATATATATCAAGATTATTTCTTTGACTTGGCCCAATGTCTGTCCAATGGATGACTCTCTCTCTGAATTATGCAACATCTCTATTAGTTTCTATGCTCTCTGTTCTTCAGCTACATGGGAACTTTCAGTTCTATATTTATGATCCTGCAATAGTTTAACTTGATCTTGAAGTTTATTAATTTCCTCTGTCTAGATAGACAGATTCTGCACCGCCTTTGTTAATTGTTTTGCACCATCTTTTGTACTTGTTGTAGAAGCTATAGCTGTTGGGATGGTTGTAAGAGGTATAGCCTCCAAAGGGACCATAGAAATATTAGAAACCTGTTCTTTCTCCTTGATCATTTTCTCCTTTCTGATTCCATTTGTCCCAATTGGGAATTTTGCTCCATGATGAGCTTCATCGTGTCCGACTTTTGAGACTCTGTTTCTTCAATATCCTTGGTTAAAGGGTCTTCTGTGGTTGACAGTTTCAGCTACTTCCTTAAGTTGTTATGTCGTCATTTTTCTTTTTCATTATCTCTTCTGCAGCTTTAATGTTGGAAGGATCATATCCAACTCTGACCACTAAGTGTTCCAAAGACTTAATTCTTGTATCCTTGGCCAGAGAGGATATTTTCTCCATATTCAACTGTGACTGAATGTTTGCTAAGGAAACCTGCAATCTAGACAAAATCATAGTTGTATTAGTCAATGTGGATGAAATCATTTCACTTGTTTTCTTATGCATCTCCATTTGATCAATGGGATGGATGTCTTTGATTTCAAACTCAAATAAAGTATTTTCGTAATCTGCTGTTCTCTTGGGCTATGAAATTTGTGCCTCTAGAAAAGCCATTTGCATTTTTCCTTTCTCAGAGTCAAATGCTGACAACAATCTACTATGAGAACTGGAAGTCTACTTCCAGAATTGATTGTAGGTGCTAGTCTTCAAGATTTCATTTTTCAACTTGATTTCCCTGAATGTATCAAATATTGTTTTCTCTTTCTCTCTTGTGAGAACTTTATTTGTCAGACTGGCCTATTTCTGATCCTGTGAAGCTGTTGAAGTAGTAGGATAGAGAGTATTTTTTCCACCAAATTGTGAAGAGGTAGGTGTATCCTTGGTGATTATGGTGACCTCCTGTTCTGAATCTTTACTTGGGTTAACTTTAGCATTGAACTTGGTCCTATTCCTGTACATAATCTTGAATTCCTTGCTGGAATTTTTCAGTCACTGAAGGTGACTCTTCTTCCCTCATTATTTTTCCTAATGTCTCCCGTGGGATAGGAGTCTGTGATGTAGAAGTGGAGACTAACTTCTTCTCAGCCTCTTGCAGAGTGTTTTTAGTCCACTCTATTTGGTTCATATACGTTTTTATCGCTGGCCTGTGTTTATGAATGTAAGGAGAATAATTTTTTTCTACCCTTAGTTTTGAGATGGTTCCTAATGGATCACAGGACCAGTTGAAACTAAGGCTTAACTTCATTTCATTTAACATTCTCTCTGTTGTTGCAAATAAATGGTCCTATTTGTGTGTTAATTATGAATTATGAATTCTTCTTTGATGATAAAAAGTAGACTTCATCATCATTCAGCATTTTCCTGATGTATTCTAAAGCAAAAATCCCCACTGGGAGGAATTTTGGGAGCTTGTAGGGGGAAAGATCACATCCATAATTCCTCAAATTTGTATAGTTCTGGTATAAATACCAGTCACCTATCTTAGTTTGATCCGATAGCTATAAAAGTTTTCTGATATCTTCACCGATTCTTGGCTCAGGTGTACTTATAAGAAGACTTATTTTTGGATGTACAAACAGTTCAATGAACTGTTTGTACGAATACTCCTTTTTCTCTTTCATCACCATGGTAGTCCAGAAGATGACTGACTTTTGATTTCCATCATCATCTAATTTCTGCATTGCAAACTTAAATCTATCTCCCTGAAAATACAAAAACATATAAAATAGGATAGAGGCATATTTGAACACCTCTTCTATCTGAAATCTGACAAATTGGTCATGGATAACATTTTCTAAGAATTCTCTAAAATTGAAAAGGATAGATGGCTTAGAATATGCAGAAAAAATAGAAAGAAAACCTATGATTGGCTCATCTACCCACTTGTCAGAGTAATATCCAAGGAGGTAAGAAATGACAGTGATGATATGTTTGGCTATGTCAAGGAAAATAGAGGAAGAGTAGGGAGGATTATTCTTAGGCAATTGGGTATCTTCCGCTAGAAAAAGCTCAAGGGTTTTAGCCCTTTTGGAAAGACCCAACTTCTGATACAATTCATTGAGGGCTTCCTATGAGAAAGGGGTTCCAATTTCAATACAAGGGGCCTGCATCATTTGATAAATATATTGAATAGTGATAGTGAACATAATTTCTCCCGTGGGAGAAATTATGGCTCTTTGGCTAGGTATGTAACAGGCTTGACACTTGCGGATGAATTCAGGGGCATTGTGGTTATGGGGAAAAATGTATTGTGGTAAATTTGATTCCCACAATACAATATCGTCAAAATTATCTATGTGCTTGTCTTACAACCAACAATACATCTCAAAAAGCTCGAATTCACAGAGGGTTTCGTGAATTTTATAGTCTCTGTTGGCTAAAGTTGTGTGGTTAGGTCAACAGGAGGATGGACCAATGGATTTATAGGCTCCTCCTGGCCTTTCTTCTTGGGAGGCATGATGCAGTTGAATATAAGGTATTTGAAAGGGTTTTGAGAGGGAAAGGTCACCAAGACTATATCAGTCTCTGGGACTGGCGAAGAAGACACAACGAAAGAAAGGTTGAGTTTGGTAATGAACAAATAAATTTTCTCCAGAACTTTGTGAACTTGTAATAAGTATACACAGTGCAGAGAAAAAGATGAGGTAAAGGATTAGAGGTTGATTATGCATGGTTTTATACAAAATTGAGCGGTCTGTGCTTATTGTGGCATGACTATGTTGGATTAATGGTCAGTTACAAATTAAATGTGTCAACAGGTGCTTTTCTACAGGAAGGGAGTTAATTAGCAATGGGTATGATCGAGTTGTCATGACAAGATTGGCACTCCACAGGAAGAATAGTTGTTTTTGTATTGGAGGAGAAAACAAATTTTTTTTGGGGGGGGGGGGGTGTGAGGCGGTAAGTGGTTTGAGTGGAGGGGGTACGAAATGAGGAGGAGGTGCCATGTTAGTGTGGGCCCGAAAAGAAAAACTTCATTTTTCGGATCCCCCTGGTGGTAACGATCGGATGGAGAGGGGAGTCCGAAAATGAATGAGGGTTGTCGGATCAGGGGCAGAAGGATCTGATGGGTGGACAGATGGATGTACTTTAAAGTGATGCAATGTGATGGATTTGTCAGGTAGCGGGAGGGTTAATTTATGAATGAAACTTTGGATATACAATGATATTCCAAACTTTTGTTATTCATGTGCCCGACTATTTAGACTTAGGATAAAGTGATTTTACCCTTTTTCTCTTCATATTCATGATATGTCTTTGAAAAATCAAACTTAGGATAAGCATTTTAATTCTTTTCAAAGCTTCAACAAAACCTCTACCTACCCTTTTAATTTCATTTATTTTTCTAAGCTAACATTTTTTCATCTTTTCTTAGGGTGCATTTAAGCTAGAAAACCCACATCGCCTTATTTTTTCTAAAAATATAACCTACTCTATCTCTTATTTCTCCTATTGATTTAGATTAAACAATTCAATCAATTTCATTTTCTACCTAACTACCAATTTGCCAAGATTAAACGATTTGGCAAATCTTTATTCAGTACCCTAATTAACATGAAATTCACAATTGTTCAATCATGATTAAGCTGTATGATTTGAACAAATATCTAGTCATTGTGGCCTTTTAAGACTAGTTTCACACAATCTTATTGGATTTTGACATAAAGAAAACAAATTTATCAGTAGTGTCATTTGAATTTGCAACACTTTCAATATTATTTCTATTTTTCTTTTGTGGGGTTCTTATTCTCTTTTTATTCTTTTCAAGTTTCTTTCTTTTTGTATTTTTCTTCATATTCATTTTTTGACATACCCTCTTTTGATTTTATTTTATATATATATATTTGGAAATCATTTTCAAATTGAAAATTATTTACAGTGTAAAATTACAAATATAAAATACTCAATCAGTTTGAGATCCTATAAAATATAGGACCTTAATAGTGGCTCCAGCTGGGCATGGCACTTCTCCATGTGAAGTGTCAAGAACATATGATCATTTTCCTTAAGTATCCCATGTCTGTAATGTTTGAATCTGATTTATTTTGATATTAAGGTACTTATGGTAGCTTATCAATCATGGCTTATGGCCTTCTCTACATGCTTCAACTCCAATCAACAAGTTACCCAATCAAATCAATATAGACTATGATATTTACAATGATGTAAGAAAATTATTTATGCTAAGAAAATTATTGCTTCAATTGTTGAGATTCAACAAGATGATGAGCTTAGTGAAAATCAGTCACCTTCACTAAGTGGGCCCGTAGGCTATTTTTAGGTGTAAGTCTATTTTTAGACATGGTGATCATATTTCAGAAGTTGCAGGATGTTATTTGTGGATGGTTGGTCAAGTTGGAAAAATAGATGAAATTCTATTTTTATAATATTGGGAGAAGTCTATTTATAGATCGTCAATATAAAAATAGAAGTGTCAATTATTATTAGCTCTTAGTAACAATCTGACAATAAACATCAACTTATTCTCTTGGAGCACTTAATTTCAGTGTACAGATTTGTCAAATCAGTGGGCTGAAGGAAATACACAATTCCTAGGGTTTACTGGTGGTTCATGCATGGAGGACTTAGTTAGAACTAAAGTGGCAAAGTTATGATAGAGTTGGAAGAATAGTTCATGGAGTTGTTATTCAGTTTAACTTAGTTAATGGAGTTAAACTCAGTTGAGCTAGTTGTATCTAGTCTAACTGAATGATACACTAGTGAGAATGGAGTGAATTAATTAGTTAATTAAGTCACAAATAACAACTCATTAATCAACTGAACAAATATAACAGTTAACTACAGTGCATTTCAGTTCCATTGGAGACCTAGTGGAGAGATAGGTGAAAGGGAAAGATGGACTATCCGTTGTGACTATAGTGATGCATTGATTGCACCACACACACATTAGAGTTTCCAATGAGGATTGCGCATTGCAAGCAAGGTAGATTTGAATTCATTCAGGGGTATTATTCAGTAGGGATTGCGCAGTGGAGGCAGGCTATCAGGTGGCAAGAAATCAATGCATGGATTTGTAGATTTCTTTTGATTAGTGTGTGAAGATTGATTGTAAAAGAGAGCTTGATGTACTAAGCTTTGTATGAGATTGTTACATGATCTCCATGATACATAATATATGATAGTTGGGGTTTTCAGCTTACAGCTTTCTCGTTAAACAACTGTGTTATGTGCGATTATTTTATTGCTTCATGTGTTTGCAATTGATTTTTTTAAATTTTCGCAAAAAGATTAACAATGGAAGGATTCTGTATTTAGAAATATGATAAAATATTGTTAGATCAGGAGAATCTGGATATATACATGCATCTTGTATATAATTTATACATGGTATCGGAGTAGTGTTAATTCTCAAATATTGCATTTGTGAAGAATTGTTGAGTTTGTGCTAGTGGACAATTCAAATTTGCTTCAGAAAATTCTTGGTGCGACAGTTGAGTATACATTGAAATGTCTTTCAATGGGTTGCAATTGGAGTATGCCCTTGATGGAAGCTTGAATTACATATCTTGGAAGGATAGGATGGAGGCGGTGCTGGAGGATAATGGACTGAAGGAGTTCATCGATAGCGATGTTCCTAAGACGGCATCTAGTGATGCTGCATTACTTGACGCATGGAAAAAGAAGATAGCAAAGACAAGAAGAATTCTGTTGGAAGGTGTGAAGGACCATATTGTGTCCAGCCTTCACGGGAAAGTCACTCCATTTGCAATGTGGAAGGCTTTGACAGATTTTTTCCAAAGCAGCAGTGACCAGAGGAAGTTGGCACTGAAAGATAAGCTCAAAAAAATAAAAATGGAGAAGGGTGACAGTATTCAAAAATATCTCACGAAGTTTGTCCACTCTAGGGATGAAATGGGAAGTGTGGGGATTATGTTGATGATGAAGATTTGGTGAGCCTGGCTCTCCTTGGGCTTCCGATGAGTTGGCATAGTTACGAAGACTCTGTCAATGGATGGGAGAAACTGTCGGGATGGGAGCGACTTTGGTCGGATCTTGTGCAAGAGGAGGAGATAAGATGAAGAAAATTTCACTTTGGCTACCAAAGCAAGGAAAGGGAAGGGGAAGAAATTTCCTTCAAAATCTGAAGCTAAAGGCAAGAAG
This sequence comes from Pinus albicaulis, assembly GCA_034641835.2. NCBI lineage: Eukaryota > Viridiplantae > Streptophyta > Pinopsida > Pinales > Pinaceae > Pinus > Pinus albicaulis. The sequence continues at coordinate 141,413,335 of CM076571.1, forward strand.
CAGGATTTGTCCAAGGTGAAGTGTTTTCACTGTCACGAACATGGGCATTTCACCACTAACTGCCCACAGAAGAAGAAGAACAAGAAGGTTGTTGGAGCTTCAGCTGGAGAGGCCTTAGCCTCGCAATTTGAACTTGATTTCTCTTTGATCGCGTGCTTGTTGCAAGCTCAATGGGATCAGTGTGGTATCTTGATAGTGGTGTGTCTTTCCATATGACGGGAGACAAGGAGTTGTTTAGTGACATGGAGGAGAAGGACCTTCAAATGCATATAGAGATGGGCGATGATGGTCGATACAGTGCGACCAACATTGGGACCATTACCTTTGAGAGGGATTCAGGTAATCCATTTCTGGTTAAAGATGTTATGCATGTTCCAATTCTAAAGAAGAACTTGGTCTCGGTCGCAATGTTGGAAGACAAAGGTTATGACGTTTTTTTTAGAGATGGAAAAGCTTTCCTACAACATAAAAAAATGGGTCAAACCAAGAGTATAGGGATTCAAGTTAAGTATCTCTACAATTTGGAGGTAGATGGTTGTGCTACAATGATGGGAAAAGCAGAAGAAGTGGTGAGTCGGGATGAGGGCGAATTATGGCACAGGAGATTGGGCCATCTTCACCATGGCACTTTGAAGATTTTCTAGAAGATTTCTACTGGACTTCCCAAGGGTACTCTTGCCTAGTCAGATCAATGCAAGGGATGTAATATGGGTAAGTTTTTGAAGACCACCTTTCATGAGAAGGAGAACCGTGCTTTTGTGATCCTAGAGAGAATTCACACAGACGTGTGTGGACCTTTTTCAGTTGCTTCAACAACAAAAAATAGGTATTATGTTATATTTATTGATGAATATTCTCGTAGATGCTGGATATTATTCATGCAGAAGAAGAACGAAACATTCTCAAAGTTCAGAAAGTTTAAAGCATTTGTGGAGAAGGAGTCGGGGAAGCAAGTGAAAGCTCTATGGAGCGATAATGATGGTGAATACATCTCGGGTGAATTCAAAGACTTCTGTAGAAAAGAAGGAATTTGAAGAGAATTCATAGCACCTCATAACCCACAGCAGAATGGGGTCGCGAAGAGGAAGAACAGAATGATTGTGGGTGTTGCACAAGCTATTCTTGAGAGGGAGCTAGACTTGCATGCAGTGGAGGAACTACCTGTTCCGAAAGATGAGCCTCCAGATGTGGATCAGCCACAGGAGGAGAGTCATGGAGTGGAGGAGTCCACTCATGCAGAACCAAACATCAGATAAGGCAGAAAGCGTACCACAGTAGCTGAGAGACTAAACCTTGATGTGGCACAGAATGTAGGAGTCCATACATCACAGTGCAGATAGGGACAATCACCTGGCCGTTTTACTAGATCCATGGCTCTTATGAGCAAGTGTATCGTGATAGATCCATCTTCTTTTGAAGAAGAAGTGCAGGAGCCCACATGAGTAGACGCCATGGTGGAGGAGTATGACTCCATTGTCAAATATAGTGCTTGGGAGATTGTTCCAAGGCCGGTGGGTAAATCAATTGTAGGATCAAGATGGATCTACAAGGTAAAGCAAGCTGCTTATGGGAGTTTCGAGAATTATAAGGCAATATTTGTTGCCCGGGGCTTCTCACAAATCGAGGGGATTGATTATGAAGAAACCTTTGCACCTTTCACATGGTATTCTTTGTAATATTCCCAAATTTTCGCATCATATTTGGAATATTAGAGTCTTTGGTTTTCTTAATAAATTAAGTAAATAAAAGGGTGGAGGGACCCACAATCCTCAATATGAATAAATATCCACTTTGTGTGTGTGAATGTGGATAAATATAGCCTAGATCTGCATAACAAGGTAGTTGAGGAACTACTACTATGAATGAAATTGGAGACCCTATCTCATTAATGAGATAGATCATGGAGGTTGACACAGTCAATTAAGATTTTGAAGGGATCAAACAAAGGATGATTCAGTCAAATAAGATCTTGAATATGTCAAAGATCATGGGACATTCATGATAAAGTGATGGAGGACGTTGTGCCAACAAGGCACACTTGATGGAAGGTGTACATTACACCTAGACATGATGGTTGATTTGGTCAAACATTGCAGTACAACTTGGAGGATCTTGTCCACATGTGACAACACAGTCTAGATGAGGGCCAAGGCTTGGGAAAGCTAAAATTTTATTTAAAGGATATGAAGGCAAAGATGAGGGCATTCTGATTATTTCTTGATGTAAGATCTTTTCAGATCTGGAATTGTCATGTGACATTCCACTTCTTTCTTGGGCTATTTAGCAGATATTGCAGGTGTTGTTTAGCACAGGGTATTCCTGGTTAGGAATCCCACCTCTTCCTTAGAGAAGATCTAGAAAGAGGATTTTACTTCATTATACATCAGGCTTTAAGTGCCATCTCCTTTTCCTACTTTCTGCAAAACACTCATATTCAGAAATTGCAGATTTCTGAAGATAAGTTTGGAAGGAGGAAGTTGTCTTCAATACTTCAGCTGGAGAACTCGTGAGGGATTATTCCTATCACCTTGGTCTTAAAGATCAGATTTCCAGAACTTCATTGCAGATCTGGCATCATGCCAAAAGTTATTTACCTCCTAGCAGCAGTATTCCCTTCAGGAATAACGTTGTTCATTTTGCAGATCTAAAAGGAGGAACGAAGTTGCTAGTATTTCAGCTAGAAATATTGTGAGGGATCATTACCTCACATTGCCATCATTATTTCCATCAGCCTGGATTTTATTGCATCATTTTTCAGTAGGAAAAATACCTCTCTTTTCCTCACAACACAGTTTATAGAGGCAGTTGTGTAGCAGCAGCTACAATCATCATTGGAGGATTGAGAAGCTAGATCTAGAGCTTTTAGCTCATAGATCTGAAGAAGGTATCAACCCTTCAAGCACAGATCTGATTTGATATCATATTTTAGCCATCTATTTATCAGATCTAGCTTCAGATCTATAATTCCCAGAAGATCAAGGATCAAACCCTAGGGAGGTGATTTTTCCAAAGTTACAGATATGGAAAATCCTTTCTGGGTTACCTTGGGAATCCATCACATTGGCCAGATCTTGAATCTTGGCATCATCTAAGCTCCAGTTTTGAGTAGATCTTCATTTTCCTACTCAGCCTACAACTATATGTTCATATTTTGCTGAAGGGACAGTGTAGTATTTGCTTTTGTGCCTCTCCAGTTACGCTGTACCTATTGTAGCATGCTTTCTGGGTGATTCTAGACCAACTTTTTGGCTAGATCTACTCACATTTTGTACATTGTGTAACTGATTCTTCTCCAATATAATAAAATGGCTTAGCTTCTCTGTAAATTCTGATGTTGTCTTAAGATTTATTGTTTATCTTTCTGTCAGTTCTTATATTGTGTGAAGTATTACTGCATTCTCCCTTTTGGGATATTACAGTGGTATCAGAGCATGATCTTTGGCTTAGCTTGTGGACACTTCATCTTTTGCATCTAAGAAGAAGCAGATAGATGAGATCTATCATGGAGGAAGAAAATTCTACCACTCACTTATGTATATCTATGCAAGATCTCTCCAAGAAGGTCTATCAAATGAAAGAGGAAAGGTAGAAAGAAGATCTAAGAAGAAGATGTGATGAGGAAGGCCCCAGCACTTCCTATCAGCAAGGAAGAAAACTGGAGAATCCTAAATCTCCTCATAGATCCACTATGCCCACTTTCTTTGAAGAAGGTGAAGGGTATAGAAGTGAAGGAAGGAATGAACCTGAGACTCATGAGACTCTCAGTCTGCATCTTGAAGAGTACAAAGCATAGTCTAGAGCATTCAAGGAGAAGCTAACTCTCCAAAAATTCTTCAAAATCAAAGAAGAAAGAGGCATAATAGATTCTATTTGCCTAAATTTGATGGATCTTCCTCAAGCACTGTTAAGGCTTGGAGGAGAGAGTTAGATACATTTTTTAGGCTACATCCTGTAGCTGAAGAAGAGGTTGTCCAAATTGCAGCACTTCATCTTTTAGATGGAGCCAATGATTGGTGGTTCTTTCACATGGAGCATGCAAAGGTGACTAAATATTCATATTTATTTCACAAGTTGAGAAAGAATTTTGATGTGAAGAAGACAGATATGTGCTACAAAGAGACATTTCCTAAGGAGGAGGCTGTCAATCTTGTCACTCTAGAAAAGAAGTCACTACATTCACCACCAGCTGCAGAAGTGATTACATCCGGAGAAGAGACTATTTAATATTTGCAAGATATTCTTGAGCTCTTGACACATGGAATCCCATGCATGATTCAGGAGATGCATGAGGAAGAGGAGGAAGATTCTAGCGCTGGTACACTTGGAGAAGAGTAGCTATCACTCTTACCAGTAGTTGGAGGCACTATTGTCCCAGTTGGAGGAACTCTTGTGTTCTGTAAAGAGGTTCCCACATATCAGTTGATCCAAGGTATGCATACACCTTCATCACCTATTGTTTCAGTAGACATTATTGAAACTTATGGGGACATGCCATCAGGGCCAATGCATAACCAAGGGGTAGAACATAGTGCTGATTTGAAGTAGCAACATATCACAGTGCAGAGGACCCTTGATCTAATCGAGGAGGAAATGAAAAGCTATCCTAGTTTGTCATGGATGAGCTACATTCAACCTCTTGAGTTGGAATGTAGAGTTTCAGAAGAAGGGATGAGCATAATCCTTTGTACAATGACTGGTTGTGGGATCAGTATTGTACCTTTCTTTGAGAGTACAGCTTGTGTATTACCCTGAAGATCTACAACGTTGTCACTTAGAAGTAGTGATAATGAAGAGGCCCCATTATTCTTGGAGAATTCTGAAGGTAGCTTCATTCATGAGGCAATGGAGGACAAGATGATGAAAGGTAGACATATATATATATATCAGAAAATTTTTCTCCTTTCTTGATAAAAATTTCTCAATGAGCATCTCACTGCTCAAAGAGAAACTTCTACCTACAACAGATCCAAAACCTCATTGGTTTTGGAAGGCCATGGATGAGAAGAAGGTCTCATTAAGAGATCTCATGGGAGTTGCACTTCAACATTTCATGGAGTGCAAAGTTCTTCATCAGTTTGAGGAAGATGGTATTCTACAAAGGGAGGATACCATGATTATGCAACACATCACTCATCTTACATATTGGGGTGAATGGATGAGGAAGATAAGCAAGGGGTTGCATGACCACTTGCAGATTTATATGGGCCAGCAAACTTGGTTACGTTGGTTTCCCTTGGGAGGTTCTTGTCACTGCCCAAAGGCTCCTATTTCTTTGATCCATGTCTTTAGGAAAACTTATGAGATGAAGAAGGAGGCATGGTTGTGCTGGCTTCTCTTGGGTGAGTATGGTTACCACCCAATAGCTCATGATTTTCTGATTCATTCCTTGTGTATTAATGATAGAATGCAACAAAAGAAGGCATGTTCATTTTGGTTTAACTTTAGAGAGATTGGCCACCACATGACATCTCCTATGTCTATGTGTTTTCTCTTGGGTAAATCTTGGCATGATGCTCTCATGATGTGCATTAATGATGTTTCTTTGTATTGGGCTGATGTGACATTCTATATGTCCATTAGTATGTTTTTGCTTCATGATGCACATGAGGAGGAGAGGAAGAAGCAATATCTCTTGTTGCTTTGGTTGCTTTTGGGAAAGTTTAGCTTGACCATCTTACATGGAGGAGATGGAGGATGGCAGCAAAGGACCTTACTCCAGTGGTTAATCTTAGGAGAATATGGTTTGACATATTTGTCTAACCATATAACTCCTTTCCTTCTTCTTTTTCATAACATTGGAATGATGCTTGGATCCAACAAGGCCAACAGGGCTAAGTATGAGAGCATATCAATGCTCAATCTAATTCATGAAACATGGGATGGAGACATGTATTGTGTGATGGATCTTTTCCTTTGTGAAGAGAAACACCTTATTTTATGCACCTCATGTATTGATGATGATGTTGGACATCATATGGTTCTCACTTGGTACTTCATGATGGAAGGAGGACATCTAACCAAACAGTTGGAGGTCATTCTTTATGTTTTTAAAAGACAAATTTCGAACCAAACATGCATTGAAGCAAATGGAGGAAGATTTCCTTATCTAGATGCCATTTGGAGGGGGATTGATGGCTTTGCATCTACTTTTGGAGTTGCTTGAGGACAAGCAACATTTTGTGAGGGGGGATTTTAGTAATATTCCCAAATTTTCACATCATATTTGGAATATTAGAGTCCTTGGTTTTCTTAATAAATTAAGTAAATAAAAGGGTGGAGGGACCCACAATCCTCAATATGAATAAATATCCACTTTGTGTGTGTGAATGTGGATAAATATAGCCTAGATCTGCATAGCAAGGTAGTTGAGAAACTACTAATGTGAATGAAATTGGAGAACTTGTCTCATTAATGAGATAGATCATGGAGGTTGACACAGTCAACTAAGATCTTGAAGGGATCAAACAGAGGATGATTCAATCAAATAAGATCTTTAAGATGTCAAATATCATGGGACATTCATGATAAAGTGATGGAGGACGTTGTGCCAACAAGGCACACTTGATGGAAGGTGTAAATTTCACGTAGACATGATGGTTGATTTGGTCAAACATCGCAGTCCAACTTGGAGGATCTTGTCCACATGTGACAACGCAGTCTAGATGAGGGCCAATGCTTGGGAAGGCTCAAATGTTATTTAAAGGAGATGAAGGCAAGGATGAGGGCATGCTGATTATTTCTTGATGTAAGATCTTTTCAGATCTGGAATTGTCATGTGACATTCCACTACTTTCTTGCGTTGTTTAGCAGAGATTGCAGGTGTTGTTTAGCACAGGGTGTTCCTGGTCGAGAATCCCACCTCTTTCTTAGAGAAGCTCTAGAAAGAGGATTTTACTTCATTATACATCAAGCTTTAAGTGCCATCTCCTTTTCCTACTTTCTGCAGAACACTCATAATTAGAAATTAAAGATTTCTGAAGATCAGTTTGGAAGGAAGAAGTTGTCCTTAGTACTTCAGCTGGAGAACTGGTGAGGGATTATTCCTATCACCTTGGGCTTAAAGATCAGCTTCCCAGAGCTTTATTATAGATCTGGCATCAGGCCAAAAGTTATTGACCTCCTAGCAGCAGTATTCCCTTCAGGAATAACGTTGTTCATTTTGCAGATCTAAAAGGAGGAAGGAAGTTGCTAGTATTTCAGCTAGCAATCCTGTGAGGGATCATTCCCTCACATTTCCATCATTATTTCCATCATCCTGGAGTTTATTGTAGCATTTTTCAGCAGGCATAAGACCTATCTTTCCATCATAGCGCAGTTTCTAGAGGCAGTTGTGTAGCAGCGGCTGCAATCATCATTGGAGGATTGAGAAGATAGATCTAGAGCTTCTAGCTCATAGACCTGAAGAAGGGATCAACCCTTCAAGAATAAGTCTGATATGATATCATATTTCAACCATCTATTTATCAGATCTAGCTTCATATCTGTAATTCCCATGAGATCAAGGATCAAACCCTAGGGAGGTGATTTCCAAAGTTGCAGATCTAGAAAATCCTTTCTCGGTTATCTTGGGAATCCATCACATTGGCCAAATATTGAATCTTGGCATCGTCTGAGCTCTAGTTTTGAGTAGATCTACATTTTCCTATTCAGCCTGCAACTATATGTTCATATTATGTTGAAGGGACAATGTAGTATTTGCTTCAATTCCTCTCTAGTTACGCTGTACCTGTTGTAGCATGCTTTCTGGGTGATTCTAGACCAACTTTTTGGCTAGATATACTCACATTTTGTACATTGTGTAATTTATTCTTCTCCAATCTAATAAAAGGGCTTAACTTCTCTGTAAATTTTGATGTTGTCTTAAGACTTATTGTTTATCTTGTTGTAAGTTCTTATATTGTGTGAAGTATTACTGCATTCTCCCTTTTGGGATATTACATTCTTCCATAAGGACCATCCTTGATCTCTCAGTGCAATTGGGTTGGCACATTCATCAGATGGATGTGAAGACTACGTTCCTTAATGGGATCATTGAGGAAGAGGTGTACATTGAGCAGCCTGAAGGATTTAAGATCTTCAGCAGTGAGTCACATGTGTGGAGGCTCAAAGGAGCATTGTATGGGCTGAAACAAGCACCTCGTGCTTGGTACACACAGATCAACAACTATTTCACTGGACTTGGCTTCACCAAGAGTGAGGCAGATGCAAACCTGTACCAAATTGTGGTGGAGGGTAAGATTTTAATCAGCTTTCTTTATGTTGATGATTTAATACTAACGGGGGATGAACAGTTGCTACACTCATGCAAGGCAGATCTTACAAAGGAGTTTGAGATGAAGGATTTGGGCCTCCTTCATTATTTCCTTGGATTGGAAATATGGCAGTGGGAAGGTGAACTGTTTGTGTCTCAAGGAAAGTATGCCCGTGAGATATTGGAGAAGTTTCACATGCAAGGCTTCAAGCCTATCGATGCTCCTCTTCTAGGAAATTGGAGGAAAGAGGATGCTACATCGGCAGAGGTAGTGGATGCCACTATTTATCGACAGTTGGTGGGTTCGCTCATGTATTTAGTTAATACAAGACCGGACATATGCTATGCAGTGAACCAGTTTTCGCAAGCGATGGTTAAGCCTACCAAGCTCTTTTGGAAGGTAGGAAAGCATGTCCTGAGGTATCTCATGGGCACATCTGAGTATGGATTATGGTACAAACAGACGGATGAGGTGAAGTTGCATGGCTTCACGGATGCAGATTGGGCAGGCAGCCCAACAGACATAAAGAGCACATCAGGAGGGGTTTTTGGTATCGGATCTACATTATTTTCTTGGTACAACAGGAAACAAAGATCCATGGCACTCAATTCAGCAAAAGCAGAATACATGGCAGCAATTCAAGCTGCATGTGAGGCTATCTAGATGAGGAGGTAATATCCCAAAATAGGGAAAATCTAAAACAATAAGAATATCTTAAGATATTCTAAAGTTGGAGCTACAGCAATATGTAGACACAAAAATGGAGTAGCAGTAATAAATCAACTCATAGAATGTGAGAAGAACTCATAGCCATATTATTAAGTTATAGCAGCAAAATGTATACAAGATCTTGAGAAAAGAGCTACTCAAGATAGGCAAAATCAGCCTCAAGAAACAAGTACATAAAATATGACAAAACACTACTACACAAGAGTGCCCAAGGCTAAGACTACGCAGTTTTATAAAGAGAAACTGCTGCTAACATATTTCAATACATAGATATACAAGTGTATGGCTCATACAACATTGGGAGAGAATATATAAGCTCCCAAAGACTATTTGAAGACAATCCTGGAAGGATTGGCTGAAATATGCAAAACTGTAAAATGTCGAAGTTGCAGGGTAGCAGCTGCAACTCAAGGACTGGATCTAGATAGAGATGGTTGAAGATACTACATCAGATGAATAGACCTCCTCCAATGGATCTTCCAAGTGAAAGGCTGATCCTAACACTGAAGATCTCACCCTCCGACAATCACTGCAATCCCTCACTGCAAATGCTCATTGAAAATAACGCAGTCACTAAGGGATATTGCGTTGTAGATGATGGAAAATGGTTGGCTTGATGCCAAAGATGATGGGAATTAGCTCAAATTATCCCCCACTGATCCTCAAAAGGAAAGGATACTCCCTCCTCTGAAAAATAAGCATAGGAAGTGGTGTTAAGTAACCTCCACTGCAACACCCTGCAACACAACCCAGCTCTAAACAGAAACTGCGCTGTAGCTGAAGGAGGATGCTTGGCCTCAAGCTTGAATGTGGAGAAATGAAGAGAAAGCTCCTTCAAGAGGCCTCTCTTGGAAGGAGAAGGAATTCCTAAACAGGAATGCCTTGTGCTAAGCAGCACTGCAACTTTGCTGAACAACACAAGAATGCACAAAGTCTAAACAGAAAATGAAATCAATAATCTAAATCATGAATAAAAATGGCTGCCTTGCCCTCCTTTTAAACAAGTGAAAGCCCTCTCTCCATGGGTCCCACTCATTAGGGTTTCCTTCACCAAATAACCCTCTTCTCATTCATACTACACTGTCTCTCAAAGTGTTCTCCACCTCTTATCCCAGCGTTGTTGACTGGGTTAAACTTGACCTTGTCTCCATGCAAATGTCCTCTTTCACACATAAGGGTGTGAAATATAGCTCTTATGACTATCCCTTTCACATTATGAGGGAATTTATTCATGTTTTTAATATGCATGGGATCCCTTACCCATTTATTTAGCTGGTAGGTGATATAAACAAAATTTAATATTCCATTTAGCTGTGTGCTAAAGTGGAAATATTATAGTCCTCCCCTCCCAAATGTTGCTTGTCCTCAACCAACTACAAGGATAGAACTGGAAAGTCTCCTCCCAAGGCATGGAGTCTAAAATGTGTTGGGGATCATCTTCCCCATGTGGATCCTCCATCCCCCAATAAATCATCCATACAAAATGAGATACCTCCCAACATGGCAACTCCTGAAAATGCTCCTCCACCTTGAGCTCATGCAATGTAGGTGGGCTGAAAATCTGAACATGGTAGACATAGGAGCCTACCCCACGCTGTCCTTATCTCCACTTAAGATAAGTGTAGAGTGTTGGTTGATCTTGGGCTGTAATAAAGTTGCCCTCAAGTGGCAAGAAGAAGACTAGATCCTCAAGGATCTCCTCTCCAACGTTATGAAACAAGCTAGCCCAAATCCATCCATATATGATGAGTTGGGAATAACCATCATATGGAATCCAATTAATCCCATGGCCCACCTCATGGAAGAACAAATTTTTGGATGTGGTGGCCATATTACCTCTCATGCTCCCATTAGAACATCCAATGCAAACAATGTGGGAAATCTCTCCCCCAATTGACACATCCAACCAATGTGCCATTCCCCCAATCATGCTTCCAATAAAAATAAAAACAACAACAACATAAGGAACCATAATGAGAACCATGCTTGCTTCCATATGTGGCAAGGGAGAAGGAAAATGGTCCCTCAAATGTAACCAACGTAGTTTGATCCTCAACTAAAAAAGAGAGTGACAAAAAGTGTGGTTTCTCAACCACTTGTTTGCTGTCCCACTCTCCTCATATGTTTGAGGAAAGTGAATAATGTATGGTACAAAGTGAGCATGTTCTCCATAATACATTTCCTCCCCAAGTCCTCCTAGGGAGTGGTTATCAATACTACTCATGGCCTCAAGTAGACCATGAAGTCTAGTAGAAGAAATAATGCTCCTCCTTGGAGAAACATCCTACACATATATGGTTAAGGGATACATATATACATTATACAAATCATTATGCAAAAAAACAATACCCTCACCATATGTCTTTCTCATGTAAATGGAGTGGCTCATAGATGAGTCTCCTCTCATCCTCAAAGAGAAAAGAGGTGGTTGTGCTAACTCTTCTAATGAGTTATGTATTCCCTCCATCTCCACATGATCCATACATCTCCTCAAATGCTAATATATCTCCTCCTCAAAGCCCTTCCAAAAATACCCCTCAATGATGATGTGGTATGCTGTCATAGAATAGATGTGGCTGAAAAGGAAATATCTATGAGTTTCTTGTAGAAAATTCTCCTTGAGCTTAGAAGCTCTAGATAAGAAGATCCTACCATGGTAGTAGATGACCCCATCTCTAATTAAATATCCCTCCTCATGTAGCTGGTCATCCAATATCATACAAGTGAAAATATCCTTGGAATACTCCACCAACAGTTGGGAGTTCCAATATGGATCTATCCTCCATAGTGACAGAACTGATGATCTCTCATGAAGAAAATCTGTCATATGGTAATCCTCCCCTTTGACATCTCCCATGCCAAAGATGCAAATTGGAAAGTTGTTATTCCCTTGCTGCTTCTGCCACAACACAGAATCTGAAATGAGAGTGGATAAAGATGATGTTGAGAGAATGCCTCTCTCCTCCTTGAGTCTACCCAAGACTCTTAGCACTGTAAAATTACCTCCCAAGGTCTCCACTCCTCTAAAATCAATGAATGGTGCCCCAAAATGTGAATCATCTCTCATCATCTGTTGATCTGGTGGTCTCCTTCGTGCAATGTCTCCATGCAATGAGACATCATCATCAAGAGTAGACTGCATATATGAATGGATAGACTTGTCCCTGCTCTTACTGTGCAATCCAGTCTCCCTCTTAGGTGCATCAACCTCATGAAATAGACAGGGGTGTGTGCTCCTCATCACATGATGTTGGTCATCCTCCCTATCTCCTCCTTGTATCTCCATAGGTTCACACCCTATCATCAATGGCACATGTAGAACATGAGTTGCGCCTTGATCTCCACACATGAGATCCTGGGGACTCCCTTCCAAAGATGCAAGAATCCCTCTAGTTGGAGCAAGAGCTCCCTCTTCCTCTGCATGAGGTGCTAGATAAACTCTAGACATGACAACGTTGTTGTCCCAATGATTGGATCCCCTTTCGAAAAAGGGATCTCCATGCCTTCTTGTGCAACATACAAGATAAAGGTCTTGCCTCTAGCGAAGTATGATGCAAGTTATCAGCCTCTTCCATGGTTTTCTAAACTGGTTTTTGTTTTATGCTTTTCTCCATCACATGTAAGGTCTTTGTTTTTTTAGATTTGTTTTGCTTCACCACATGTGTTTCAAAAATTTTCTTATCAAACATTTCCAGCAATGTTTTAATTAATGAACCTTGCATAGGAAGAAGTATTTTCATTCTTTAAAGAAAAAGACTCAAATATCCACCATGCATAGGCCTTACCTCCAAAATGCAGCGCTGCTACTCTGATGGCTTCATCTTCAGAAATTTGATGCCGCTGCAAAAAGGTGTCTAGTTCTTCCACCCAAGCCCTTGCTGAACATTTAGGGGAACCATCAAAGGTAGATAGAAGAAATCTATCCACATTATGCTGCTTGCTCCTCCTCACCTTGATCTTTCAAAACTCTGGGAAAGTGATATGATCTCTAAGCTTCTGAGTTTGAGATTCATATTCATGTAAGAAACCACTAAGAGTTCCCCTCTTAGGCATTCCTTCTTCCTCCCTTTCTCTCATGGAAAAACTAGGCATGTGACTGTGCTATGCATCATAGGGTGTGGCTGCATGCTCACACTCCCCATAAGAAAACCTAGAGTTTGATTCAGTTTCAAACCCTCTTGGAGATTCTGTATACATCTCCCTTCTTATCTTCTTGAAATCTTCATGAATGCTCTGTACAGATCTTGGAAGAAGCTTTGTAAGACTATCTTCCTTTCTTCCTCCACATAATGGAGTCTTCTCTTTTCTGTCTTCTTGTCTTCTAGATAGCATATTGGCTGATATCCACAGGCTGAGACAAGATTGATGCTTTGATACCACTGTAATATCCCAAAATAGGGAAAATCTACAACAATAAGAATATCTTAAGATATTCTAAAGTTGGAGCTACAACAATATGTAAACACAATAATGGAGTAGTAGTGATAAATAAAATCATATAATGTGAGAAGAAATCATAGCCATATTCTTAATTTATAGCAGCAAAATGTATACAAGATCTTGAGGAAAGAGCTACTCAAGATAGGAAAAATCAGCCTCAAGAAACAAGTACATAAAATATGACAAAACACTGCTACACAAGAGTGCCCAAGGCTATGACTGCGTAGTTTTATAAAGAAAAACTACTGCTAACATATTTAAATACATAGATATACAAGTGTATGTCTCTTAAAACATTGGGAGAGAAGATATAAGCTCCCAAAGAATATTTCAAGACAATCTTGGAAGGATTGGCTGAAATATGAAAAATTGTAAACTGTCGGAGTTGTAGGGTAGCAGTTGCAACTCAAGGACTGGATCTAGATGGAGATGGATGAAGATACTGCATCATATGAATAGACCTCCTCCAATGGATCTTCCAAGTGAAAGGCTGATCCTAACACTGAAGATCTCACCCTCCGACAATCACTGTAATCCCTCACTGCAAATGCTCACTAAAAATAACACAGTCACTGAGGGATACTGTGCTATAGAAGATGGAAAATGGTTAGCCTAATGCAAAAGATGATAGGAATCAGCTCAAATTCTCCCCCACTGATCCTCCAAGGGAAAGGAGACTCCCTCCTCTGAAAAATAAGCACAGTAAGTGGTGTTGAGTAACCTCCACTGCAACACCCTGCAACACAGCCCAGCTCTAAACAGAAACTGCACTGTAGCTGAAGGAGGATGCTTGGCCTCAAGCCTGAATATGGAGAAATGAAGAGAAATCTCCTTCAAGAGGCCTCTCTTGGAAGAAAAAGGAATTCCTAAATAGGAATGCCTTATGCTAAGCAGCACTGCAACTCTGCTAAACAACACAAGAATGCACAAAGTTTAAACAGACAATGAAATCAATAATCTAAATCATGAATAACAATGGCTGACTTGCCCTCCTTTTAAAAAAGTGAAAGCCCTCTCTCCATGGGTCCCACTCATTAGGGTTTCCTTCACCAAATAACCCTCTTCCCATTCATACTGCGCTGTCTCTCAAAGTGTTCTCCACCTCCTATCCCAACGCTGTTGACTTGGTCAAACTTGACCTTGTCTCCATGCAAATTTCCTCTTTCACACACAAGGGTGTGAAATCCAGCTCTTATGACTATCCCCTTTCACATTATGAGGGAATTTATTCATGTTTTCAATATGAATGGGCTCCCTTACCCATTTATTTAGCTTCTAGGTGATAGAAACAAAATTCAATATTCCATTTAGCTGTGTGCTAAAGTGGGAATATTACAATCCTGGTCGGTTTGTTCGATTCACATTTAGATCCTACAGTGATACATTGTGATAATCAGAGTTGAATTAAACTCTCGATTAATCTTGTGTTTCATGATAGATCTAAACATATTGATATCCGGTATCATCATATTAGAGTTTGTGTGCAGCGGAAGATCATGTTGCTTCAGTACATTCCTACAGAAGATCAGGATGCAGATATTCTGACGAAGGCACTCACTAGGAGAAAATTCGAATACCATAGACACAGGATCGGGGTGAAGGATAATCCCTATCTTGTTGAGAGGGATTTTTGAGATTTAACAAGATTATGATCTTAGTGAAAATCAGTCACCTTCACTAAGTGGGCCCGCAAGCTATTTTTAGGTGTAAGTCTATTTTTAGAATATGTCTATTTTTAGACATGGTGATCATATTTCAGAAGTTGTAGGATGCTATTTGTGGATGGTTGGTCAAGTTGGAAAAATAGATGAAATTCTATTTTTAGAATATTGGGCGAAGTCTGTTTATAGATCGTCGATCTAAAAATAGAAGTGTCGATTATTATTATCTCTTTATAATAATCCGATAATAAACATCAACTTATTCTCTTGGAGCACTTAATTTCAGTGTACAGATTTGTCAAATCAGTGGGCTGAAGGAATTACGCAATTCCTAGGGTTTACTGGTGGTTCATGCATGGAGGACTCATTTAGAACTGAAGTGGAAAAGTTATGACATATTTGGAAGAGTAGTTCATGGAGTTGTTATTCGGTTTAAATCAGTTAATGGAGTTAAACTCGGTTGAGCTAGTTGTATCTAGTCTAACTGAATGATACACTAGCAAGAGTGGAGTGAATTAATTAGTTAATTAATTCACAAATAATAACTCATTAATCAATTGAACAAATACAACAATTAACTACAGTGCATGTCAGTTCCAGTGGAGACCCAGTGGAGAGATAGGTGAAAGGGCAAGATGGACTATCTGTTGTGACTATAGTGATGCATTGATAGCACCACACACACATTGGAGTTTCCAATGAGGATTTCACAGTGCAAGCAAGGTAGATTCGAATTCATTCAGGGGTCTGCTTCAGCACGGATTGCGCAGTGGAGGCAGGCTATCAGGTGGAAAGAAATCAGTGCATGGATTTGTAGATTTCTTCTGATTAGTGTGTGACAATTGATTGTACTGAGAGCTTGATGTACTAAGATTTGTATGAGATTGTTACATGATCTCCATGATACATAATATATTATAGTTATGGTTTTGAGCTTCAGGATTTCCCGTTAAACAACTGTGTTATGTGTGATTGTTTTTATTGCTTCATGTGTTTGCAATTGAGTTTTTTAAATTTCCGCAAAATATTAACAGTGGAAGGATTCTGTATTTAGCAAGAAGATAAAATATTGTTAGATCAGGAGAATTTGGATATATACATGCATCTTGTATATAATTTCTACATCAACATCCTGCCATTGACAGGACCACCCGGTAACTATGCTCCATCTAGGTCCTTGAGGAAGAATGCATTATTTCCTCTGAAATCATAAATGATGTATGGCCCTTTCCAAAGCTTATCAAATTTCCCATGTTTACCTTTGTCTTCTCTCTTGGAATCCCACCTTAGAACTTTGTCTCCAATGTTTAATTCATCAGCTTTAGTCCTTCTGTCAAAAATACTTTTGACATTTTCCTGAATTAGTTGGGTTTTGTTATAAACTTCCTCCCTTGACTGCTGCAACTGAATATTCTGAATGATTCTTCTCTGTTTGGCATTTGGCTCAACTTGTAATTCTTGAATTATATTCATGACTGGAACTCCTAAAGAGGATGGAAAAAGAGCATCCCATAGACCAATTGGTATGGCGGCATGCCAATTGACTTCTTTGTAGTAAGTTTGTCGGCCCAAAGTGCATTAACCAACTTGTTGTGCCAAGACTTCTTGTTTTCCTATAGCAACTTTTTAATGATATTTTCCAAGCTCTTGTTTTAAGATTCATCCAGCCCATTACCTTGAGGGTAATAATTTGTTGAATTTCCCAAAGTAATGTGGTATTTATTGTAGAATTCATTCATTTTATTAGATTTAAATGTTGTTGCATTATCAATAATAAGCTTTATAGGACAACCAAATCTAGAGAGGATATTGGTTTCAAGAAATTTAATGATGAAAACATCAGTGGCATATCTGGATGGGGTGGCCTCTATTCATTTAGTAAAGTAATCTGTGGCTATGAGAATCCACTTATGTTGGGTAGAGGAAGGAGGATGAATTTCACCAATGAAATCCACTCCCCACTACTGGAAAGGTCTTTCAAATGAAATAGGATTTAATGTCAGGGGTCAAAGCTTTATTTTTCTGTCAAATATATGGCATTTATGGCATGAGGTTACTTTCTTATGAATGTCAGGGAAAAGGGTAAGACAGTAAAAACCAGCCCTGAGGATTTTTTTGGTTGTGGTTTTCCAATAGAGATATCCACTGCAATCACCTTCATGGAAATCCTGCATGGTTGTTTTTGCATCATCCTTTAACAAGCACTTAAGTAAAATACCACCAACATATTTCCAATATAAAACATTTTCTATGATGTAAAACATAAATTATTTTAACTTTGGAAATATTTCCTTTGTTTTTGTTAGACCAAGGGGAGCATTTAAATTGAATAAAACATATAATAGGTCTGCATACTAGGGTGATTTCATAAATGCTTCATTAGTCTGTGGAGTCGCATGTTCCTCTTGATCATCCAGTGCAACAACAAAGTTGATGTCTAATGCATGGAAATTTGACTCTAGCATCTGTTAGTGTCAGTATTTTCATCCTTCCACCAGTGATCAAAACTAACTCTTTCATGTCATTTTAGGGGTCCCAATCAGAAATTTTTTATCATTCCACTAGGTCATACAAAAATTTGGTCACTTGGTGCAGATTTTCATCAAAGTTCACTCTTTTCAAAAATTCCATTTCATCACTTGCTTGCTCACTTTGTCACTTGCTGAGTGTTCATTATTTCATGAGATTACATCATCCATTCAATCATGTCATCATGAATTCCTGTCTTTCAAGGTTTCCATTAAGTCCTAGAGTTTTCAAGGTCCAATAACACACCATTTCCATTGCATAAGACTAGCAAGTAAGAGAGTGATCCAATAAACTTCTCTTTACCACACAAATATGATTTGTAAGATGTAATTTTGATATCAAAATGTAATTTTTATTTTTCATTATGTAATTTTATGTCACTCAATTTGTAATAAGTTCATGGCTCCCAAGCTACCAACTCAAAGTTCTATATGCCAAAGCATCGAAATGTCAAAGTTTAATGTGTCTCAATCCATCAAATGATCAATTTTCAAATAATCAAGTCATAGTGAAAAGGTATAGGTTCAAATTTTAAAGGTGAATGTGAAGAGGGTAAAGTGGGTCCCAAGGCCCAAAACATCAAATCCACCAAGTATAAATCTCATCAAGACATCAAATTCACTCTCATTTGTCTCTCACAACATCGAGCTACCACTTCCACAACTTGAATTTCCAGTTTTGAGGGAGAAATATTGAATTTTTTGGTGGCATTGTGCTTTTGGACAAGAGGCGTTGTGCTTCTGTAACTAGCATTTCTCATCTACTAAGTGTGTTGCTCTCCTAGCAAAGAGGGCATTGTGCATCTGCTAAGTGTGTTGCACTTCTGGCCTTTTTGCTCAGCAATATCCAAACTTCACCCAAATTTATCCTAACCTCCAGAAAAGGTTCTTACCACCTCTTAAAAAGTAAGTAAGACATAATTTCCTCCTCCTTGCATTCTTCAAGAGATTTTTCATGGTTTTTGAGTTTTCATGCAAAATTTGGAGTTTTTCTAGTTCAAAACCCTAATCTGATTCCCTCATTCCCAATTTGATTTCCTAAGGCCACACTTTTCCTTCCCACGTCACATTCAAACCCATCCCTACCCCTACATTACTATATCTATGTCCCTAAATCCCTTTTCCCCTAAACCCTAGGTCCTAGGCATTTCAATTTCCTATGCACCCATTACCATCAAACCTATAGTAAAATTACCATTCCAAATTCCCTAAATATTTTAACGCCCCACAACCTCCCTAAGTTTTCTAACCCCTTCCCCTATCTTGCTAATTTTTCCTACCCCATTCCATACTCCCTAAAGCTATCCCACTCCCATTTCCTCATCCCTAGGGTTTCTAGACCAAAATACCATTGAGGAGGAAAACAAAGACTACATGGAGGAAGAAGAGAGGGAAGAGAGAAGGCCAAATAAGGGAGGAAGGATTATTCTACTTGAGCCCACTAACACCATAGAACTAATGGCCTCTTCCATGACTATCACTTGTTTTGAGCATGTAGGATTCTTTTATTTTTGTGAAAAGATACAAAGAGTCCAACACCAACATGTTTTGAGCAGACTTTTCATATCAAATTTTCAAGATAATCAAGTGACAATTGCTGGTGTGACTTTCACCATATCGTCAGCCATCATTGCAGTTGCCACTGGAATTCCAAATGTAGGTGAGAAATTGTTCAAGTCCAAATACTTGGATGATCACTATTATGATCCATACATCAAGCCAAGGTACTGAAATGAAGGAAAGAAAATTTTTCCTTTCAATTACCTCCTTGGTAGGTATGCCCGGATGATGAAAATCATCATGAAGTACTTCTCTTGTGAAGGAAGGTTCTCGAGACTTTATATCCACCATATTAGACTGATCATGCACTTCACAAGAGTAAATATGCTCAACATTACATATTATCTATTCAAGAGCATTGGCAAAATGACATACATTTTATAGAAGAGATATTATGACCAGTAGATGAACAACATTTTTTGCCACTCTCTCATCAAGATCATTGTCCTCCATCACCTTAACCAATTGAATATCTCATGGGACACTTTTATTTCCAATGACATCTTCCCTGATCCAAAAGCTCAACATTCTAAATATGTGCCTCCCCCATCTCATCCTACTACATCTATTCCTCCATCTCAGCCCATAACACCTACTTCTTCATCATCTCATCCTACTAGACCCATTTCATCACCATCATCACCATTTCAGAGTCAGGTTGGGTCACCTAGCAAAGTTGTGGTCAACAAGCCTAAAAGGGCTGAAATTAGGACAATGGATAAAACATATCAGTGAGGGCATAGGCAGGTATTTTCTCCACAGATTGTGGAAGGGAACTTGCCTTATTCATCGGAAAAGCAGGTACAAAATGGAAAGTAAAAGATGACAGAGGCAGATGTTCATGAGGAAGTCAGGCATGAGGAGGAAGACCTCCATGAGAGAGAGAAAAAAATTGAGCTAGTTGACTTGGATCAGCAGGATGGTCATGAGGCCTCCAGTTTGATTTTCAAGGAGAAGTATGCCCAAACTAGAGAGCTTCAGACTAACTTATATAGATCTAAGTTTGTCATTTATTTTCTTGATCAGGAGAATAAGCAACTGAAGGATAAGAGAATTCTCATGGAGGTAGAGCTGCTCAAGACAAAGAAAGGTAAAGATATGATGCCACTTAATTACCATGACCATGATGTCATCCAAAGCAGTAGAAAAATACCAAAAACAAGGGGTCTTAAGAGAGTTTTACAGTAGCAGAGAATTGAAGATGAAAAACTCACCTTTGAGGAGAGGATTGCTAAAGAGGTTGAAGATGACAAAGATACATGGCTTTATAGGGTCAACATCCATCTTGAGAAACTCCTCCACAAGGCAAACAAGGACAACAATATGCTCAAAAAAATTTCAAATAGGTACATCACAAGAAACAAGGTTTGTAGCATCAAACTCAAGCAATTGTAGGAGAAACATAAGCAAACACTATTTAAGAAAAAGGAAGGAGACAAACTTAAAATTCTTGTTGAGTCCTCCCTCCATGCTTAAAATACATTATCAACAACCATTATACAAATTTTGGCAAAGTTTTTGGTAGTTTTAAAGATTTTTGTGTTTTTGTGCATTTCTTAATAGTCACTAGACAATTTGACTGTCAGAAGCACAGTGCCCTAGGCGCTACGCTTTTTCTAGGGACCTCCATTGGTCAAAAAAAGACCACTAATGGATTCGTAATGATGAAGATATGTAGGTTTACAACTTTTCTAAGTAAATTTGTGCAAACTGGTTAGCTGAAAAGTCAAAAACATCCTAAAAAACCATGTTTCTACCCTCTTTTTGAGCCCGGCGCCGCACTTTTGACCAGTCTTGGTAAATTGACTTTTTGTAGGGTCAAATCAGGTGAATTTTGGAAAATAAGCATATATTTGGAAACTACATAGGACAAGCTTTCTCATGAGCTATCCTAAGCTCAATGTGGACTTCAGGAAGGCCTCCAAAACTCACCTTGAAGTTGGCGTTGTGCTTTTGATTCAGGGGCTGCACTTTCTCTTCAGGCACTGCGTTTTTGCCATTTGCCTGATATTTTTCCATTTACTGATGTAATTCATGGATGTTGATAGCAACAAGTTGAAAGCCTAGCCCCCAAGGAGAGTTGGCCTCTATTTAGACTCTGTCGACATTTTCTCTTAATTTAACTCAGTTCATTGCAAGTAGTCTTCCTCAACTCCTCTATAATTTTATTTATCAATTTCAGTGAAATTGACAAATAAATACATTAAGCAAACTTGGATTATAATCCTTCACATATATATATATATGTATATATATATATATATATATATATATATATATATATATATATATATATATGCTCTCGTTGGTATTCTTAATTCCGCACATATAAATCATGCATTTAAGTCATAACATAGATCCTTTTTGGTATTATATCAACAACCTTATGACTCCGCACTACAACCCAAGATAGTCCTAAGTTCTACTTGGGTATTATAACGCCTTAAAGACAATGCTTTAAAATTTTTAATACTCGTGCAGAGTCTAAGGTTAAACGTTTCTGAGGTATTTTTTTATACCTGACTTCATTATAACTGAAACACTTTCAATACCTTAGGTCCCGGGCCCACATATACAATCAACGGTTTCAATTAAATACACACGCCCATACCTTAGTTTATCCTTCATGCTCTTTTGAGTGCGATCACCGTTCGATGAGCCAGCCTCCAGATCGGATGACATACGTCGATATCACGCTGATTTCACCATCGAAAGTTAACGCATGATGAGGGAGCGACGAGGCGGTATTGCCCCGTCGACGTGGTGGCTTTTCACAGGATCGTGTTGGTTTGGAGCAGTTTCCCTTTCGAACAAAAGCGATGCGATCAAAATTGCTTCCAGTTTTATACAGTGGTTGACTGGAGTTTCACCGGGGTTAACACAATCCCTCCATGCGCCTTGGTTGAATAACTCAAGGTTCCAAACTCGGGACAGGACTTCTCATTAACATCAAACAAAGCGGATTTCCTCCTTCAAACAAATCTCATGGCTCTATGGCAACGATACTACATAGTACACACATACGGCTCGACACCTGAGTTAAGGACATAATACATCCATTTCTTGGCTTCTTATATCGCTATGGTCCACTCCAGAAATTCAAAGGGGAATTACACACACGACCACAGACAGAAGGCTTGCGGAGATCAACACAGCGATCTTCTTCAATAATTAAACACAGAATCAGAGGTTCCAATACCTCGGAATTAAGCAATTACACATACACAGAGACAGGTACATCAGCTAACACCACTCTGATGATCAACAAAACATCGAAATATATTCAAGCAGAGAACAAATGCTTAACACAAACAATCTTTACTGTAAAAATCCCCCCTTCCAATGTATCCGGGGGTTACATTTATACACCATCATATGTCTCTTCGGTTCCTCTGTGAGGACTGTTTCTACTCTAACAAAAGGCCTAATTACATTCATTCGAATAACTGAACAGGACAGATGGACTGAACCTAAGACTATTCGACTTCTACTGACTCTAATTGATCTAAATGCAACCAACAACTAAGGTATTGACACCTTGTTGTTACAAATTCGAATGGTTTGGATCCCTCCTAGCCACAACATGTGGACAAAACTCCTACATTGTTGGCTAGTGTCTAATGCCCCTGCATCAGATGTAAATTTAATAATGAATTTATTGAGTTACCTAGGGTTAAATACATTAGATAAAACTCTTTGAGAGGATGAATGAATCAATTTCACTAAAGTTAGGGATGAGTCAGTTAGACCACCCTACACTCTAGGTTTACAGTTCAGACTTTTGTGGATCGGCTCCACAACTCATGGATTCGACCCCTGAGGTTGGGAGAATTTGTTTCATGTCTATATCTTTCACTTATTTACTCATTTCACAAGTTAGATGATGTTGTATTGATCAGAGACACTAGTGTATTCATATTTTGGCAGTAATATATTAGATGTGTTGCAGCTATTATTTTGGGATTCATGTGGTACTATACTTTGGCATATTTTATTCTTCAGTTTCATATGTATGAATGTTTTGTACTTTCCATTTTCATTACAGCTCTATGATATGTTGATTTCTCAAGTTTGATAGGCAGAATACATCTCCAATGCTCTATTTTAGGAGAATCACCATAATTTGTTCAGTATCTTTAGTTTAAAAGGAATTCATGCACTATCATGCTATTTTTAGCACCTCACTAGTATGATCCATCTCACCTTGAAACCCTAAAGTGTTAGAGTGCTTACCTACCTTTCCCCATTAGATGTCTGCAATTCTGATCTTATTTTGCATGACCTAGTTACCTCTTTGATCTAATTCACTCATCCATCACCCAAATCAGCTAATAAAAAACCTTGTGCTACTATACCTAGCCTAAAACCTAATTTTATCTAGCCCTCTTGGCTGAGATGCCTTGGAGAGAGCCCTCTCCTTCCTATTAAGGCTAGCTACTTGGCTAAGCTTGGTTTGTAGTTGCCTTTGTTGGACTCTTCTTAGCCTCAAAGATTCGACAGAGTTCTAACACCATAAATTTCACCAGTCCTTGTCCTTTGATAAAATTGGTGGGTTTTATTTATAATTCATACTCAAGGATGACAACAATCCATTTTCCTCGTTTTCCATCAGCTCCATTCTATGTTAAAATATCCTTAACCACTGAATTGGGTACATATGCAATAATCTAGGAATGCAAGATATATACTCTAAAGTCTTTTATTGATTTAACTAATGAAAACGCCTATTTTTCCATAATATTATATTTCAAATATGCATCTCTTAAAGGCTTACTAAAAAATGCAATGGCCCCTTCAAATCCTTCATCATTTTTCTACAACAAAACAACTGCAACAGTGTGTTCAAAAGAAAAAGAGAATATAATAAAATATTTAGTAAAATATGGACTAATCAACACTAGTGCTTTTCTCAATGCATGTTTAACTAAATCAAAGGATTGTCTAGCCTTAATACTGTATCTGATTTATGAATCCTTTTTCAGCATGTTTGTTATATTTCTAAGAATTTGTCCAAGGTTAGGAATGAATCTCCTTAGGAAATTAGTCTTGCCAATAAAATATTGAAGCTCCTTGATGTTTCCAGGGTGACTAATTTTTAATATGGTTTTAATTCTACTAGGATCAATCCTAATACCATCCTTAGAAATAATGTGACCAAGAATATTTCCTTCTTCAAGTCCAAACAATGTTTTCTTAGAATTTAATGAGATAACTCACCTTATACACTTTTCAAACACTCTTTTTAGATACATCAAATGTTCCTCATCAGTCTTTGAATAGACAATAATTTCATCTAGATAAATCACAATAAAATCTCCAATCTCCTAAGAAAATGCAATATCCATTGCTCTTTGGAATTTGGCCCCAATATTCATTAACCCAAAGGGCATATTCACATACATGAATATCCCCCATGCAGTAATGAAATTTTTTTTATCCTGATCATCATGATGTACTAGGACACAGTTATAACCTGAGAAACCATTTAATAAGGAAATCCTACTAGGCCCTACTACCTTCTGTAATATATAATCCATTTTTGGCAAAGGGTAGTTGTATTTTAAGGAGACCTTGTTAAGGTTTCTAAAATCAATGCATAACCAGATTTCTCCAGTTTTCTTCCTAGTAGGCACTATGTTAGACACCCATTTAAAGTATCTAAGAGGAACTATGATTTTAGCATCATAAATTTTCTTAACCACTTTCTCAATCAGAGGCATCAGAACTGGATTTATTCTACATAGTTTCTGTTTGAATGGTTTTTGATCTTCCTTGATTGGGATTTTGTGTTGTATGATACTAGTGTCATATTCTTTAAGATCCTCATAGCTCTAGGCAAATACATCAATGAATTATTTGAATAAAGCTATGTATTATTGTTGTTTAATAGTAGGTAATGATTTTGAAAGTTTTATCATTTTAGGATTCTGTTCACTACCTATATTAATAATTACATTCTTCCACATCTGCCCCTGTGGGCTCTATTTTTGGCTTTTTTGCTACATCATTAAAATAAAAAATCTCTTCTAATGGAACTAGACCTCTAGGTAAAATATTGTCTTTAAGCTGAATTATTTCAAATTCTTCTTTAAGTTGTAAAACTTTATCTACAATAATATTTACATCTGATTCATCAAACTGTTCTCCTAGATTAGTATGTACAACTACATGATTTTCTACTTCACAATATAAATCTATCCTATTTTCCTCATACTCATCCTTGGACTGCAAAAAGTTTTCAATTTGTTTCTCATTTCCAAATACCTACCAATAACTCATATTATCTAGTACAAATAGACGATGTTTAACCTCCACTGTATATTTTTTGTTGGGATGAGGCATATTGCATGTGCTGGCTGAAAAAGCCAGACCATTAGCAAGGACATTCTAATTTCTAGGAATAACAACATGATCATATTCTACAAAACTTTATAAGAACTCAAGCACAACATTTCATTATTCTCTCAGTCTAGGATGTTTTGCAACATATTCTCCTTTAATATGTTTTATAATCAATTCAGAATCCCCATGAACATAAATCCTTTTAGCATCTAATTTCTTCAATAATTTCAAGCCTAAAAGAAGTGCTTCATATTCTACTATGTTATTGGTAAATTGAGAATTCAATTTATATGAATGAGATTCTGTATGATTATTTACTAAATTTGAGACCCACACACCTGCTCCTGACCCTGCTCTACTACAAAAGCCATCAAAACTCATGTTCCAAAAAGGTTCAGTTTCAGTGTTTTGTTTCACAATTTGTGTTTGATTTTCATGTGTTTCACAAATGTAATTTTCAGCATTGATGACCTGAGCATCAATATCTCCATCATTGTAAATAATGAAGGAGTCTAAATTAGAGTGAACAGAGTAAAGGGGATATTTATCTGGTTTCTCCTGACTACTCGCCATGTATTTCATTAAGGTTTCCCTATATAGTCTTCTCTGCTGACCAAAAACTGGGATGGTTGCATAAGTCATATCCATTTGTAGGGTCCTTTGTAATTTTTCTCCCCAAGAGTGTGACAATAGCATGCCATACTTAGGGGGAATATCATCAACCACTATATCAATCACTAGACTCTTAGCTGGGATTTGGATCCTTAATGAGACCTAAACATATTACTTTTTTGGAATCAAATGAATACAATTCTTCGTACAGCCTAGTAATGTCAAGACCAAGTTTTTCCATAACAGATTTTGGCATCAAACTGCGCGAAGCACCTGAATCTAACATACCATTATGGAGAATATTATCATGAACGTTGAGACTGACATAGAATGGAGGAACAAATCCTTCCTGTGGTTTACCATCTACCTCTGGACCAAATAACAATTCAGGTTGTTCATCATTCAAATTGAGAGTGTCAGTATTTTCCCCTATGTTCAAATCTTTCATAACTTGAGTTTTGTATAAATTTTTATTCATTAACTCTGTCAAGGGGATATGAATTTTCAGCTTTGCTAGTTCAATTTCAATATTGAATGATGTATGAAATTTATTTAAGTTCAGAAAGTCATATTTATCAACGATTTATTTTGACACATGTTATTTTTGGTGACTAGTGATTGGAATATTTGTTTGAGTAGTTTTGGAGGTACTCTCAGCAATATTTTTGGCAGGAATTTCAACTGTATTTTTGCTAGAACTACCAACAATTTTCTTAGTAACATTTTCTGGAGTTTACTTTTAAGTGGTGTGAGAGGTTTTCTTGACAGGGTTTTCATTATTCTTTTTATTTGGAGCATCTAATGTTTTATTACTCCTAAGTTTATAATGTCTATGGAATTCCAAGTTATCGTTTTCAAATCCCTTCTTATAGTCATCTGATTCTTTAGAATCAAGTGCAGTTTGGGATAATTGAAACAACTCTTATTCTTCCTGAGTAAGAAATAAAGTTTCATCATCATTGATACCCATTAAATTGATCTGGTTGTCTTCTACCTATTCTACTACTTCTCCATCATCATCAACATAATTCTCCTGAAATGGAGGCCTAATTTACTTATTAGGGCCCCTCTGTTCTCTTTTTTTTATTTGGGGAGGATTTCTCCTAGGATTTTGATTGCAATTTTGAGGTGCAGGTTGATTTTCCCTAGGAGCACCCCTCTCATTTAATTTAATCATTTCCATCATTCTCTCTACTGTTCTAACTAAGGAATCATTTTTAGCATCAACAGAAGAAGTAGAGGTTTCTTATTTTATTGTCACTCTCCTTTCATTCCTAAGTCTTGCTCTCTTTTCTAACAGATTTTCTTATACACTCACTGCATCCATTTGCATTTTTTCTAATGTTGATGAATTTATTTCTCTAAGCTGGTAAGACATGTTTGCCTCAAAGCCATCTGGGAATGATTAAGGCTAAACCTTGGGGTGGTTTAATGTTGGCAGGAATTTCGTTGTATACACTATTAAATCTAATGCAATAGTCCTAAAAAATTTCTCCTAGTGCCCTCCTAATGCTTTCATACTAAGATAAAATCTAAAGAGGGTTCCTTTTAATTTCCCACATATTGAGGAATGTCTGATGGAATCTAGGGGGATCATTAATGCTAGCAGCAAGTAATGCTTTAAACCAATTCCTCATCTCTCCTTTGAGACTTTATGAAAATAACTTAAGTTTTACGCTTTTATCATATACCTCCTGAAGGTAAAAAATATCATTCATCATGTCTACATGTTCTTGGGCAGTAATAGGTCCAGTTCCATCAAATTGAGGAATTCTTGTTTGATAATATTGTGGCATGTTTCCTAAAGGAGATTGAAGGACAAGGGGATCATATCTAGCTACCGTTATAGGGATATGAGGATGAACGATATGAGGATTGATAAAGGGTGGTTGTTGGATGAAAGGTGGAGGCTGAATCAAAGGTGGAGGTTGAATCAAGGATGAACACTGAGTTGAAACTTGGGGTTTTGGTGGAGATGAATGTTAGATTGTGGTTGAATATTGAGGAGAAGAAAGAGTTTGATTTTCTTGATTAGAAGGTACCAGAGTAGTTGTAGAAACTACAGAAAGGGTATGGCTTGCTAATCTAGGATGCACAAATTGTGATGAGGTGGATGATTCAACATAAGAAGTCAGAGTAGAGAGTTCCACAGATTGCTGGACATAAGTCTCATGCACAGAGAGGTCAAGACCTGAGGCTAAACCTTGTAATTTATTAAAGTCTTGGATAATTTAAAGGTCTAAATCAGAAGGAGCAGACTATGCTTCATATGAATGTCTTCTTAATGTAGCATGGTCTACTACAATTTGATCGACCCAATTGGCTGACTTAGTTCTAAATAAAATTGTTCAAAAATTAAGTCAAACTCAATGTCTTGAAGAGTTACAAAGTATTTTGGGAGTGAATCTACTCTATGAGGAGGACTTCTACTTCCTTGGCTCTCTGTTATTCTCTTTATTTTTAGTATCTTCTCGGGGTCATCTACAATTACTGTAGGCTTTGGGTTAGGATGAGATCTAGTGTAGGATATTTTGGGAGCTAGATTTATGATCTAATGCACACACACACTTCTTATTTACAAAAAATGAAAAAGAAACCAATATTATTGAAGTATTCCTATCATACAATGTTTTAACCAGATATTTTGGGTTCGATAGAAATCGCAAATTTTTCAATTTGTCCCCAGTATGGTCTCCACTATGTTATAATTATGTAATTAAAAATATTGGTAGAACAAACGGAGAGGACAACATCAAAACCACTTTGAAAGCTGGGATCTAGCCTTTCCAACTTCACAGAGGGATCTCTCTTTATAATTTAACTTTGTTTTAAATGGATATTAGGCTAGTTATGACGGTACTTGGTTGTTTGTTTTATTTTTATAGATTTGGTTGATTAAATTTCTATATTACCATTGGGAAATGGAGTCAAAATATAAAATTGGATGCTGCATAAATATTTAAAAGAGTGTAATAGGGAAAGCTAGGTTTCATTAACTGAATCTTTTTAGATTTTTAAATGAATTATGAAGATGGCAGAAAAGTGAATTTAAGTTGAGACTGAAAAGAAATTAAGTATTTTTCAATCTAACTTAAGTGGAAAACATATAAATTGTAAAAGAAACCAGAATAAGGTGTTTTAATTAACATGTCCTATTCATCAAAATTTTTGTTTTACAATTAAGAATTTCTGATACACAGAGAAAAGGAAAAATAATGGAAAACACAGTAACAATAGAAGCGCTTCACTAGTAAATACACCACATGAATCATGAAAGAAGTCTTTGTACTATTGATGCTCCAAAAAAAACTTGGAATTTACAATTGCGCAGTAGGAAAAATATATTCAGAAATTAGCCTAGAATACTTCGAACAATAAAGTATTTATACTAAAATATTACAAAACTTATTACAATTAATGTTGTCTCAATAGACAATGTATTATTAGCCTAAATAAAATAATAAACTCTAACTGTGACAAAAAAATAGGCTTCATGGAGGTGATCTGGAATGCTGGCACTGTTTTTGAGGAAACAATTGCTAAGTAGACCTACTTGTGGGTTGCACTGGCTGTAATGCTAGCTGATGTGCTGGATATAGTTGACCTTTCTAATTTAATATTTATTACTAAAGTTCACTTGAATTATCCCATCGATCTTCATATCGGATATTTAACTTAATGACCTTTCTGTAAATTTCATCTACTTCAGTATGTTATCACTCAGATTGAACCTCAGGCTGAAGAAGGCAATTCTGAGGTAACCATAAAACACACTTAGCCAAGTAGCTAGCCATACTAGGAAAGGAGAGGGCTCTCTCCGTAAGAATCATAGCCAATATGGCTAAGTAAAGAAGATATTAGGCTAGGTATATTAGCTCAAGGTTTTGATTGTTTTGATATGGTTGTGCTTGATCAGAAGGAGCAAAACAATCAGGACAAGGGAAATTAGGTCAAAATTTTCAAGGCGTTCTATGGGGCAAGGTAGGCATAGTAATTCAGCACTTTAGGCTTTCAATGAGTGGGATGATCAAGACAGCTGAGGAGCTACAAAGAGCATGGTAAAATCATGGGTTCTTTCTAAACTGAAGAAATTACAAACTGTGAATGTCTACCTAAAACAGAGCATATGAGAATGGATTCTGCTTATCTAACTTTCATATATTCACTTAGAAGTTATGAAATGATGAATAAACTTAACAATACATTTCAACACATCAAAAAAAAATGAGAAACTAAACTAAACACCATACCACATGGATCCCATAAAAATAGCTGCAAATTTGATTAATATTCCTGCTCAGAAACTGATACAAAATGTGTCTCTTCAAAGGCCAAGCATCCAATTGAGTCCAACCCTTAAAATGACTGAGAAAATACATGATATAGACCTCAAAACAACTCATCCTAACTTCAGGGGGTCGAATCCATGAGAGGAGGAGTTGTTCCAAGAAAGACTAAACTGAAAATTAGAGAATAGGGTGGTCAAAGTGACTCATCCCTAATTTAAGAAAACTAATTCATTACATGTCATTAAGGCCATTTACCTAATGTATCTACTGTAGGTAACATCTAGAACACCATAATTACATCATCAACCACCTATTACATCACTAAAAAAAAATTTAAATTTACACAAGTGAAAGTTAATTTTGAAAACTGAGAAAATTGACCAAACAGGGAAAATTTGTCCTATGCACAGCGCCAAGGAGGAAAACATAGGTCTTCTTGCAGGTCATTTTTGACTAACTTCTTGGCGTCCAAATTGAGCTCATGATAGCACATTGGAAAGCTTGTCATGTCTACTTTCCAGATCATCTTGTATTTTCTGAGTTGGAGCTTCTTTGACCCATCAAAAGTGAAATCTTCCAAGACTGACTCTATGTGCAGCGCCACCCTAAAAAAGAGGCAGAAACATGATTTTTTGGGTGTTTTTGGCCTTTTTGTCTGACCATTTTTGCTTCAAATGATTATAAAAAGTACAAGGGGCATGTCCTCATCATTATGATCCCACTGATGTCTTCCATTTTTCCATTGGATGCCCCAAAAGAGTGTGCAATGCCAAGGCACTGCGCATAGAACTGGTTTTTCTATGTGTTTCCAAAATTTGCCAAAAAAACTCAAAAATTTCCAAAAATTTTCAAAATTGCTCAAAATTTGTGGGATAGGCCCACAATCACATGTCAAGTTGAGCTAAGGAGGCATCAGCAAGTACCTTGAGTTTGTCACCTCCCTTCTTACCCTTTCAGTTCTCCTTCAGTTTATCCTTCATCTGTTTGACCTTGATATTGCAAATTTTGTT
The DNA here is from genome assembly GCA_034641835.2 of Pinus albicaulis. Classification (NCBI taxonomy): domain Eukaryota; kingdom Viridiplantae; phylum Streptophyta; class Pinopsida; order Pinales; family Pinaceae; genus Pinus; species Pinus albicaulis. The sequence continues at coordinate 141,444,758 of CM076571.1, forward strand.
CCGGATCTGATAGTGATGGGCCATGTGCCTGAGCATCTGGTTGTCTCTATTGGCCTTCATTAGCAGCTTCTCCAAGTGAATTTTGACTCTCTCAAGCCACACTTCTCCCTTATCTTAAATCTCCTTTGCCAACTACTGGTCAAAACTAAGACTTTGGGCTTCTTTCTTTTCTTTCTCCAATGCTCTTTTGAGGCCTCTTGTCTCTGGCCTTTTCCTCATGTTTTCAGCCTCCCTTGTGTGGCCTTATATATTGTGAAATCTCATCTTCCTCAAACTCATCATAACTGTGTTCTTCCTCCCTATGATCTCTGTCCTCTCTCTCCATTCTTGTTCTTGGCACTTTGGAAACCCTAGGGGAGAGGAAAGAAAAGGGAGAGTGAGGGAGGGAGTGAAAGGAATGAGAGCAGGGAAGGAAATGATGAAATGAGGGATTTAGGGGATAGGGTGTTGGAAATGTTGTCATTGATGGCAAAGGAATTGGCAAAGACAGGAGCAACACTTAAACTATCCTTAAGGAAAAAGAGACAGAGAGGGTAGCAGAGGCAGCAGATGAAACAGAGGAATTAGAGATAGAGCAGTAGAGTTGAATTAGGGGTTTAATATAGTTTGCAAATGAGATGACAAAAGGGAAAGCTGCTAGGAAGATACAAGGTAATAGATTGAAGGAAAAATTGAATATCTAGCCAAGATTTGTATATGTTAATGAAGAACTGTGGAATTGTGCTAAGTATGGTTGAGTAAATCTGGAATATATATGACCTGTGTGATCAATTTCATAATGAGCAGAGGATACCTTAGATGCCCGGAGAGGAATGAAATAATTGTTGCAGAGTTAGGGATATGTGTATTATATGTGTATTGACTGATGTAATTCTTGTGTGGAATCCCCTGAACCTCTGTATGAGTCTCTGCGTATGGAGTTAAAAGTGAAACCCTGTTGAGGAATCATGGTGGTAGGATTCGAATTCCAGGATGAGACCTTCTTGTAATGAAGAACTGGCTTAATTTGATATTTGCAGTCATGGAACTACTTGATTGAATATATGAGGGGCTCTCGAGGCATTCATTGTATCCATTGAAGAACTTATTGGTGATAGAGATATGATGTCTTTGAATGTACAGGTAGAAGCGGAACTGTGATAGGATAGAACTCCGAAATGGAAGGTTGATATGTTATATATATCATAGCAGAATTGAAGAATGACATTGAATTGTAACGAGTTAATGTTTGTAAGAAAATCCCGTCGGAAGAGAACTACATTTGTTCGAAATCCTGCCAAAGATAGACCAGAGTTATAGCGCAAAACCTAGACTAACCCTTTGGAATCATGAACGGAACCTTGAGCGAAGGGTGGAACCACGAAGGAGGAACAGTGAAGGTGGTTTATGGTTTTCATCGCACCGCTTTCAACGGGCAAGCAGTATTCAAGAGGTGGGGAGCGATTCCATAGAACGGGCGACACGCGTCCCTGTACGATTTTACAAAACCATTTTTCACTATGAGCCATCGCGCGTTATAGTTCAACCCAGGATGCCCAACGATATCGTTGAGCGCCGTTGATCTAGGAAGGGGTCATCGGACGGTCCTCATTTGTTTAAGATGCGCGAAGATTAACACAGGTACGGCGGACCATCGCATGTTAACTTTCGGCATCAGAGATCGAGTGATATGTATATACGCCATTAATCTGGAAGCTTGCTAATCTAATGGTGATTGGACGCTGCACTTGCACGAATTTTACTGTGGTACGATGGGCATATTGGATTGGCTGTTGATCATGTATGTGGGCCCGAGGTCAAAGGTTTATCGTAAGATTAATTTGGAATTCCGAAGGGTTAAACTTTAGACATAAGGCTTGGGAATTTAAAAAGTTGTAAATATATTTATTTGTCAATTGATAAATTAAAATTAAAAAGAGATCAAAAGCCCCATGGGATAAACTAAGAGGAATACCATTAGCGGTTCGTGGTTTTGACTCATGGTTTTAATAAAGGAAAAACTATATAAGGAGAAGAAAAATAGAGAACGAGGTGTGTGCATCGCAAGGGTGGTGAATAAAAATTTCTAAAAAGAATATCTGTATGGGTGAGCTCTTTTCTTAACTGATAAATCCGACACCACGATGCACCCATGAATATAATGATCTGACGATGATGAATATCTGGTTTGAATGACAGACGTAATCATGAAGAACTGGTGTGGGTATACATAAAATACATAAATCTGGTGACCAACAAGGTATGTCGTATGGAAACTGGTGGATCCAGTATGAAAATTGATGAAACATGGTCCGCAATATTGTTGAGGGTCGTAGCCTTCAGAGAGGGGCTTGTAGCTCCCTTCCAGTGGTAGCTGGTAAATGAGAGCAGGGGTAGTAGCTCCCTTCTAGGAGAGGCTGTTAAACGAGAGAAGGTTTTAGCCTTCTGCAGGTGGGTGCCTGCGTGCTGGTATAAGTCTGCACCAACATATATTGTAAGAAGTTTTTCTCTATAATAAATATTGAAGACTGAGATTACAGCAGCAGTGGTTTTCTCCTGAATTGGGTTTCCACCTTAAATCCTGGTGTTCATATGTGTGGTTTCTGTTTTATGGTTTGTTCTGTTACTTCTGTTCATGCTCAATGCTTATATGATGCAATACTCTAAGTAATGACATAATAAGATATCTGGATATACATGTTGGATGGTGTCTTTGTAACATATGGTTTTAAGGGAAAGAAAAGAAAAATTGTTCAGCCCTAAATACTGATTCACCCTCCCCTCTCAGTATTTTTCTCAACAATTGGGATCAGAGCAGGTCCTTCTGAAAAATATTAGCCGCTATAAGGAAGATCAAGCAAGATGAGTAATCAAGATGGAAAAGCATCTATCAGGCCTCCTCTCTTCGACGGAAACAATTTAATCTTCTGGAAAACAAGGATGAGATCCTATCTTTAGTCTCTAGGAGCAAAGGTATGGGCAATTGTTGAACAAGGTTATCAATATCCAGCTACAATACCAACAGATCCGACGGAAAGAAAGAATTATGAAACAAATGCAAAAGCGGTCAATGCTCTATTGGGAAGTCTAACTAAATCAGAATTTTTCAAAGTCATGCAGCTAAATACAACAAAGGAAATATGGGACAAAGTCATTCTAAGTTATGAAGGTGATGCAAAGGTAAAAAGTGCTAAACTCCAAACTCTCAGAATTCAATATGAGAATCTAAAAATGGAGAATGAGAGAGCACTGCCAATTTCTTCTTCGTCTTGATGATATTGTTAGCTAAATGCGTATGAGAAATGCATCAGAAACTATAACCGAATCTACTTTGGTTGAGAAATTCTTAAGATCACAAACGACAAAATTTGAATCAAAGTTTGACTCTTGAAGAAAAGCAGGGATCTTCAAAATCTTCTTGTGGTGCAACTTCATGGCATACTAACTACATGTGATGAGAGGAGGATATAGGAAGTCGAAGAAGGCGGTCTTGAACTTTACAAGGGAAGGAGGTACAAAAACCAGAAGGATCAGGATATATCTCAGAAGAAGATGAGATAAACTTTGTAAAGAAACTTCATCTTGGCACAGGACGGTTCAGAGGTAAGCTTCCTTTCAAATGCTTTGATTGTGGAAGAGTTGGTCATTATGCTGCTAAGTGTATGCATAAAGAAACACATAAAAAGGGGAAGGAAGTTACAAGAATGAATAAGAATCGCTTTAGCACTAGAAAAAGTTACTATACTCATGAAGACAATGATGGGTTATCTGATAGTGAGGAAGAATGTGAACAAGATCTTAGACTTCCAATGGCATTTGAAAAATAATCTAGAGAAGAAAAGGATACTTTTATGGATGCTCTAGAAGACAATGATTTTCTTGACGAAAACAATCAACTCAAAATTGGCTTAGAAGAGAGTAAAATAATCATAGAAACTCTGAAAAACTAGCTTGAAGAAAAGTAGAAACACAATGAGAAATTAGAGTGTGAAGTAGTAAGTCTAAGAAAAGAACTTGAGAAAGTAAAGCCTCTGAATCTTAGATTTGCTAAAGGATCTGAAACATTAGATGAGATTATCAAGGTACAACGTTCTCCCCTTATAAAGACAGGTCTAGGATATATCAGAGAATATTCTCAGGCATCAGCACCAAATTATCTAAAAGCAGCTATTGCTGGTATACGACATGCTGCCATTCAGGAAGGGAATAAAAAATCTTTGCAGGTAAAGCATGATCATCTCAATTCAAAGAACACTAACAAGAATGTCTTTCAAAGAAACACCAATGAACAGGTAAATTCAAGAAGGATATTTTATGATCGTAGAAATTCCTTCTTCAAAGGACAATGTTTCTCATGTCACAATTTTGGTCATAAATTTGTTCAATGTGTAGCATATAAAACCATCATGACAAGAGAAGCAAGAAAGAAAAGAATTGATATGGAACCAAAGAAGAATACCTATAACAACTTTTCTCCTCTTCAAAATGAAGTTGAATGTGCTTATTGCAATAACTTTGGTCATGATGAATCTAAATGCAGAAGCAAAGTTCAGCCAAAAGAACAAGTTCCTTCAAGCTCCAAAGTATGGAAAAAGAAGGAATTACAGGTTGAAAATTGTGGAATAGCGTCATTTGCAGAAGAGGAAGAAAACCAATGGTACATTGATAGTGGATGCTCAAGACACATGACAGGTGACAAAAACAAACTTCTTGCATATAGCGCTTTAGAAAAAGAAAAGAATGTTACATTTGGAAATGATACTCCCGCGGTCATTAAGGGAAAAGGGTCTATTTTCCTAAAAGAAAAGGTGAAAGCTAATGAAGTTATGTATGTAGATGGATAAAAGCTTAACTTGCTAAGTGTAAGTCAAATGTGTGATCAAGGAACTGAAGTTGTCTTTAGTTCAAAATAATGCGTGGTACGTGATCTTGATAGATTAAACAATTATAAAAGAAAAAGAACTCAAGCAATAACATCTGTGAAGAAGCTGTAAAGATCAATGTTACTTGAGTAAATCTTTGGAAAATTGGCTATGGAATTGAGAGTTGGGACATCGAGCTTCTCCAAATCAACAAATCAGACTCAAGAAATTTAATTCACGGTCTTCCCAATATTACTCTACACGAAAATATCATATGCAAATCCTGTCAATTTGGTAAGAAAACTAGAGTACAATTTAATGCCAAGGAAGGATCATCAAGTAAGCCTCTTGAACTCATTCATATTAACATATGTGGACCTATGAAGAAAAAGTCACCACGTGGTGAGGAATACTATATCTTATTCATTGATGATTTCTCTAGAATGTGTTGGATTGGCCTACTTAAACACAAATATGAAGCATTTGAGAAATTTCGGATCTTTAAAGCACTAGTTGAGAATGAATTAGATCTAAAAATCAAGTGTCTCAGATTTGATCAAGGAGGAGAATATACATCAAATGAATTTCTTGAATTTTGTGAACAACATGGCATAAAAAGGCAGTTCTCTGTAGCTGGCACCCCACAACAAAAAGGCGTAGCAGAAAGAATGAATAGAACAGTTCAACAAATGGATAGAGCTATGCTTGATGATTCCGAAACACCTGACACATTTTGGGGAGAAGCAGCACATACAGCAGTAAATATTCTCAACAAGGCACATGTTCGTGTAAATAGTGATAAAACTCCATATGAACTCTGGTATGGTAATCCTCCCACTATAATGAATTTTAGAATTTTTGGAAGCAAATGCTTTATCAAGAACAATGATGAAAATCTTGACAAGTTTGAACCCAGAGCAGATGAAGGAATATTTCTTGGTTATTCCTCTAGGAGTAGGTCATATAAATGTTACAATAAAATACTTCGAAAGATTGTTGAATGTATTGATGTTACTATTGATGAGTCTCCTGCAACTCCAAAAGATGAAAAGCAAACAACAAATGAAGATTATGATGACACATATCCTTCTACATCAAATAAGGATGATATAGACAGTGAACCCAATGAGGAACCCGAAGATGATTTATCTGAAAAAGCTCCATCTAGATATGTTCAAAAGAATCATCCAGAATCTCAAATTTTGGGAGAAAAGGCATCAGGTGTACAAAAAAGAAGGACTATAGTGGGATCTTCAAGCAATCTGGAATTTCTGTCCACTATTGAACCTCACAATTTCAATCAAGCTAGCAAAGATGAATGTTGGATTCAAGCCATGAATGAAGAGCTTGATCAAATTGAAAAGAATCACACTTGGGAATTAGTACCAAGACCTCATGACAAAAATGTCATTGGAACTAAATGGATATTCAAAAACAAGTTAAATGAGAATGGGGATGTTATAAGAAATAAAGCTAGACTTGTTTGCAAGAGGTATGCTCAACAAGAAGGTATAGACTTTGAAGAAACTTTTGCTCCTGTAGCCAGACTTGAAGCCATAAGAATGTTTCTTGCTTTTTCAAGCTTCCAACAAATCAAAGTTTATCAAATGGATGTTAAATCTTCCTTTCTAAATGGTGATTTAGAAGAAGAAGTTTATATAGAACAACCAGAAGGATTCATTTTGGGAAATGATGAAAAACTTGTTTGTAGACTTAAAAAGGCTCTATATGGTCTCAAACAAGCTCCAAGGGCATGGTACTATCGTTTTGACAAATATCTTCATCAACAAGGATTTTCAAAGGGGTCTGCTGATAGCAACTTATACACAAAAACTAAAAATGACAAACTGTTGATTGTGGTTGTATATGTTGATGATATCATTTTTGGAAGTAATGAAGAGTCTATGAGTCATAAATTTGCTTCTGATATGCAGCAAGAATTTGAAATGTCTTTACCTGGGGAACTAACATTCTTTCTTGGCTTGCAAGTGCAACAAGCAACAGATGGCATATTCTTATCACAAGCAAAATATCTTAAGCAAATCTTGAAGAAGTATGGCATGGAAGATTGAAAACCTGTAAGTACACCAATGATAACCGGATGTAATCTCAGTTCTAATGATGATTCCCCCATGGTGAATCAACCAGAATACAGATCTATGATAGGAAGTCTACTTTATCTCACTGGGACAAGACCAAACATCATGCATGCAGTTGGGATTGTTGGACGATTCCAAGCTAATCCAAAAGAGTCTCATCTTCAGGCTGTGAAAAGAATATTCAAATATCTAAAAGGAACTCAAGACTTTGGACTATGGTATCCAAAGAATGTTGATCTTACTCTTCATGCATACACTAATGCAGATTGGGTTGGAAGTGTTGATGATCGGAAAAGCACTAGTGGTGGTGCATTATTTATGGGGCCCCGGTTAGTATCTTGGTTTAGCAAGAAGCAAAGCTCCATTGCCTTATCTATAGCAGAAGAAAAATATGTGGCTGCAGTATCATGTTGCACTCAACTTCTCTGGATGATGCAAACTCTACAAGACTTTCAAATCAAATGTTCACCTCCTATCTCCATTATGTGTGATAATACAAGTGCCATCAGTATCTCAAAGAATCCTATTATGCATTCCAAGACCAAGCACATTCCCATCAAATATCACTTCTTACGTGAACAAGTACTTGAACAAAAGGTGAAATTGGAGTATGTTTCCTACAAAGAACAAGTTGCTGATATATTTACCAAACCTCTACCCAGGGAAGCGTTTGAATATCTCAAATAGAAACTGGGAGTAGTCTCTGCCATGTAGAGGATCAGGTCTACTTAAATACAGAAGATTAAATTGGTTGTGAGGTGTTGTTGGGCATCTCTCAATGCTCAGGCTAAAGGGGAGCATTGGTCATATGAAAAGGATGCATTGTTGGAATTTATAGGTCATCTTGTTATATTGTGAAGATGCAGCATGATCTCAGGGGGAGCCTGGTATTGTCAAACTCTTTGCCATTGATGTCAAAGGGGGAGGAAAAGAAACAAAGGGTTCTATAAAGAGTATTTCCATCAATTCCAAAGGGGGAGATTGTTGGAAATGTTGTAATTGATGGCAAAGGAATTGACAAAGACAGGAGCAACACTTAAACTATCCTTAAGGAAAAAGAGACAGAGAGGGTAGCAGAGGCAGCAGATGAAACAGAGGAATTAGAGACAGAGCAGTAGAGTTGAATTAGGGGTTTAATACAGTTTGCAAAGGAGATGACAAAAGGGAAAGCTGCTAGAAAGAGACAAGGTAATAGATTGAAGGAAAAATTGAATATCTGGCCAAGATTTGTATATGTTAATGAAGAACTGTGGAATTGTGCTAAGTATGGTTGAGTAAATATGGAATATATATGACCTGTGTGATCAATTTCATAATGAGCAGAGGATACCTTCAGTGCCCGGAGAGGAATGAAATCATTGTTGTAGAGTTAGGGATATGTGTATTATATGTGTATTGACTGATGTAATTCTTGTGTGGAATCCCCTGAACCTCTGTATGAGTCTCTGCGTATGGAGTTAAAAGTGAAACCCTGTTGAGGAATCATGGTGGTAGGATTCGAATTCCAGGATGAGACCTTCTTGTAATGAAGAACTGGCTTAATTTGATATTTGCAGTCATGGAACTACTTGATTGAATATATGAGGGGCTCTCGAGGCATTCATTGTATCCATTGAAGAACTTATTGGTGATAGAGATATGATGTCTTTGAATGTACAGGTAGAAGCGGAACTGTGATAGGATAGAACTCCGAAATGGAAGGTTGATATGTTATATATATCATAGCAGAATTGAAGAATGACATTGAATTGTAACGAGTTAATGTTTGTAAGAAAATCCCGTCGGAAGAGAACTACATTTGTTCGAAATCCTGCCAAAGATAGACCAGAGTTATAGCGCAAAACCTAGACTAACCCTTTGGAATCATGAACGGAACCTTGAGCGAAGGGTGGAACCACGAAGGAGGAACAGTGAAGGTGGTTTATGGTTTTCATCGCACCGCTTTCAACGGGCAAGCAGTATTCAAGAGGTGGGGAGCGATTCCATAGAACGGGCGACACGCGTCCCTGTACGATTTTACAAAACCATTTTTCACTATGAGCCATCGCGCGTTATAGTTCAACCCAGGATGCCCAACGATATCGTTGAGCGCCGTTGATCTAGGAAGGGGTCATCGGACGGTCCTCATTTGTTTAAGATGCGCGAAGATTAACACAGGTACGGCGGACCATCGCATGTTAACTTTCGGCATCAGAGATCGAGTGATATGTATATACGCCATTAATCTGGAAGCTTGCTAATCTAATGGTGATTGGACGCTGCACTTGCACGAATTTTACTGTGGTACGATGGGCATATTGGATTGGCTGTTGATCATGTATGTGGGCCCGAGGTCAAAGGTTTATCGTAAGATTAATTTGGAATTCCGAAGGGTTAAACTTTAGACATAAGGCTTGGGAATTTAAAAAGTTGTAAATATATTTATTTGTCAATTGATAAATTAAAATTAAAAAGAGATCAAAAGCCCCATGGGATAAACTAAGAGGAATACCATTAGCGGTTCGTGGTTTTGACTCATGGTTTTAATAAAGGAAAAACTATATAAGGAGAAGAAAAATAGAGAACGAGGTGTGTGCATCGCAAGGGTGGTGAATAAAAATTTCTAAAAAGAATATCTGTATGGGTGAGCTCTTTTCTTAACTGATAAATCTGACACCACGATGCACCCATGAATATAATGATCTGACGATGATGAATCTCTGGTTTGAATGACGGACGAAATCATGAAGAACTGGTGGGAGTATACAGAAAATACATAAATCTGGTGACCGGCAAGATATGTCGTATGGAAACTGGTGGATCCAGTATGAAAATTGCTGAAACGTGGTCCGCAGTGGTGCTGAGGGTCGAAGGCTTCAGAGAGGGGGTTGTAGCTCCCTTCCAGTGGTAGCTGGTAAACGAGAGCAGGGGGTAGTAGCTCCCTTCTAGGAGAGGCTAGTAAATGAGAGAAGGTTGTAGCCTTCTGCAGGTGGGTGCCTGCATGCTGGTATAAGTCTGCACCAACATATATTGTAAGAGGTTTTCTCTATAATAAATATTGAAGACTGAGATTACAGCAGCGGTGGTTTTCTCCCGAATTGGGTTTCCACCTTAAATCCTGGTGTTCGTATGTGTTGTTTATGTTTGATGGTTTGTTCTGTTATTTCTGTTCATGCTTAATGCTTATCTGATGCAATGCTCTAAGTAATGACGTAATACAATATTTGGACATACATGTTGGGTGTTGTACTGTAACATATGGTTTAAGAGAAAGAAAAGAAAAATTGTTCAGCCCTAAATACTGATTCACCCCTCCCCTCTCATTATTTTTCCCAACAATTGGTTTCAGAGCAGGTCCTTCTGAAAAATCTTAGACACTAGAAGGAAGATCAAGCAAGATGAGTAACCAAGATGGAACAACATCTATCAGGCCTCCGCTCTTTAACTGAAACAATTTAATCTTCTGGAAAACAAGAATGAGATCCTATCTTCAGTCTCTGGGAGTAGATGTATGGGCAATTTTTGAACAAGGATATCAATATCCAGCTGCAGTGCCAACGGATCCGACGGAAAGAAAGAATTATGAAACAAATGCAAAGGCGGTCAATGCTCTTTTGGGAAGTCTAACTGAATCAGAATTTTTCAAAGTCATGCAGCTAAATACAACAAAGGCAATATGGGACAAAATCATTCTAAGTTATGAAGGTGATGCAAAGGTAAAAAGTGCTAAACTCCAAACTCTCAGAATTCAATATGAGAATCTAAATGGAATGGAGAGAATTTTTGAATTTCTTCTTCGTCTTGATATTGTAAATCGTATGAGAAATGGGAGAAGGCTATCTTAGAATCTACTTTGGTTGAGGAAAGTCTTAAGATCACTAACGACAAAATTTGAATCAAAAGTTTCTAGCTCTTGAAGAAAAGCGGGATCTTCAAAATCTTCTTGTGGTGCAACTTCATGGCATACCCCAGCATGTATGAAATGAGAAGAGGAGGACCATCTAAAGTCAAATAGGCAGTCTTCAAAACTTCTACAAAAGGGAAGGAGGTACAAAAACCAGAAGGATCAGGATATATCTCAGAAGAAGATGAGATAAACTTTGTAAAGAAACTTCATCTTGGCACAGGACGGTTCAGAGGTAAGCTTCCTTTCAAATGCTTTGATTGTGGAAGAGTTGGTCATTATGCTGCTAAGTGTATGCATAAAGAAACACATAAAAAGGGGAAGGAAGTTACAAGAATGAATAAGAATCGCTTTAGCACTAGAAAAAGTTACTATACTCATGAAGACAATGATGGGTTATCTGATAGTGAGGAAGAATGTGAACAAGATCTTAGACTTCCAATGGCATTTGAAAAATAATCTAGAGAAGAAAAGGATACTTTTATGGATGCTCTAGAAGACAATGATTTTCTTGACGAAAACAATCAACTCAAAATTGGCTTAGAAGAGAGTAAAATAATCATAGAAACTCTGAAAAACTAGCTTGAAGAAAAGTAGAAACACAATGAGAAATTAGAGTGTGAAGTAGTAAGTCTAAGAAAAGAACTTGAGAAAGTAAAGCCTCTGAATCTTAGATTTGCTAAAGGATCTGAAACATTAGATGAGATTATCAAGGTACAACGTTCTCCCCTTATAAAGACAGGTCTAGGATATATCAGAGAATATTCTCAGGCATCAGCACCAAATTATCTAAAAGCAGCTATTGCTGGTATACGACATGCTGCCATTCAGGAAGGGAATAAAAAATCTTTGCAGGTAAAGCATGATCATCTCAATTCAAAGAACAACCTTGAGAATGTCTCTTAAACATAATCATGAGTATTTTCAAGAAGAGGAGATTTTATGATCGTGGAAATTTCTTCTTCAATGGACAATGTTTCTCATGTCACAATTTTGGTCATAAAGCTGTTCAATGTGTAGCATATAAAACCATCATGAAAAGAGAAGCAAGAAAGAAAAGGATTGATATGGAACCAAAGAAGAATACCTATAACAACTTTTCTCCTCTTCAAAATGAAGTTGAATGTGCTTATTGCAATAACTTTGGTCATGAAGAATCTGAATGCAGAAGCAAAGTTCAGCCAAAAGAACAAGTTCCTTCAAGCTCCAAAGTATGGAAAAAGAAGGAATTACAGGTTGAAAATTGTGGCATAGCGTTATTTGTAGAAGATGAAGAAAACCAATGGTACATTGATAGTGGATGCTCAAGACACATGACAGGTGACAAAAACAAACTTCTTGCATATAGTGCTTTAGAAAAAGAAAATAATGTTACATTTGGAAATGATACTCCTGCGGTCATTAAGGGAAAAGGGTCTGTTTTCCTAAAAGAAAAGGTGAAAGCTAATGAAGTTATGTATGTAGATGGATTAAAGCATAACTTGCTAAGTGTAAGTCAAATGTGTGATCAAGGAACTGAAGTTGTCTTTAGTTCAAAAGAATGTGTGGTACGTGATCTTGATACAGGTAAAGAAAATATAAAAGGAAAAAGAACTCCAAGCAACCTGTATGTATTGAAGAACTGTAAAGATCAATGTTACTTGAGTAAATCTTCGGAAAATTGGCTATGGCATAGAAGGTTGGGACATCTGAGCTTCTCCCAAATCAACAAATCAAGCAGACTCAAGGCTGTTCGTGATCTTCCCAATATTACTCTACCTGAAAATATCATATGCAAATCCTGTCAATTTGGTAAGCAAACCAGTGTACAATTTAATGCCAAGGAAGGATCATCAAGTAAGCCTCTTGAACTCATTCATACTGACATATGTGGACCTATGAAGAAAAATTCACCACGTGGTGAAGAATACTATATCTTATTCATTGATGATTTCTCTAGAATGTGTTGGATTGGCCTGCTTAAACACAAAGATGAAGCATTTGAGAAATTTCAGATCTTTAAAGCACTAGTCGAAAATGAATTAGATCTAAAAATCAAGTGTCTCAGATCTGATCGAGGAGGAGAATATACATCAAATGAATTCCTTGAATTTTGTGAACAACATCGCATAAAAAGGTAATTTTCTGTAGCTGGCACTCCACAAAAAAATGGTGTTGCAGAAAGAATGAATAGAATAGTTCAACAAATGGCTAGAGCTATGCTTGATGATTCTGGAACACCTGACACATTTTGGGGAGAAGCAGCACATACAGCAGTAAACATTCTCAACAAGGCACATGTTCATGTAAATAGTGATAAAACTCCATATGAACTCTGGTATGGTAATCCTCCCACTGTAAAGCATTTTAGAATTTTTGGAAGCAAATGATTTATCAAGAATAATGATGAAAAACTTGGCAAGTTTGAACCCAGAGCAGATGAAGGAATATTTCTTGGTTATTCCTCTAGGAGTAGGGCATATAAATGTTACAATAAAAGACTTCGGAAGATTGTTGAATGTATTGATGTTGTTATTGATGAGTCTCCTGCAGCTCCAAAAGAAGAAAAGAAAACAACAGATGAAGATGATGATGACACATATCCTTCTACATCAAATAAGGATGATATAGACAGTGAACCCAATGAAGAACCTGAAGATGATTTATCTGAAAAAGCTCCATCTAGATATGTTCAAAAGAATCATCCAGAATCTCAAATTTTGGGAGATAAGGGATCAGGTGTACAAACAAGAAGGACTCTTGTGGGATCTTCTAGCTATCTGGCATTTCTATCTACTATTGAACCACACAATGTCAATCAAGCTAGCAAAGATGAATGTTGGATTCAAGCCATGAATGAAGAGCTTGATCAAATTGAAAAGAATCAAACTTGGGAATTAGTACCAAGACCTCATGACAAAAATGTCATTGGAACTAAATGGATATTCAAAAACAAGTTAAATGAGAATGGGGATGTTATAAGAAATAAAGCTAGACTTGTTTGCAAGGGGTATGCTCAACAAGAAGGTATAGACTTTGAAGAAACTTTTGCTCCTGTAGCCAGACTTGAAGCCATAAGAATGTTTCTTGCCTTTTCAAGCTTCCAACAAATCAAAGTTTATCAAATGGATGTTAAATCTGCTTTTCTAAATGGTGATTTAGAAGAAGAAGTTTATATAGAACAACCAGAAGGATTCATTTTGGGAAATGATGAAAAACTTGTTTGTAGACTTAAAAAGGCTCTATATGGTCTCAAACAAGCTCCAAAGGCATGGTACTATCGTCTTGACAAATATCTTCATCAACAAGGATTTTCAAAGGGGTCTGCTGATAGCAACTTATACACAAAAACTGAAAATGATAAACTATTGATTGTGGTTGTATATGTTGATGATATCATTTTTGGAAGTAATGAAGAGTCTATGAGTCGGAAATTTGCTTCTGATATGCAGCAAGAATTTGAAATGTCTTTACTTGGGGAACTAACATTCTTTCTTGGCTTGCCAGTGCAATAAGCAAATAGAGTGGTATATTCTTATCACAAGCAAAGTACCTCAAGAAAATCCTAAAGAAGTAGTGGTATGGAAGATTGCAAAACCCTAGTAAGTACACCAATGATTGTTGAAGATTGCAAACAAGAAACAATTAGAAGGAGCAGCATCCCGAAACATTTTTTCCTAATCCTTGTCGGAAAGTGATCACCTAAACTAGGTGGGGGCCACACAAGGTGATTTTTGCCTCACAAAGTCTATTTTTAGACATGTCATCATATTCTATGAGTTGCGATGCTAGTTTGTGGATGGTTGGTCAAGTTGGCAAAAAATAGATGGACCTCTATTTTTAGACATATCGGGCAGTAGTCTATTTTTAGACCGCCAAATTAAAAACATAGACTGCCTCGAATATTATTACAGTCTCTAATAATATATGGACTATAAATCATTATCTTATCCTCTTGCAAGACTTTCGCAGCTCTCGAGGCTACTGATGTGTGCACATGCACCGATGTGTATAAGGAATTACGCTATTCCTAGGGTTTGGCTGAGCTATTGCATGGTTGACTTCGCGTTGGAACTCATGTGCGTAGGGTTTGGTGGAGTTGATGAGACAGCTTTGATGGAGTTGTGTCTACGAATAACTTAGTTGAACTAGTATGTATTTAGTCTAATCGATAAATACACTAGTGATGAATGGTATGAATTAATTATTAATTAATTCACTAATTATTAACTCATAAAATCAACTATATGAATACATCGCTTAACTCGATGCAGTATGGGCATAATAGCTCGCTGGAAAGCCTAGCTGTTAGAGGTGGGTGAAAGCGGTGAGTCTACTATCGCTTGTGACTATAGCTTTGCATGATATTTGCACACACACATTATTTTCCATATTGATTGCGCAGAGTAGGTTAGAGCGCATCGCGTGTGAGCAGATTGGAGCATGGGATGTGCATGATTCGAGCTTGTTTTGTGTGTAACAATTGGAGATAGTGGCCGAGAGCTTGTGAGGAGTTTGTGCTATGTATTGTTACATGTTCTCTATCATTATAATATACAGATAGTTGTATTTCTAGCCGTAAGCTTTCCTCATTACATTACCGTGTTATATGTGTGCTCGATTATAGTTTTAATGTGCGCATGCGACTACTTCTAATTCCGCAAATTGATGATCAATAGTAGAAGAGGTTATGTATTATGCATGAAGCTCAAATAGTGTATATAACAGTGATAATCTCGGTGAACAACTCATCTATTATTCAAATTTATACAATGATAACCTGATGTAATCTCGACTCTAATGATGATTCCCCCACCGTAAATCAAACCGTACGGAGATCTATGATAGGAAGTCTACTTTAGTCTGCTCTGGGACAAGTACCAAACATCATGCATGCAGCTTGGGATTGTTGGAAGATTCCAAGCTAATCCAAAAGAGTCTCATCTTCAAAAGTCAGGAAAAATAATATTCAAATATCTACAAAGAACTCAAGACTTTGGACTATGGTATCACTAAAGCAATGTTGACCTTACTCTTCATGCATACACCGATGCAGATTGGGTTGGAAGTGTTGATGATCGTGAAAAGCACTAGTGGTGGTGCATTCTTTATGGGGCCCTGGGTAGTATCTTGGTTTATCACGAAGCAAAGCTCCATTGCCTTATCTGACAACGTGTATAGATATGTGGTCAGCAGCATGATCATGTTGCACTCAACTTCTTCCTGATGATGCAAACTCTGGCAAGACTTTAAAAATCAAATGTTCACCTCCTATCTCCAATATGTGTGATAATACAAGTGCCATCGCATCTCAAATAATCTCGTTATGCATTCCAAGACCAAGCACATTCCCATCAAAGTATCACTTCTTACGTGAACAATTACTTGAACAAAAGGTGAAATTGGAGTAAGTTTCTCCAAAGAACAAGGCTAAGCCGCTATATTTACCAAACCTCTACCTGGGGAAGCGTTGGAATATCTCGTACGTAAACTCGGAGTAGTCTTCGCCATGCAGAGGATCGTGTCTACTTAAATACTGTAAGATTAAATTGTTGTGGAGGTGTTGTTAGCATCTCTCGAATGCTCGTGCTAAAGGGGAGCATTGGTCATATGAAAAGGATGCATTTTTGGCATTTATAAGTCATCTTTGTTATATTATGAAAGATGCAGTAATGATCTCAGTGGGGAGCTCCGGTATTTTCAAACTCTTTCCATTGATGTCAAAGGGGAGGGGAAAAGCAACAGAGGGCTTATATAAAGAGTATTTCCTTCTAATGCCAAAGGGGGAGATTGTTGGAAATGTTGGGTTACTGATGGCAAAGGAATTGGAAAAGACAGGATACAAGACTTAAACTAGTCCTTAAGGCAAAAAGAGACGTAGAGGGTAGCAGAGAGGCATCATGATGAAACAGAGGAATTTAGAGAGCATGAGTCAACGAGAGTTGAATTAGGGGTTTAATACAGCCATTGCAAAGGATATGACAAAAAGGGAAAGCCGCTAGGAAGAGACAAGGTGTAATAGATATGAAGGACAAATTGAAATATCCTGCCAAGATTTGTATATGTTAATGAAGAACCGTGGAATTGTTCTAAGTATGGTTGAGTAAACTGAATATATATGACTTTCGTGTGTGATCAATTTCATAATGAGCGTAGGATACCCTTTCGGTGCCCAGCAGAGGAATGAAATCATTGTTGTAGAGTTAGGGGATATGTAGTATTATGGGATGTGTATTGATCGATGCATTCTTGTGTGGAACTCTCCGAACCTCTCCGTATGAGTCTACACGCATGGAGTTAAAAGTGGAAAACCCCGTTGAGAAATCGTGGTGGTAGGATCTCGAATTCTGTGATGAGACCTTCTTGTAATGAAGAACTCGGCTTAATTTGATATTTTCAAATGTCATGGAAATCTACTTGGTTGAATATATGAGGGCTCTCGAGGCATTCATTGTATCCATTGAAGAACTTATTGTGTGACGTAGATATGATGTCTTTGAATGTACGTAGAAGCTGATCGTGACAGGATAGAACTCGAAATGGAAGGTTGATATGTTATATATATCATAGTAGAATTGAAGAATGACATTGAATTGTAACGATTTAATGTTTGTAAGAAAATCCCGCTGAAGAGAACTGTTTACATTTGTTCCGAAATCCTACCAAAGATAGACCAGAAGTTCTAGCGCAAAAAACCCGTACTAACCCTTGGAATCATGAACGGAACCTTGAGCGAAGGGCGAACCTACGAAGGAGGAACAGTATGGAAGGTGGTTTATGAGCTTTTCATCGCACTCTTTCAACGGGCAAGAGGTATTCAAGAGGTGGGGAGCGATTCCATAGAATGGGCGACACGCGTCCTCAGTACGATTTTACAAAACCATTTTTCACTATGAGCCATCGCGTGCTATAGTTCAACTTCGAGATGCCCAATCGATATCGTTGAGCACCGCTTTGATCCTCGGGAAGGGGTCATCTGGACGTATCCCTCATTTGTTGAAGATGCTGCAAAGATTACACACGTACTGTGCGAATCATCGCATGTTAACTTTCGGCATCGCAGATCGTATACAATATGTATATATATGTCGTTGATTCGGAAGCTTACATCTAATCTAACGGATCTGGACGTTGCACTTGCGCGAGAGCTTTATGCTGGTTGCTAGTCCGATGGGCATATTGGATTGGTTGTTGATCATGTATGTGGGCCGGGGTCAAAGGTTTATCGTAAGATTAATTTGGAAGTCCGAAGGGTTAAACTTTAGACATAAGGCTTGGGAATTTAAAAAGTTGTAAATATATTTATTTGTCAATTGTATAAATAAAAATTAAAAAAGAGATCAAAAGCCCCTTGGGATAAAATCCAAGAGGAATACCATATTAGAGGTTCGTGGTTTTGATCTAAAGTGGTTTTAATAAAGGCAAAACTATATAAGGAGAAGAAAAATAGAGAATACGAGGTGTGTGCATCGCAAGGGTGGTGAAATGTAAAAATTTCTAAAAAGAATATCTCAGATGGGTGAGCTTTCCGTTTTAATCGAGCAATCCGACACCACAATGCACCCATGAATATAATGATCCGACGATGATGAATCTCCTGGGTTTGAATGACGACAAAATCATGAAGAACTCAGGTGGGAGTATATAGAAAATACATAAATCCGGTGACCTGCAAGATATGTCATATGGAAACTCGGTGGATCCAAACATGAAAATTGGCTGTAAACGTGGTCCGCAGCTGGTGCTCGAGGGCTCGAAGCCTCGGGAGGAGGGGAGCTTGCAGCCCCTTCCAATGGTAGTCGATAAACGAGAGCAGTGGGGTAGTAGCTCTTCCAGAGAGAGGCTAGTAAACGAGAGAAGGTTGTAGCATTCGTAGGTGGGTGCGTCAGTATGCCGGTATAAGTCCGCACTGATGATATATTGTAAGAAGTCTTTTCTCTCTATAATAAATATTGGAAGACCGAGATTACGTGATCGTGGTGGTTTCTCTCCGAATTGGGTTTCCACCTTAAATCCCGGTGTTCGTATGTGTTGTTTATGTTTGATGGTTTGTTCTCATGTATTTCGTCATGCGTTTAGTGCTTATCTCGATGCAATGCTCTAAGTAATGACGTAATAAGATATCCGGGACATAGCATGTTGGATGTTGTACTATAACATATGGTTTAAGATAAAGAAAAGAAAAATTGTTCAAACCCCTAAATATCGTATTCACCCCCTCCCCTCCTCTGTATTTTTCCACAACATAGGGATAGGGTGCAAAAATTAAGGGAGATGGGAAAAAGGTTATGAAACCTTGTGAGGTGATGGGAGGTGAAAAGTATTAAGGGAGATGAAAATAAAAATTCAATTATAGGTCAAAGGAAGGGGGAAAATCTAGGAGAAAATAGTAGAGATTCCTAGAAATTAGGGCTTTTATGGAAAACGGGTGTAGGGACTTAGGGATGGCGATGTAGGGGTAGGTTTAGTGTCTTTAGAGGTATAGGGTGATGTAGTATGGTTTAGGGAAAAACTCAATTTGGACAAGGAGGGTTTTGGGGAAGTTTGTGAGGGGGATGGGGATTTTGGGAGAGGCAAAGGAAAACTAGGGCTTCCTCGGTAATTTTTAGCGAACATGAAACTCACACACAAGCATAAAATGGATAAGGAGGGAGTTACAAGGGCTCACTTTACTTGTTTTTTAGGTGAAGAGGCAACCTTGAGGTGTCTAGAGAAGTTTGGGAGAGTTTTTTTCTCCTTTGTGCGGTCTCACACTCAGTGCATAGCGCCCTCTCTCTATGCGTAGCGCTCAATAAATTTGCATCGGAAAACGCCCTATGCGTAGGTGCCACACTCCTATGGTGCTGTCACTATATTGAAGGCCACTTTTTGAAGGCCTTCCTAGAGTCTTAAATTTAGGTGCATGGTATCTCGTTGGAAAGGTATTTCTCCCGGCTAGACAATGGACCCATGAAGCAACCGAAATCTTCAATTATAGCCCTTAAAAAATCAATTCTCCCAAGACTAGTCAAAAAGTGCGTAATGGGGGCGCAAAAAATGAAGTGTGTGCTCTGGCAGAAACTCTTGAAGGCCTTCCTCAAATCCACATGGAGATGCATGCTAACTCATTGGAAATATATTCAAGTCCCATATTGTCATTTGACTTATCAAGCAAGTCATATGGACACTCCAGACTAGGAGAAAAATTGCTTTTTCCCTAAGGTCACTATAGGTGTGAAGCAACCCTCCCTATGGCACCTTTATTGTTGAAATTTATTCCAAACCGTGACACCTCTCGTAAAAATGAAGTATTTTTTTTCTTCTTGGACCTATGATGGACAAAACCTCTCTCACTTTTACGTCAAATTCATCTATGTTTGGTCGAAACATAGTTTGAAGTAAAATTAGTCCTTATGAGTGGCAAATGGCTTCACCTTTTTGAATGATTTCCTGGAAAATGATGGAGATGATGATAGTTTATGAGTTTGGAATGACCTCTATACTTACTAATATGACTCTGCTCTTACTGTATCCTCTACTCACATGTCATTGAATCCATAGAAAACCCTAGCTTAGTGGGAGAGGAAATTAGGTTTAGTGCTTGTGGAAAAATGATTACTTAGGCAATTCTTGGAAAAAGAAAAACTCCCTTGATGACATCGATCAATTGTCTGAAGTAGAAAAATTTTCGTATTTGAAAACTCTGATGTAAGTTGGCATGTGGGAACTCTAATTTGGCAGCACTCTTGGGAGATCTGAGTAGTTATTACATTTGAACTAACATAAAATTACAGTGAATAAAAAAATACAAATTACATCTTGGAATGAAACTCACACTTGAAATCAAATTACAACTTTGGAAACCATCTTGGAGATCATCTTTACATGGTAAAGAGACATTATTGGATCACTCTGCACACCTTTTTCTCGACCTTATGAGATGGAATGGTGCATTTTTGGACTTTGAACAATGAAACCTAATGACCCTATTTGGGCCTTGGAATGACCCTGGACTCCATGGTTGACTTTCACCGACATAGACATAGTGAAATAAGATTTTCAAGAGTGTTTTTTATGTTCATCAAGACATCAAGGTGGCCGTAAAATGATAATTTAGTGAGGGAGAGTGAGACTTTCATGACTAGTGACTATCTTCAGTTGAATTAATTTACATGACCTAATGGAATGATAAAAAATTTCCGAGTGGGACACCTACCGAATATGAAAAGAGTGATTTTGATCACTCGATGTGCAGAATGCATATTTTGACACTCTAACATTGGTTCAAGATGGGAATGTCATCTCCTTGGAGGTGCCAAGAACACCATATAACAAATTCCTATCCATTGGTGTAAGGAGTCAAAAGCTAAAGAATAATCAATACCGAAAACTTGACTCCAATAAAAATGACTCAAGACCTGACTCAAGACCTGATCGAAAAAAGATGCTCATAATTGGGCTTATTCAACAAAACCTACTCTAATCTGCTCCATTCATCACTTGATCAAGTGAAATGGAACAACCAATGCAACCATGTAAGAATTCTAGTCGCTATTTGAATTTCTCGCAAGTGCTTGCTTATGAGCAAGAAGAAAGAACTACTCAAAGGAAAATCCCATGAAAACTTGTCAATAGATCAAATCTCGATGTGAATTTTCAAAGCACGAGCCCACCGACTCACTTCAAGAATGCCGTGGAAAGGATCTCTCATTTGGGAGAATACATATCGATTTCTCATGCCCATCTAATACATTACCGCTCTCCGTGCTCTAGGTAGTCTTCGTACCTTGGTTTTAAAATTTTCCTCACATCTGCTCTTTCTTTTCTTTGATGACTGTAGTAAAGTTGAAAAAAGGATCTCGAAACTCGTGAATGACTAATTTTTCTTTATGATCAACAAAAAAAACACAATATTCTTCATCATCTCCGGAGATATGACCGCAAATCTTGGTATAGAGCTAGAATGAAAACGCTCGTCGAACAAGACAATGAAGTTGGTCAGTTCGATAAAAGTTTATATCAACACTCTTTTTCAGTGCCCATAGTTAGCTAATGGAGAAGGAATTTTCATCGTAGATATCATCCAACACGATCAGCTTTATAGTGGTCAGCTGAAAACTTGAAAAGACTCGTCACAACCTATTTTATCGGTTCTAATGAGACCAGCAGATGACTTTCTACAAAGCTGCTTTCCATCCTTTTCTTTAGAGATATTATGAAAATTTTCCTTAAAAATTGAAATGCTTCAAAACATAATGGTATAGAATCATCCCGCATCATTTGATCATATGTTTCAGATCTTTCCAAGCCTTCATCCTCAATTTGAAATTCAATGGAACTTGGTGGTTGCAAACCGAGCTAAGGAGGATCTCTGATGCTCGCAAATGATTTTTCTTCAACCAATTCAGAGAATGTTCATCATTTATAGTGTTCACCACTCGCTTATCTTCTTGTTTTATAGTTTTCTCTTAGTTTTTTCAAAGCTGAGGAGAAACACAAGGGTATAGGAGCTCGTATCAAAAAATTGATTATCCCTCTTGATTGTCAAGATCAAAACTCAATGATCGTTAGATTTTCAACGTGAAAAGTTATCTCCGATGAACTAAAATGAAGTAAAAAAAGAGGGAAAATATCCTTCACTTACTTCCAAATTTTCACTGATCTCTCTATCTTTGTCATCATAAATATGCATCGATGATTAACTATATTCGAAACGTTGAATCGAACTTCCTCCTTCCACATACCGATTGCCGATACGCTTCAGCAATGTTAGCTTTCGTTTGGAGAATTATAATCATCGTCATACCATCAAACTTTGGAAAATCATCAATATAATTAATGTCACCAATCATACACATTAGATTATCGTATTGTTTCTCCTCGAATTGATCTACAAATCCATTTTCTCGATCTATGGTAGGTGGGATTAAAGGTAGAAAATTTTTAGGGCTGCAATCTTTCTCTTTTCTCCGGGATAAGTGGGCCATGTACAGATCTTGAACGGAAAATACATCTCTCATGGTGATCCTTTTGCATTATTTTCTCTATTAGTACCTACCCAAAATGTCAAGATTTGACTTCTCTCGAATATGTCGTGTCTCTGTAATGTTCTTCTTTCTCTTCTTCCTTTTCAAATTTTCTCTTTCCGATAGCAGAGATTAGCTCCCTGTACATCTATTGCACTATTATGCATCTCTTCAAGTGTTTCAAGGTTTTTCTCTAATAAACTCCATTTCCAGATCAAAGGCATCCCGGCAATGCAAGAGAGTCGAAGCTGTGGAGGGGGTATTAGTATCACTAGGTATCGAATAATAGACTTGATTGAATCTCGCGTAAAAATTGTTGTGACTTTCTCCCCTAGTGGTATTTTTAGTTGAGTCATACTCTTCTAGAATAAGAAAAGAGTTTTTTTTACCACCCACCTATCGAGGAAAACTTCGACAAACTATGGGAAATATGAGATGCTCGTGGCAAGAAATTGTTTGAACCAACTCTCGACTTTGCCTCGCAAAGAAAGAGCAAATAGCTTTGATACCGACATCCTCTTCACACATTCAAAAAGGGTCAAGGAAAGTCTCAAAATTCCGCATATGTCTCTCGCCATGATGTTATGCCATATTCACTATCAAATCCCTCGGCAGTAGGTAGGGTAATGATTTTTCGTGGAAAGCATGGAGTAGCAGGAGGTAAGATGAGTGGGTTTGTATCTATCCCTAGACTATAGAAGGTATAGGAGTATGTACACATAAGTTGTAGGATTAGTGTTGATCTCTTTAGGCTCATCAATTTGGAGATGGTCATCATAAGATTCAAAAAGGATGTGTACCAAGATCAAAGGAAAACTCGGAATTTACACTTTTCTAATAGGTAGAATCAAGATTTTGATCATATTTTTATCATACAACAAACTTCCGGGAAAACTTTCTAAGATAGTTTCTGTAAAAGAAAATACGTAATTTACAAGAAATCGCATTAGATCTTGAATACAATTCCACTTTGAATACGTGACCTTTGTGTAAGATCCTTCCATTTTCCCTCGTCAAGGGTACATGACCTCCAATGGAGTCTTTACATCAAATTGGAGTCACCAGTGTGAAGAGTTCAACCCTCCATATGCATCCGATTGCTATCCACCATCAACAATCGCATCTAAACTTTGTCGTTCTTTCCCTGTGGAAGAGATGATCTTTTCGCTTTCCCAGCATGGTCGCGACTATGTTACCACTGATTGAACCTTAGTCAAGAAGAAGGCAATTTCGAGAGTAACCACAAACCATGCTTAGCCAAGTAGCTAGCCCTACTAGGGAAAGGAGAGGGCTCTCTGTGATGGATTCTACAGCCCAATATGGTTGAGTAAAGAAGATATTAGGCTAGGTATAGTAGCTCGGGGTTTTTATTGTTTTGATAGTGGTTGTGCTAGATCGTAAGGAGTGCAAAATAGTCAAGACAAGGGAAATTAGGTCGAAAAATTTGCAGGTGTTCTATGGGGAAATTTAGGCATAGTAATTTAGCACTTTAGGCTTTCAATGGGTGGATGATCAAGACAGTGAGGAGCTAGAAAGAGCATGGTGAAATCATGAGTTCTTTCTAAATCGAAGAAATTACAGATCAGTGAATGTCTACTCAAAACAAAGCATATGAGAATGGGATTTCGCTATATAACTTCGTTTAAATTCACTTAGAAGTTATGAAATGATGAATAAACTTAAAAATACATTTCCAACACATGAGGAGAAACCGAACTAAACACTATACCACAAATGATCCCATAAAAAATAGCTAAGCAAATTCTGATTATTATTCATGCTCAAGAACTGATACAAAATGTGTCTCTTCAAAGGCCAAGCATCCAATTGAGTCCAACCTTACAATGACCGATAAAATACATGATATATACCAAACCAACTCATCTCCATAGCTTCAGGGGGCTTTAATCCATTAGAGAGGAGGAGTTGTTCTAAGAAATACTAAACTAACAACTAGTAGACAGAGTGGTCAAAGTGACTCATCCCTAATGAGCGAACTGACGATTCATATACATGTCATCGAGGCCATTTACCTAATCAGTATCTACCATAGGAAAGATATAGAACACCATAATTACGATCATCAACCACTCTATTACATCAAAGTAAAAAAATCAAATTTACACAAGTGAAAGTTAATTATGAACCGAGAAAAATTGACCAAACAGTATTCTTGTCCTATGCGTAGTAAGCCAAGGAGGAAAACAGGGTCTTCTTTACAGTCATTTTCGACTAACTTCCTGCGGTCCAAACTCTGGTGACTATGCATGATAGCTCATTGGAAATATTTTCCTCGTCTACTTTCCAAAGATATCTTGTAGTTTCTGATTTGGGAGCTGTTTTGACACCCGAAAAGGGAAATCTCCCAAGACTTCCTCTATATGCGCTAGCCGCCACCCTCAAAAAGAGTGCGTAAACATGATCGGGGTGTTTTTGTCCTTTTTTCCTAACTGAGTTTTGCTCCAAATTCTCGAGAAAAATTAGTAGGGGGTATGTCCCTATCATTATGAACTCACTGTGTCTTCCATTTTTTCCATTGATGCTCCCAAATAGTGCGTGAGGCACAGTGCGCCGCAGCATAGAGCTAGTTTCTTCCGTGTTTTTCAAAATTTGCTCAAAAAAACTCAAAAATTCCACTTTTTCGAAATTTCTCAAAAATTGTGGGATAGGCCCACAATCAGCATGTCAAGTTGAGGTAAGAGGCATCATCAAGTATATTGATTTTTCCACCTCCCTTCTTACCCTTTTTGGATCTCCTTCGCCTTTATCCTTCATTTCTTCGACCTCGATATTGCAAATTTTGTTCCGAGATCCGATAGCATGGGCCATGTGCCCGAGCATCTCGATCGTCTCTATTGGCCTTCATTAGCAGACTTTCTCCAAGTGAATTTTGACTCTCTCAAGCTGCACTTCTATGTTATATTCAATCTCCCTTGCCAACTATTGGTCAAAACTTAGAATTTTGGACTTCTTGCTTTTCTTCTCGCAATGCTCTTTTCGAGGCCTCTTGTCTTTGGCCTTTTCTCTCGATGTTTTAGCCTCCTCAGTATGGCATCTCTCGTTGTGAAATCTCATCTTCTTCAAAATCATCATCATCGTGTTCTTTCCTCCCCGTAATATTTTTCCCTCTCTTTTCATGTCTGTTCTCGCACTTTGGAAACCTAGGGGAGAGGAAAGAAAAGGAGACTTAGTGAGGGAGTGAAGGGAATGAGATCGTGGGAAGGAAATGATGAAATGAGGGCTTTAGGGGATAAGGATAGGGCCACAAAAATTAAGGGAGATGGGGAAAATTTTATGAAACCTCGTGAGGTTATGGGAGGTGAAACGATTAAGGGATATGAAAATGAAAATTCAATCACAGGTGTCAAAGTTAGGGGGGAAAAGCTAGGGAAAAATAGTGTGAGATTCTAGAAATTAGGGCTTTTATGGAAAGGGGCAAGGGTGTAGGGACTTAGGGATGAGGATAGGTGTAGGTTTAGTGTCTTTAGAGGTAGTAGGGTGATGTAGTAGGGTTTAGGGACAATCAATTGGGACAAGGAGGGTTTGGGGAAGTTTCGTAGAGGGGAAGGGGATTTTGGGAGAGGCAAAAGGAAAACTAGGGTTTCCTTGCAATTTTAGCCAACATCACACAAGCATAAAATGGATAAAGAGGGAATTACAAGGGCTTAATTACTTCTTTGTAGGTGAAGAGGAAACCTTGAGTGTTTCAGTAGAAGTTTGGGAGAGTTTTGGCCATGTGCGTGAGTAGCTAGCACCCAGTGCATAGTGCCCTCTCTCTATGCGGTGCTAATGCTATGTAAATTTTGCACTGGAAAAAATGCTTTCCTATGCGCAAATGGCCAAACTCCTATGTGTAGTTCCAGCGTGAAGGCTACTTTTGAAGTCCTTAGTGGATTCCAAATTGGGTGCATGATATCTAGTTGGAAATATATTTCTCTTGGCTACACAATGGACCTATCAAGCAATCAAAGTGCATCAAGCTATATCCCCTCAAAAATCAATTCACCCAAGACCTGCAAAAACAAGTGCAATGGGGTGCGAAAATGAAGTGTGCTCTTGCAAGAAATGTTTTGAGGCCTTTCCTCAACTCCAAACGGAGATCATGATAGTTCATTGGAAAGATATTAGCACTCTGTTGTCATTTGACTTATCAAGAAATTCTATTTGGGACAATCCATCTAGGAGAAAAATGTATTTCCCAATGTCACTCTAGGAGTGAAGAAACTCTCCCATGTCATATTTATTTTAGACATTTATCCCAAACCATGACACTTGTGTAAAATAAAGGAGGTTTTTCTTCTTGGACCTATTATGGAACAAAAACCCTCTCACTTTTATCAAATTAATCTTCGTTTACGTCAGAAACATAGTTTGAATTAAAACTGCGCTCACAGGAGTGTGCAAATGGCTTGACTTCTTGGAATGATTTCCCGGAAAATGATGTGGAGACATGATGTTTATGAGTTTGGAATGACCTCATACTTACTGATATGACTTTCTCCTCTTAGTGCATCCTCTTTCTCAGTATTTCTTCGATTCCATAATGCAAACCCCTAGCTCAAAGTGGGGAGAGGAAATTAGGGTTTAGTTCTTGTGGAAAATGATGACTTAGGAACCCTGGAAAAAGACAACTCCTTTGACATTTGATCGACTTGAAGTAGAAACTTTTTTGTACTTGACACTTCTGATGTGTTGGCATGTGGAAATACTAATTGGTAGCCTTGGGAGACCGAGTACTTGACTTACAGATTTGAACCGAAGCATAAAATTACATGAATAAAAATAAAAAAATACATCTTGGAAAGAAACTCACACTTGAAATCTCAAATTAAAACTTTGGAAGCCATCTTGGAGATCTATCTTTGACATGGTAAAGAGACATTATTGGGATCACTCTCACACCTTTTTTTGACCTTATGAGATGGAATGGTGCATTTTTGGACTTTTAACAATGAAACCTAATGACGTAATAGGACCTTGAAATGACTCCGACTCGATGTAGTTGACTTTGACCGACACAAGACATAGTAGAAATAAGATTTTAAAAGTGTTTTTAATGTTCAATAAGACATGAAGATGGGCCAAGTAAATGATAATTTGTGAGGGAGAGTGAGACTTTATGATTAGGGATATCATCAATGAATCAATTTTTTTATATTACCTAATGGAATGATAAAAAAAATTCGACGAGTGGACACCTAAAATGAATATGAAAAAGAGTGATTTTGATCACTACGATTGTGAACTGCATATTCTCGACACTAACACTATGATATCTAGAAAATAGTAGGCTTTAACACAAATATGTGACATACCTCTATGCCGGATGAAAATATCAAGATTTAATGCTTCCAAGAATTCTTTCCTCTGTCATAGTTGCCTTTGATATTGGATAATTTGGGTGTGTTCCTCTGCAATATCATTTAGTTTATTCACATAGTCTTGTCCGTTCATCAGCACTTATCATTAATTACAAAACAGAGAAGGCAAACCTCTTTCCGTTGCTATAGGTTCCAATCCTTTACTCGAATTTTGGGAAAAATACTAGAGAGGGGTGAATAAGTATTTAGAACTCATATCTATAAAGTTAAATTTTTATTTTGCATGTAATTCCATACATGATTTATGAATCGAACTCTGTATACACGTCGTGATATGTCAAAGTAACTAGCATATACTCGATATAAATTTCCTAGTTTATAAAACTTCTCGTAAACCCTGTTTTTAAATCAGATTTACTAGTTATGTATCAAAGTTATATAATCAGAATATAGATGTGCATTACAACGTATAAAACATCACACAAGTGGAGTACACATGAACACCAATATTTAAGGTGGAACCCAATCCGTGGAGAAAACCACCGCTGACTACTGCCTCTCGTCTTCAATATTGCTATTATATGGAAAAAATATTTACAACATGTATTGATGTGGACTCATACCATTATTCAAGCTGCTACTGGAGGAGGCTACAACCTTCTCTCATTTTCCGGCCTACTACTTGAAGGGAGCTCCTAAACCCCTCTTCTTATCATTTACCAACCACTCCCGGAAGGGAGCTTAAATCCCGAACGTAACACCGACTATCTACGCGTGTAGTGCTTCTACTTCCATACCGAAGGCTTCAACCCTCGACTCACCGTCAGAGACCATGTTTCACTCAATTTTTCATATTGGATCAAATAGCATCAACACAACCCTTTTATCAATAATCGATAACTTATGCCTAATACTTCAATTTGAGCTAGGAAAAACATCAGAATCCCGAACTTCAAAATAAACCTCGCGACTTTAGAATCAGATATGTATGATACAGACTCAACCCTAAACAAGTCATTAATTAAAATAGCATTGACAGCTACTTCTGCTTTCCACCGAAGCTGCAGCACATTTGCTTTCTCCCGCACACCCAATCAACTGCTGTAGATGCAGTCGGGATACTATTTCATAACTTTCTCGGATTGAATAGAATTACTTCACTTTGTTAAAGCTTGCTGTATACGCACTTTTCGCTATACCAAAATACGTGATACTTCAGGTATATTAGTTCTTTCGTGAAATGTGATCGGGACCTGCATTTTAGATCTTCCTTACCTAAACTATAGCTTGTGTGAAGCCGTTTGAAAATCGGATTGGAACAATGATCTTTGCATCAAAGAGTTTCTTAACCTCCTTTTCAATCAATGGCATGAGAAGACGATTAATTCTCCTCAATTTCTTCTTGAAAGGCTTCTCATTTTCTCTTGATAGGAATAGTATGTTGAATAATGGAGGGATCATATTTCCTTAAATCGAATAAATCCAAGAAAAAACATCCATAAACCTTCTCATCATCTCAATATATTTGAATTTCTGCATGCGCTTTGAAAGAAGCTTTGAAATTTTTATCATTTTTAGGCAAAGCATAATGTACCAAGATTACGCCTCTCTACTTCCTCTTCATTATCTTGCAATTTTGGTGCTTTAAACACATCATTTTGATAAAAAAGTTTCTCAAGAGGAATAAGACCTTTTGGTATTGAATTATTCTTCAATTGCAAAACTTCAGATCTTTTAGCTTCAACAAGTATATTTTTCTGATCTATACGGTTATTTTTCAAATTCTTCTTTCAAATTTCAATAAAATTCTTTACCTATTGATCATCTTCAAAAACTTTCCAATTTATGATATTTTCCATCTAATATCCAATCTGACCTAAAACAGAAATATTTCGAGAAATTTCATCTTTTTCAAAATATCTGACCTGCAAGTCAAAGATTCATATTCAAAATTACGTTGTCAGAAATCAAAATTCAAATTTGTAAGAGTAAAAATTACTTCATCATTTGATTTGTAAATCAAATCCGCCCGCTCTCTTCTTTCCTGCTGATTCACAGTATTGGGGCTGACTACCCATTCCTCCATCTCTTCTATCACTACTGTCGATTTTCTGCATAGCCGGGGATTTTCTTCCGAGTGCTGATTTTCTAATGCTGATTTTCTACTCTTATTTCTTCCTCAACACTATCACCAGATTCATTGAAAAGAATGGCAGATCCAAGTTCTCGTATCAAAGGCATAAATAGAAAATATATTATCTATCAAGCATTATATAGGCTACCCTTCTAGTCTTCGATACATCACTTGCCAATTAAAAATAGGAATAGTGGCGTAAGAAAGTGTAAGAATTCCCTAGTTTTATGTTTTTCATGTTAGACAATTGAGCTTCTCAAAATAAAGGGGAGTGGACCTCAATGGATAATTATTGTGTGTGGATTTAATTAATTAATTATTTATGAAAAATAAATAAAAATATTTTCCGTGCACTACGACCAAATGATATTTTTTGATCACTTGCCAAATCCATGAGGCATGGAAAGAGGCTAAGACTTTTCTCAAATATCTTTCTCAAAAAGCCTTGAAAGAATTGGTTTCTAATTTAGATTTTTGAGGAAATTCCAAATTTCCAATGATGAGGAAAGTAGTTGGGAAGAGGTAAAAGCCGAAAGCGTAAAGTGTACTTTTAAAAGTCCCTAAATAAGGGAGTTTGTGTAAATAGGAACAGGTGATCTTGTACCTGGACAAAGGTAATTAGAAACAAAGCTTTGGGGAGAGCATAAGCTTAAATGCTTACCTGCACGATTGGGGTTGGTCTGTTTAGGAGAAGATCTCACGGGGTGAGTTCGGAGACATAAGAACTCTCTGTCAGTGACCGGGTCATCGAAGAAGTGGTATGCACAATCTAATTTATAATTGGTTAAATTTGCTGTGTACAATATGGATAAATATCAACACGTAGGCCGTTATTTGAATTGCTTTCCGAGAATTCAGATTCTCATATTTAGAAGTAATTCATTTAGAAGAATCTAATCCTCTAAATTTGTGATAGTTTAGAAGGAATAAAAATCGTGGAACATATCTACAGAGTTTCTAAACCATTTTTGGCTTAAATATGAAGATAGGTTACTTCATAGACTATGAGTCTCTAATTAACTTTAATCTAATTGTAAGATTGAATTACATATGGATACAATTAAATTTGAAATTGATAGCTGACATCAAGGTAGATCTAATGAGCAGGAAAGCTAAATTCTACAAAGGAAAGAAAAAAACAAATTCTAATTGGAGAGTATGCCCTTTGTATTTTGTCAAACTTTACTGTGGAAGAACACAGAAAACCAGAAGAAGTTCAAAGAGGAACATAATACTCGTATATTCTATTCTATATGTAAATGTTTATATAGAATTATATATCTAATTATATGTACAGAGATATAAAGTTTTAAGAATTTAGAATTTAAACTGAAATTATGTATATTACAGTTTGCATTCTAATTCCCCCAAAATTGGAAAATTACTAATTATTCATGGTAGCAAGACAAGCATTATCATCATGTATACATATATAGTTACAAGGTAAAAATTTAAACAAATCTAGTGGAAATAATGAGATACATTAGTTCTATTAGTAACATCATGACATGATTTCATTTACAGTGAGATATAGAAACAAATTTATATATTCTCGGTGTAATAGTAAGAAATGATAGTATTTCAAGTAGCAAGTGGGTACGGAAATATATTCCCATTCTCGTGCAAAGGGATTCTATAAGGTAAAAATCCTCATAATTTTCTAATTAGGGTTGATATCCGTGTAATTATTTTAATGAACAAAATATGAAGTTAATCTGCATTTAAAGAATAATGAAAATTAAAGCAATTTCCTGCATAATAAAATCTATTTTGGTCGGGCCAGGTCATCAAATTGAAATAATAGACAAAATATACACATTAGAATGTCAAAAAAATTTAATCTGTTCTGTCCCAGGTTTAGAGTACATTCATGTGTGTGTATATAAAAAAGGTATACCTATAGTATTTAAATCTGAATAACAAAATACCGTATAAAGTATCAAATGTCCGGACTAAGTAGATCCAAAATTTAATTTACATAAACCAAATTGATTTAAATATCAGGAGTGTATACCAGTACCGAGAAATCCCGCTCGTTGATAATAACTGAAGCAAGCCATATGAAACGAGAGGTACCGACTCGGAATAGAAACGAAGGATTAATCAAACCCCGCATAAAGGCGAACAAGAAAGTATTTGGACGAAACACAATGAGAATTAAGTTCGAGAGACCCATTCAAGGAAATACAAATGGTTATAAACGATTCACTTGGAAAATATTTAATACGTTTTAATATAAAATAAATAAAAAGTAGAATATCACTCCGAGTCCACGAATATTGTGTATCTCGAAGAGAAGGGAAATCCGTGGAGAAATAAAATTGCATCATAAGTAGAACCAATTACATAACTATATTCAAATAAGTTACCGGTAGGAAATATAAAACCCTTACATTCATTTCCAAGTCCGAGAATAGAAATCAAACACTAGACGCCAGTTGAACTTGTCATATAATCCTAGAGGGATATTGCCTTCCCTGGACCTTAAAGACATAAAACAAGGTTTATTCACTATAGTTACTGGCCAAGCTCGAAGATAAAACGAACCGAATTCAAATAGATTTAATACACCTTTTGTTTGAAAGGAAAAATACGACATGGGTTTTGATCGTTCTATTACATGAACAAAAAACTCGAGATAGTAATAAAAACGAACTTCGAAATCAAACTGAGGGTTATTTCAAAATCAACGACCATCATTGAAATCAAAATACGCTTCCAAATTTCCAATGAGGCCCTACGAAATCCATAGGAAAGTTACAAAGGCGAAATAAGAACAATGACAAGATCATATTCATTTTAGAGTGATATCCCGAGATACTGTAGAAACCATTGTGTAATAAAAAGGGCATGTCAACGAGGGGTAAAGAGGTTTGTTAAAGTTTCCCTCATATCAACACCTTAATAAATTTATCGCATAGCTTCAAGATTCGTTCATAAAATGACTGACAAAACTCCTTCACGTGACTCGTGAATGCTCAGGAGGTATCAACAAAGGAAACGAAGGGTAGAAGGAGAGGGCCGAAATTGTAAATAACTGAACTTAACATTAAATATCAAATTGAGACCAAACCCTAATAGGATCGAACCATACACTTGTTCCCATTCAAGAAGCGTATGGTTCAAGAGGAAGACTTGATGTCAATGAATGCAAAGGACAATTGGGAATAGTTCCCTCAGGACTGCAATTTCATACACGGACTCGCTCGCGGTAAGATTCAAAAGCGTCGAAGTGACGGAATTGAAATCTACTGAGCCAAATCACCAAGTGCGAAGGAGAGTGGTAATCTTTGTAATTGAAGTGGGGACAATTCGTGGAAGCAATTCCAAATTATGCAACTGACGAAATTGCTGACTTGTGCCGCAAACAATAAACAGATTGCCAATAATAGCCTGAATCCATATAACTGTCTAGTTCAGAAATTTAATGAGTCGCTAAAGAAATTAGTACATATATGACTCCAAAAATAGAAGAAAAAGATATCATCAGCGTATGATAAAAGCCGCCCAAGAGGCAGCATATTTATTACATAATGAGCAATTTAACGGATGATACAATTTACAAAATATATTTATATATAGGATCCATGAGCCATATTAGAAATACAATTTAGGCCCTGTTAATCTAAAACTATGTCATATTTAAAGGCACAATAATAACAAAATGGGGTTACGAGGTACAATAATAACAATAAGGGGGTAACACTAACAACAATAAAGGACTATGCTAAATGTAGGACTAACATACCCCTCTCCTTCAAAAAATATTTATCCCTCAACAGCATTAGGCCTTCTGAGTCTTTGCATAAAATTCTCTCATCCTCCCATAGAATCTTGATGGGTAAGTTCTTCCACTTGATGAATACTGCAGAGTAGTCGATTAGTAGTTTTAGTTCTTGTTTCCGTGGCATAGGTTCAATATGATTTTTCCTTCCTCATGAGATTAAACGTATTCTTTAATTGGAAGATTTTCACCTATAACACACTTCTTTCAGCACGAAACATGGAAAGCCGGGATTATACTGAAGAAAGCGAGAGCTCCAATTTATGCCGTACAATCTTTATTAACTTTATTACCAGGACCATATTCTTTAGCGTGTTGTTATCTTCTTGGCTTAGCGGGGACATTTGTTTATATGGTTGTAGCGTCAAAATACCCAATCACATAAAACTTCTCTTAGCTGTGATGTTGATACTGCAACCATTTTAATTCGATTTTGTACTAATTAGTTATCCTTTAAGGATTGGAGAAATTCTTGTTGATATAGATGAGTCTTTACCTTGAACCTTGAATTTCCCTTAAAGATGGTATGACAAATGGTGGATGATATATAAAATTTTCCTCGTGGGTCATTCTTGTAGTAGGAAGTATTATACTACCATTGCTGAAATGTACCACTTGACCATTGTGTTTGTTTAGCAAGGATACAAAAACAACGAATATCCTTCAAGCATTTTATTTATCTGTTTGACCATCATATTAAAGGATAATCTAAAATGACTGAACTAATTAGGCTATGACAAAAATAACTCAGTCAAAATTCCCATAAAAATGGGATCTTAAAGTATCACATTAACCTTGACCTATGTAGCTTTTGAATTAAATGCAAATGTAGTAGCAACATACTTTGCTGCAAATGGATGAGATATTTTAAAGTGTACATACTTGATAAAATCCATAACCACCATATGACTGACATTCTTACTTGAACGGTGAGCACATAAGTAAAATATTAAATCCTCCGTTACAACCACGGAATGGATAAAAGGTTGGCAAAATTAAGACTTAGCAATTATACTCCACTGTCTAACATTAAACATTCCACCCACTAAAATTTTGAATATAGATTTAGAATACATACAAAAAAAATCTTTCTGCATTTGTGGTAGGTTTTTAAAAATCTACGAGTATCCTCTGAGATAAGTGTCAGACTCCAGAAGATGCTATTCCGATTCAGAATTCTTACGAATGGCGATATTTGTACCATAAAGATCATTTTCCAACTAATGAATCCAGATGTACTAGGATCTTTTGCTGCAACTTTTGAATAGTGTCCATACATATTTGTCCTTCTTCCATTCATCTCTTGCTTGATTGTCAATAGGTGGATAATAGAAATACTTTAACAATACTTCCACCTCTTCATTCTTTACTAAGTGTACATCTGCAACAACATTAAGCTTTTCCTTTTTTGTAGGTGTTTAATTATAACCCAACATCTTTGTGACCATTTTCTTTGCTCTTGAGAGAATAGTCGAAAAGCTTTGTTCCAAAAGTGTTTGGTGTCATGGTGATTTACATGATGTCTTCCCATTAGGTAATTCGCCATTTCTTTAGTGCATTTTACAATATTGCTAGCATTTCTTCTCATATTGGTTTTGTAAATACTTTCCCTTTGATTGAAGTTTCAAAGGAAAGGGTATTCTTCTGCGGCATTAAGCGCAATTCCATTTCTTTGGTATAAATTACGGTAAAGTTTTAAATTGGCGTATCATTTACCAACAGACACATTACTGTAGATAGTCAAAGGCCTTGGTTGCTTGAAGTCTGAAAGTATCTTTCTTCAACAATGTTGTTCAAGTCTTTCTTCTGCAATTCTTAACAAACTTGATAAATAGCACATGCTTTGAAATCCTGAATTTTGCACCTTATCTGCGTTTCTTTATGTGGCTTCCAAATTTTTGTTGGTCTACTAGCACCTGTGGGTCTCTTGAGCCCAAATATTCCACCTCTTGTACTCCAAACATTTTGATATTTTTGCTATAATTTATTTCATAGATTGAGCACCATCCCACAGCATATTCAACACTGATCTTCAAGACATAACATTGGAACATTATTGATATCATCTACTAACAAATTTTCTGAAGGTTGAAATCAAGATTCATCTTAGAATGCAGAGATTTTAGTAGGCCAAAAGGCGCGGCCAAAAAGATTCGCAATGACCTCACCGTTGAAATCTTGTTTGAGATATCTGGTCTTCATTTCTAATTTGATGATATCACGAGCGAAGATCCAACCCCAGGCAAAATAATTGCTCCGTAATTCATCCAACATTCATCAATCAGGTAAAATTTGTCTTTACTATTGACTTATTGAGCTCCTATAATCCGGTGCAACTAAGCAAACGTCAATACTTCTTGTACCAAATACCTAGGAGGCGAAGAAAGAACTTTGACTAGTTGAATTCTGCAAAAACCTCCAACATTCCAATCATCGTTCATTCTCTGCAGATGGGATATCTAAGAACTGATGTTTGGAGGAACACTTCTGAATCGTGTTAACATGATCATGATCACGAATGGTGAAGTCCTTTGGAGTTTAAACCTTGAATGATTATTGAACTGTGGAGATGCAGAAATGAATGATTTTGATGTAAATAAATCAGGCGAATTAATTCCATATAAGTTATTCCAACAGCACTGACTTTGTCATGACATTAGAGCTTATTATCCTTCTGGCTTCCCTTGACAGCAATTCGACACCATCTTCCTTGCAGAAAAAATTTCAGAAAAGTTCTTCCAAAGAAAATTAAAAGCTATCGTCCCCAAAGATTGTAACATTATTTTCCTAGTACAACCTTGACCTCCCATGAATGGAAAGCATTGGACTAATCAACACATAAGCCCCACATGGTTAAAGCTGATGTTATGCTTTTGGAGAAATTTATAGTTCTCATTTGCAACCATCACTTGACATTTTAGTGTTTGGGTATAGGAAGTAATTTAATTCCTTGGCTACCTTACAATGAACCAATTATGGGTGCTACTGAATAAATCAACACTATTACCGCACTGTTTAACCGATACTGTCTTGCTATATCTTGAGAGTTTGAGGTGGTAATTCTTTGGGTACATGCAGTGTCAGGCCGGATTCATTTCTTCTCTTCTATAGCTCGTTTTCCTGGTGTATATCCTGCCCTTTCATTTTCTTCTTCTTCTTCACAATCCCCGCAAAAATAATTTCCTTTTAAACTGCTTGTAGGCGTATTTGGTGTGTTTCTATCTAGCGCACTTAAGCCCTTTTACTTTCTTTTTCTTCCAAATTTTGGCATTCATTGTAGGTTAATGATACAAACATAGCAACACTTCGTTCTGCAATTGAGTGGTAGAGAACTGTATCGCCATAATTTTACATTCAAATTTTCTTTTCTTTGAATGCCTTCTCCAATAGATGGGGTTCCAACAGAACTTCATGTTGGATGTTTATCTTCGAGTACTATGAAGATAAATCTGTGTTCTCAGGGTATCATTTACCTTATATTCAATTTTTTTGAAGTCTCAGTATTTAACTTTTAAACACTTTGTTTGATTTATCATTGGCTAAAGAAGGTGTTGCTCTTTTGCCATCACCTCTGTGTACTATCATTTCTCATGCAAAAATTGACAAAGTGACATTCTTTCTGGAAAATATCAGTATTTAAATGTATTTTCATTCTAATGTAGGGTAAATACGACACCTTTTGTATGTTTTACACGTTCATAGGAGATCAGTATCGCCCAGCCATATGTAGTATCCATGTTACATGATCCTTTCATCAAACTTCCTCTTCTCCATCTTTGGAATATGGTGATTTTCAACAACATTAAGTTGCAAAATGCAAATTAGAATTTATTTTGTTCTCATATGCAGTGTTCTTCTACTATCTTTCTGATGGAAACACTTTCTTGTATCAACTTTGTCAAAGCTTCATATGCTTTTAAATTCTTCATGTTTTCCATTTTCTCATGGTCTTAACTTCCATGTCATCCATCTTGGATTCACTTATGACCTCCATGCCATCCATCTTAAGCTTCCGCCATCATAGTAGCTTGCACACCATCCATATTAGCTTCCACTTTCTTCAAAGCTGTCTGCATCATGCTTCCATGCCATCCATCTTAAACCCATGCCTTTCTTAAGCAGAATCATCTTCACTTCCCCTTAACAAAAAGCCATTTCATTTTGTTTGTCTTTGAAATTGAAGTTGCTACCTTTATTGAATTTGGTGAATCATGTTTACAATTATTCATCTTCTTGGAGTCATCAGTAGAGCCACAGAGAACAATGAATTTGTTGAATTTATTTTAAAAGCCTTGTTTTAGATCTAATGATGCACACTTTAACGAGGGCTGAGTATTGAGGCCAATTCTTGTAATTGAAAATCTTCAATATCCAGAATTTCAGCCCTGCAATAGCCTGAAACACCTTGAAATTCCACGGATGCAGTCTAATTTGGATTCCCAAGACAGTTTGTGTCAAATCTCACACAATGACCTAATTCACAAAATTTGGTTTAATAGGAAAAACTTGCCGGATTTCCATCCTTGTTTAGTCCTTTGTCTCCAAATTGATAGCCAAAGCTAAAATAAAATGTGCTTGACAATTTTCAGCACTCAGTCCACCACACAGGAGGAGGTTATGAGCTTTTCGATCACCTCTTTGAGATGGAAATTAGAACTGAAAAGCACTACTTCCACAGATCATATCTCCAAAGTATTGAACAATCAGAAATTTTTGACAGAATTTCTCCAGGATTTCAGCTTGACTGCTGCAGATTAGTTAGAACACCGTAGAAAAAAAAAAATGATAAAAAATTCACGATGAGCTGTTTAGGGAGCTTGAAAAAAGACCTAACTTCCACTTCAGATGATATATGAAAATATTGCAGATAAATACACCAGACAATCTTCTGGGGATTTCATCTTGATACATATAAGCATTTGAAAGCAAAACAGTGAAAACAAATTGTAAACATTGATGTTTCTTCAGACGTGAGCCACAAAATCCCAAGCTACAGACCTGAAATGTTTGACATGACTTGACTCAAAAATGTGAAGAAAAGATGTCATATGTCTGAAATAAGCCACTTCGGAGAGCACAATACGACCATAAATGAACAATTCTTGGA
Source organism: Pinus albicaulis (assembly GCA_034641835.2). Classification (NCBI taxonomy): domain Eukaryota; kingdom Viridiplantae; phylum Streptophyta; class Pinopsida; order Pinales; family Pinaceae; genus Pinus; species Pinus albicaulis. The sequence continues at coordinate 141,483,911 of CM076571.1, forward strand.
TAGAGTGGGCCCCAAACCTCCCTTATATGAGGTCCATGGGGCCTTTAATGCCAATCTGGTAGATTTGATATGATACAACGGAAGCCAACAATATGTTTAGGGCTTTGTGTACTTAAAATGGAGTTACAAGGTGGTAATAACAATAAGGGGGTAACACTAACAAAAATGGGGACTATATGGCCATGTAGGGACTGGGTGGGGAACCGCAAATGAATTCACGGTGAAGACAATATTAAAGGGAAAGTCAGGTCGTCAAACCCCAAAATCCAAGCATTGAAGCATAGCGGTAATTCCTTATCTAAAGTGTGCATTGAATCAGGCTTTGAGTTAAATAGCATTATGATCGCTAAACAGAGCAGCGTTTATATTATGAATACTTATGCTTTGGGTCAAAAGGGGACCGTATTATATCTAGTTTAGATACCTCAAAATAAATGATTTCTATAATGCCTAGATTAAGATAAATGAGGTTTGTAATTTAATTTGATTGAGTAGGATAAAATCCAAAGTACAGAGTACAATAAATCTGAAATAATAATAGGTTAAGACTTCTTCATTATCCCAACACCTCGATATATATCAAAGTTTCTTTGGACAATGAATAAAATTTTATTGGAGAAAAAATGCTTGGATATGGAAAGGCTTAATTAATTAATGACATAATTTAAATTCAACTATGAAAAAAATAAAAAAATCTTGAGGTATGTTACAAATGGCATAGAATATGTTGAAAAAGCGGGACTGATATTGTATACTTAACATAAATTAAATATTTTTTTGAAAAAAAAAGTATTCTTGATATTTAATTTTTTAGTGCACACAGAAGTCTTTAAAGCTGAAAATTTAAACTAGTGAAGGAATGAAATTTATATTTAGTCAGGTGATGGAGATAACATGGATCCCAATGCTACTTTGATGTATTATGTGCAGGTTTAATGAATGTATTTGGAAATGAAACTGAAATTAGCGGTATCATTAGCGATTGAGGAAGCAGGAAAAGCTTTGATAAAGAGAAGATGACCTGCCGTTATCAAGAAGGTGAAGATTCGGAAAGAGGAGATAATTCTGAATTATTCACGAGAAGATGACACTACTAGACATCAGATTTCAGAGAGGAATTCTAGGTGATTGAAAAATTAAACTTCCTCTATGATGGAGGAAATCGATGAGGCATGGCGTGAATGAATTATTCCATTTTGGGTCTATGGAATATGAAGAAGCTGTCAGAAGGCAGGATTAGCTATCTGCAGGTTACAGTAGGCTACCTTGTGGTGGGAGGAACAAGTAGTTCATGCAAATTGATGAAAAAGCAATGAGCTTGGAAGATTTCAAAGTCAAATTTCAACCTTATTGGACGGAGCCTGTATGATGGCAGAGTTCCACGAGGCAGATTAGGACAACTCACCTGAGATGGGTGCATCACCAAGTTTTAAATGTTGGGGTATGTTCCTATAATTTGTGAAGAGAAAACAAGGTACAAAAATTTTGAAGCTGTTTGCCTACTGTGTACGAGGAAAAATAAAAGTTCTAATCCAAAAACTATGGACGAAGTGGTAGAAGAGAAAAGCTGGACAACACAAAGAAGTTGGGAAAAATTGATGTAGGAAGAGCTGGATAAACTGGGAGCAGACATAAGGAAAAACGAAGGCAAGACACGGCGGGAACTTCAGGCAGAGATCATAGGCAGGAAAGAAATTAACAAACCAAAGGGAAATCCAACCCCATCAGATTAGTTGGTTGAAAACTATAAATAGATGGAGATAATAAGGAAGGAAGGAGAATAATTAAATAAAGGGCCTTTGAGAATGTTGGGGTTGGAACCTCATCTTTTGGGGAGGCATGCAAAAATATTGGATGATTCATAGAGATAGAGAAATACACGATGAATGATATGTAGGAACATACCCATTAGTGCAGCCTTGAAGCAGCCACGTAGAACACAGGCTACCATGGTAGAGATGGAAAGCAAGGTCTTATTGTCTGTTACAATTTTAATTGATGGGTGCTTATTTGATTTTAATTTAAATTTTCAGTTGAGAAATGCAATCTCAAACTGAAAATTCAAGAGTCTTGGTGGTTGATTGTACTAAACTTAAGCAGAAAACAACCTCTTTAAGTTATAAGCAGCAATTAAATTAAATGATTTTAGAATGAATTAATTTAAAAGTGTACTAGGCTCACATTATTTCTTTGATAGGAATGAATTTGGTTAAGAAAAAGAGAAAATTTCTGTGATGAAGCTATTTGGATGAAACTCTACATTGCATAGATGAGAAGGAGACCCTTTATACTCAAAGGAAAACAAACCAATCTACATGAGCAAATATCTGCCCTCCGGCTAAGCACCAACTGGGAAAGGATATGAAATTACTATATTGCACATGGAAGAACTAGGACAACAATACGAGAAAGCTGCTAGACACTTTTCTGGGTAGTAGAAATTCAATTTTTTCCGGATGATTCCCTTATCTTCCCCCCAAAAGAGATTGAATTTTAGTGTTGATTGGTACAGAGGCAACTTTAGTTTTCAGGAGACCCTTCTTAGGATGAGCCCCCACCCAAGACTTATGGAGTTAAAAATGCAAGTACAAGAATTTATGGATAAAGGTTATGGGGCTAGATATGTCCTTGGGGAGCAAGTCTTGTTCGTGAAAAGGATGGAACCTTTAGAATCTAATGCATTGATTTTAATAAGTGACAAGTTAAGCAATCCAACAGGTACCATTGCAGAATAGATGACCTTTTTGATCGGGGTGGAGGAGGCTTGAGTATTCCCTTACCAGATTGATTTGGGTGCGTTTATAGCCAACCGGAATTAAGGAGGAAGATGTGGCCAAAAGCAGGCTTTTCCAGAACCGGGTATGAGTCCTCTGGTTGAGTCTACTGTGGTTTGACAAATGCCTACTACTTTTATGCTTAATGAATAGGTTTTTTGAACAGTATGGAATGAGATTCATACTAGTGTTATAGAATGATATTCTAGTCTATTCAAAAAAGTGAGAAGAGCTGCCGAAAAGACACTTAAGGATAGTTTTACGGACTTTGAAGAGAAACTGATTCATGCAAAATTCGGTAAATGTGGAAGATTTTATGAAACCAAGATTCAATATTTGGGGCATATCATTTACGAAAAAATTTAGTTGCTTATTTTAGAAAAATAAAAGGCCTATTGGGAAATTCAAGGCCAGTGCCGTGATGTTTAGACAGTAAGGTCATTTATAGAGAGTTCTGCGGTATTATGAAGGGTTTGTAGAAAATGTTACACGCAATTTCACACCCTGAAATTCACTACAAGGAAGGATACGAGGTTGAGTGGGTGAAAAAATGCCAGCCAGGCTTTGAACAACCAAAATTAAAACTTATAGCTACTGAAAATTGCAGATCCTAACAAAGTTTTGTTGTATATAGGATGCATGAGAGGATTGGAGGAGAGTTAATTGCAGAAAATTACATTGTGCATATGAGTCTAGAAAACTTAAAACATGAACAAAGATACCAGTGTATATGATACAAGATTGGTACATTGCAGTCATGCCTTGAAGATGTGACGACACTACCTTCTTGGAAAAAAATTACCAGTGGCAGGATCACATATTAGTCTAGAAATGGCTACTCAAGCCGTTCAGAATATGAAACTAGAAGCCGGATAGGCATTTGTCTTTTAAGTGAATTTGATATGGACATAAAATATCAAAGGAAAAAAAAAATTGTTACTCTTCTAAAAAGTACTTTTAAAACAACAACATTGGGTGTAATTAGTTTTGACAGAAGAACTAGTTAAAGAGTACTTGGAATCCAAGATCCAAACTGGTAATCTACAAGTGAAAATAGAAAATGGATGAATACACCCAAAACCGAAGGTTGATCTGTATAGAAATATATTGTATCCCCAATGTGGTTACTGAAAAAATCTAGTTGAATATCATAAACAACCATATTCGGGACATCTGGGATACCCGAGAAAATACTTAGAGCTGAAAAAAATTGTTTTGGCTAGGAATAGAAAAAGACCGCAACAAAATATTTAGCTAGATACATGAACCATGTTGACAAAGATGAACATCGGCGCATCAATTGGTCTTCAATCACTGCAATTATAGAATGAAGCCAGAACTGACATTTCTATAGATTTTATAACCGGTTACCTAGAAAATTATAGGCACTGACTCGGTGATGGTAGTGGTAGATACTTTAACGAGAACTTTTACACTTCATACACATATGTAAAATCTACTTTGAGACCTTAAATGTGAAATGTGTTCCTAAAGAAATAGTCGACTCGCGGGTCTACGAAGATGATTATTTCGGATAGAGACGCTAAGTTTGATAGCCTTTGGAAAGGTATGTTTTGATGTAGAACGCTAAATTGAGATTTAGTCTTGCTTATCACCCTCAAACGTTGGGTCAATAGAGATAACAAATCAGATTTTGGAGGATATGTTGAGAATGTATGTGATGGATAGGCATAAATGGGAAGACCCTTGCATTTAGTCGAATTTTCTTACAACAACAACTATCAATCCTCCATCAGAAATGATTCCATTTGAAGCACTCTACGGAAGAAAGTGTCGTACTCCTTTAATTGGAACCAACTTGAAGATAAGCTAGTATTGTGGCAGATTATACAAGAAATGAGAGGATTGTCAAAATGACAGAAGAAACATCAAAAGAACACTTTCAAGATCGGCAGAGAAAACTATGTTGGAGTAAAAGAGAGATAATAAGGGTTGAGGGGGTGATCATGCACATATGCGTATTAAACCCAAGAAGAGCACACTTTATCTTTGGAGATTACTTGAAAAATTGGCTCCTAGATATTGCAGGCCTTTTGAGGGTGTTAGAAAGGTGGGACCCGGTGGCTTTATAAAGCGGCCTTACCACCCCATGTTAAAGTTCATGATGTGTTTCATGTTTCGTTATTAAAAATATATTTGATGCTTCTAATTTGTTGAGTTGGATGTAAGTGGGGTGGAAGTTTCAAACGGAGAAGAGGAGTTCCTTCAGTAGCGAATATTGGAGCGGAAGAAATTGAATTGAGAAGTAGGAATAGTAGCCGGAAGTAAAGGTGCGGTAGGAAGCACTTTCTTCTTTGAAGAAGCTACGTGGAAGGCGAGATGATGGAAAAGTACCCGTATCTATTTTCAAATAAACTCCTAGTAGTTGGTATTGAGGACGGTGTTTGTTTTTATGAGGGGGAATATGTAACACCCCTGAATTTTTATGTTTCCTAGAATGCTGCATGATTGAACTGGAGCCCAAAGGGAGTGGACCCCAATGGATAATTATTGTGTGGATGTAATTAATTAATTATTTATGAAAAGTAAATAAAATATTTTGTGCACTATGACCAAATGAGATTTTTGAGATCACTTGCCAAATCCATGAGGTATGGAGAGAGGCTAGACTTTGAAAAATATTTCAAAAGCCTTGAAAGAATTTATTTCTAATTTAGATTTTAAGGAAAAATCTAAATTTCCCCAATGATGAGGAAAGTAGTTGGGAAGAGGTAAAGAATAGAAAAGCGAGAAAGCAACTTTAAATTCTACAATAAAGGCTTCGACAACAGAAAATAAAAGCATCTTATTCGGACGCAGAATTAGAAGACTGAGGAGAGCATAAGCAAATAAGCTACTCCAGAACGGAGTTGGGTTGCGTTCCGACTGCAGGAGAAGATCTCGGCTCGGCGGTGAGTTCGAACGAGAAGAACTCTAAGGATTGGGAGGAAGTGGTCATCGAGAAGAAGTGGTATGCACACTCAATTTTATAATTGGTTAAATTAGATCTGTGTACAATATGGATAAATACGTAGTTGTTGTTTTGAATTAAGTTTTGAGAATTATGATTCCTTACATTTAGTAGAATTATTTAGAAGAATCTAATCCTCTAAGTTGTTTTGCATAGTTGAAGGAATAAAAATCTGGAACATATCTAACGGAAGTTTTCTAAACCATTTGTGGCTTAAATAGAAGATACAGTTTGCTTATATGAGTCTTTAATCAACTTCATCCAATTTAAAATATTGAATTATGGATACAATTAAATTTGAAGTGGTATTTGATTAATTTAAGGTAGTACAGATAATAGGGAAAACTAATTCTACAAAAGAAAAAAAATTAATTTGGAGAGAAGTAAAATTATTTTTATTATTTTAATAAAACTTATTTAATGAAGAAATTATAAAACCGAAGAAGTTCCAAAAGAGGAACATAATATAACTATATTCTATGTAAATCTTTGATATAGAATTTATATATATCTAATTATATGTCTTTATGGAATACATAAAGTTCGGATGAACCCAGAATTGAAATTAATTTATGTGTTAATAAAAAGCTATACATTCTAATTTCCCAAAATTAAACGTACTAATTATTCATGGTAGCAAGACAGGCATTATGTCATGTATACATATACTTAATTTTAAAGGTAAAATTTTAAAGAAATATGAAGTAGAATAATGAGATACATTGGATTCTATTAGTAACATCATGACATGATTTCATTTCATGAAGATACAAAACAAATTTACTATATTACGGGGTGTAATATGATGAGAAATGATAGTATTTCAAGTAACCAGCAAGGTGGTACGGAAATATATTCCTATTCTATGCAAAGGGATATTATATAAAAATGTTATATAAGTTTCAGAATTAGGTTATATACTACTTGCAAAATTATTTTAATGAAAAAAATGCGAAGTTAATTCGAACGGAAAGAACAATAAAATTAAGAAAGCAATTTCCCCGGTACAATAAAATCTATTTTGATGATTGTAATATTTGAAATTCGAAATAAATAGACAAAATATACATTAAAAAACGTCAAATTTTTTTAAGGGGGTTAGAAGTCGGTGCTTCTAGAGTACATTCATGTGTATATAAAAGGTATACCTATAGTATTTTAAAAAAAATCTTGAACAAAAAAATCAACGTATAAATTATCCGTTGCGGGTCTACGGTCCAAAATTTAATTTACACAAACCAAATTGATTTAAATATCGATGCCAAGGCTGCGAGGGCAATAGAGAAAAAACTCGGTCGTTGATAATACTACTTGGAGTAAGCCATACGAAACGAGAGGTACGACACGGAATAGAAACGAAGGATTATTGAACAGAGTAGTAGTGAACAAGAAAGTATTGAAGAAACTGTGGGGTGATGCACAGAGATCCATTCGAAGCAAATACAAATGGTTATAAACGATTCAATAAAATCTTTGTCCGGTGCAATATTAAATAAATAAAAGTGATATTCACGAGGCCACGAATAGGTATCTCAAAAAACGGTAAAGGAAATGGAGAAATAAACTGGCGTCCATAAATGGAACCAATTACACAACTATATATTCAAACAAGTTAGCAGGGGAAATACAAAACCCTTACATTCATTTTCAAGTACGGGAGGGCAATCGAAACAGACGCAAGTTGAACTTGTCAAGGTATCCTAGAGGGATACGTTACCGAATTCAAGACAAAACAAGGCATTCTACCCTCAGGTACGGTCAGAAACGAGATAAAACGAAGATTTGAATTCAAATGATTTAACACCTCGTTTATGAAAGAAAAATACGGCATGGGGTTTTCATCATTTCCCATTACATGAACAAAAAAACTGAATGGCTAGCAAAAAAACTTAAATGGCTAAGGTTATATAAATAAAATAGCCACCATTAAGAAATCCAAAATACACTAAAGGTACTGATGAGACTTGAAATCATAGGAGAAGATTACAAAGGCGGCAGGAGACAATAAAAAAAAAAAAAAAACAAGATTAAACTGTTTTAGATGTATCACGAGATATCTAGAGAGGAATGAATATAAATAGAAAAATACGTTGAACGAGGGGTAAAGAGAGTTGAAGTTAAAAAAGTTTCATATCAGCACCTTTACCAAATTTAAGAGGCATAGCGAAAGATCTCTTGTTCATAAAACACTAACAAAACTCCTTCGTCGTGACCTGGGGAAGTATCCCGAGAGAAAGAGGCCGCCAAAGCGGCAGATTACAGATGTAGAAGGAGAGGCAAATGAAATTACTTAACAAGCTGAACTTATTTTGTTAAATATCAAATTGGGACCAAAACCTAATAGGATGAACCATACACTTGTCTCCTATGCCTTTGAAGCGTATGGTTCCAAGAGTAAAGACTTGATATGGTAGATACGAAGGAAAATTGGGAATGATTCCACTAGTTCTGATTTATTACACCGAATGCGCTTTTCAACGTGGATTTTAAAACGTAAAGTGATGGAATTCGAAGAAGGCTCTCACGAAGAACCAAAATCTCGCGTGCGGAAAGGAGCAAAATCAATTCGAAGGTGAGGACAATTAAGTCGGAAGTAAATTCTGAGGTACAGCGGCCAGAAATTTAGCACATGACTTGACATATAGCTCAATAAAGAAACAATTTGTAATAATGTACCCACATATCCATATAACCATCGTTCAAATTTAATGGTATGCTAAAGAAAGTCTAGGGCTGGAAAATGAATTCGTGAGAATAATATTAAAGGAGAAATAGAATTATTGGCTCCCAAATCCAAACATTGAAGCAATGAATAATTCATATATAAAGTGGTGGAGGCCATGACACTAGGTTAATGTGATATGTTCATGTGTGAATGACGCTTATAATAATATATGTGCTTGGGTCAAAGAGGACCATCTAATATTATTATATCTACATTTGAATACAAAAACAATATTCTATAAACTGCCTAGATTAAGATAAATAGGTTTGTAATTTGGTAGGTCGAGTATGATAAATCCATTATAGAGTATGAAAAATCTCCTAGGAAATAATAATAGGTTCAAAACTATTATTATTAACTTTATATTCTTTGTAAGTTTTCCTTTTGAGATACATGAGATAAACTTTTGACGGAAAAATGTGGATATGGAAAGGCTTAATTTAATTAATGGCCTTCTAAATTTCAAAGTTAATGAAGAAAAAAATAAAAAAATTGTTGAGGCCATATTTTACGGAAGATCATACACGTGCTTTGCTTTGACCTTTGCTACCCAAGATCTTGACAATAGCATACCAAATTTTGGCGAATATGACTACAACAGAATGTCCATAACAAGCATAACAACGAGAATTTGTGTGAGGCCAACAACAACATCATGGATACTTTTGACAACAGAACCTCTTAGAGTAAAGAAGAAAACAAATCCTTACTAGGTCTTGTGATTTGAAATCCATTCTCTCCATGATAACCTTGGGCATGAGGTTATGAAAACTCTTAGAAGCTAACATAGCATTATGCAAAGTCATATCATGAATACTAATACGTTACATAAAAAGGAGGAAACTCTTCATTTTGATCATCTTCTAACCTTGGACCCAAATACTATAGTAGGATTATCTAACTTGGACATTCAAGATATCGGCTGACCCCTGGTTGTCAATTCAACATCTTAACTATCTTTCCTCTATATTGAAATGCCTTAGAATCTCACTAAAAGGGAGTGATATTTTAATATTTGAAATTTCATTCTCAAGGTTGAAAAAACAGAAACGATTTTCGACGCATCTTTGACAAAGGGAGGAAGTTGAGTGTCTTTCTTACCAAGTGGAATATCCTTTTTACCTTGACCATCACACAGTGCTCATTCTTAGCTTGAGCGGCTTCTTTGAGCTTTCCTTTTCTTTGAGAACAACATTTCCTTCTGTGATACACATTTCTATTTACAGATTATATTGCTTTTTCATCTGAAAAGCCGCATGTTGATACCCTTTAAGATAATCGATGGTTCTTCTCCTTGATTAGCTAAATCGGACTTGTCATGCTCTTCTTTAGTCAAAAATATTCCTGAAATTTCTTTGTCGAAATGATGGATGGATTCTTCGGGAATCTCAAATATCTTCTTCCATCTGCCAAATTTTGCGAAAAGGAGGTCAACTGGAGGTGAGCTTGCTGATTTCTAAATATCTCTTGGCCTTTGTTGATTTGAGGTCTCCTAAATTGTGGATTTTGAATTGAGGTTCATGTTGCACAAGAGGAGTTGAAGTGTTTCCAACAATTAACCTATTCTTCCAACTTCTCCATGGTTTTCATCATTGACTCAAATTTGTCTTCGAAGTTGAGGTGGATGGTTTCTCTTCTTTTTCAATTTAGTTTTTCCATTTCGACTTTTTAGCGGCTATCATGTTTACCTCCACCTTAAAACGCATCACTTTGCATTTCAGCAAGTATAGGTGACTCTCTTTCCCTCAACGGGATAGAAAATTCATAGTCAAATGCTTGACATATCTCATTTGTGCTAAGGCTTCGGAGGTTTCAAATGGGCGGGAATTGAACGAAAAATTTATTGAATATCTTTTGAAAAGTTTTGGACGGATTCATCAACCCCCTTTTCTAAGTACATTGTATTTAGTGATGCTTTGGAGTGGATTGGTTCATGCCCAGCTTTTAAGAATTTATCTTCAAAATCATTCCAAGTTCTAATCTTGATGCAAGGGCCTTAAACCATTTTCTAACTTCACCAATAAAACTCTATGCAAATAACCTTGGCTTCACATCCTGTCATCAAGCAACTTTCATATAAAATCATTATATCTGTCTACAAATTCCTCTCACAAATTTCCTGTCTACTACCCCAAGTATGAATCTATGACTGTTACTAGGAAGGTCTGCAAAACAACGGAGGCACAAGTGGTGCATACAACGGAGTAACTGCCATTTGGAGGATGAACAATGGTTGTGGGAGGAGCGAGAAAATAGATGAGGGCGTGAGGAAGGAGCCCCAGCAGTTTTGTATCCCGCGACAATAGAACTCCAATTTGGAAGGGTAAGCAGAAGCTTTGATTTTAGCAAGACTTGGATAGTTTCTTTGAGTTTATCTAAAGACTCTTTTTCTAGCAATAATTCGAGAGGTAACATCTTCCCAAAGAAACTCTTCCTTGTCTTCTTGTCACTAAAGGTGAAGTGTCGATTCATCTTTTCCAATTAGATAACATGTTGAGATCATAACTTTGATCTAAACAACACTTCTTGAATCTTGCATAGCTTTCTTATCTTGAGACTTAATATTTCATAGGACAGAATTTGAATGAAGGATGGAGTACGATATTTAAAAATTCTTTGAATTTTTGAAGCTCTTTTAGTTGTCCACGGCGGTGAGTGCTAGTTGGGGTCGGGATTTCTCTTGTGTGTATCTCCTTCTCAAAGCCACCTTTAAACTTTGAAAAATGCTGAGTCACGAGGAGATTGCGGCCTTGAAAAAAAATTTCGAGCTCCTGCTACCTTTAAGAAGTTGACTTCTTGATTTTGAGAATGAATAATCTTCGGACTCTCTTGGCAGACGCACCAAAATTTATATAAAATCTGAGACCATTTGATAGGATGTGATCAAGATGACTGCGAGTAACTGTTTTAAACTGAACTTTTAGTTGGGGCTTAGCCTTGTCAACTGAGGCTCTCTGGCTTAGGTTTATGAGTTTCAAATAAGGATTAGATGGCTAATTCTATGAGTAAAAGTAGATAAATGGATAATTTTTTGTACTATAATCAATAAACATCTATTGTGCTTATGGGATAGTATATTTTCACAAAACATAATTATCAACTTCAATTGATTAGGCATTTGAGGGGTTTAGATGCATGCAAAGAATAGTAGGACAAAAATAACACGATTCATGATCATGTAGAAGTTATTTTATAGGTGAATTCTAAGTAACATACATTCATGCACTACAAGTAATTGAAAGATGAAAAGCATTAGAACATGAAACATCACATAACATACAAGATCTGAGTGATGAAACCAATATCTACATTAATAAATACGTTTCTTACCACAACTTGTTATGCTTGTTCTTGAAATTTCCAACCCTATGCAGTTTGAATTCTCTTTTATAGGTTCATCATTACATTTTCTTGGATTCTCTCCAAAAACTTAGGGAATTCAAATTTTCTAGCTTGACACCTATTAATTGCTAAAACAAACTTTAATTACATAAAACGGTTTTAAACTTACATTTTAAAATTCTAATACAACTAGGATTAAACTACTGAAAAACTATACCTTAACAACCTTATCCAAATATTAAATCTTATCTAACATGCTCCTCTGAAACTTCAACCTTGATGATTTCATCTTCTTCTTCATTGAACTATAATGATACGCTTCTTACTGCCCTAAAAAATGGCAACATGCTCCACACACTTAAAAATAGGTGTCTTGCTTCATTTATGTTTCTTCACAACATTTGCGCGGCCAACATGCTCAAAACATGTGAAAAGTCTCATTAAGCTCTTGTGACTTCATCCCTTCCCGAGTTGTGTCCAAACCAAATCTTTGGAAAATGCCCAAATAATTTAACATTCTTTACCTTTATGAAACAGCTTTGTTGTTTTCGTAAGCCTTAATTTCACCTCTAAAAACTCCATTTAGAGCAATAATTTTCTATGTTTTGTCATTGGATCTTCACTGTGGTTATGCCACATCCTCCAACAACATCATGAATTTAATAAACATACCTTTTCCCCTTTGAAAGCTTACGAAATTGGTAAAAGCTGCTGTGCATGACACTACAGTAATTTTGGCCATGGCACTACAATGCTTGTGTCTTTCTTTCACGGCTTATTTCCAAGAATTTGAGTTCCCACTTTTATACTATTCTTGAGATTGTATAAGCTTTCCAATAATCAACTTTGAACTTATTTATGATAGAGCCTTCCACAAAATTTAAAAATGTGTTGGGAGATATCCTTACTATTTACAGTTTTCTTGTGGTTGATCTTGAGACTTTTGCTATTTGCTGTTGGAAGGTCTTTAACCTAACTTTTGTGCCATTATTAGCCACTGGCTTGTTAACTATTCTTATGATTTTGCTTCCTTGATTGTTGACAGTCCATATGAAGAATTGATCCACATTGCTTGATTGATTCATTGTTTGAAACCTTTCATTCCATGAACCTTTTCAACCTCCCAAGGATTTGACCTTTCCCTACATTTGTGCATTCTCCCTTTCTTCCTCAATTTATCAATCTCATTCAAAGTCTGGGTTGTCTTCAACCTCCTCATAACTACTCCTTTCTCTTTGGGTATTAAATACTACGATTTCTGTCTTCTTCAAATGTTTGAGATGATGTATTAATGGGTTCTTCAAAAACACTTGCATCCTCACCTCCAATTTGGGTCTATCACATGTCTAGGTAGCGGATTTTCTTAGATTTCCTATTGTGGTTTTCTAGGCTTAGAAACAACTTGACACCTCATCCTGCGAAATCTAATTTTTGGATAATTTTTAATTTCTTTGATTTTCCACGTATCTGACTTTTATCAGAACCTCTTACTTCGCTTGGAGACTCCTCGATGTCCAGTAGCTTGTAGCCTTATCAGTTTCAAGTTACCTCCCCATTGTGAATTTTCATTTGTGACCACGGCCTTACCATTCTCCTTTGACCTTTGAATCCTAGTCAACTTCTAATACACATTTCTACTAATTGGTAATTCTTGAATTGTCTTTTGAGCCTCAATTCTCTTCTTGTGGCAGTTGAGGAGTCTTTTGGATTTTCAGTGATATGTTTATCATAGGTTCCTTAACTGTTTTCTAGGCTTATCCATGAAAAACCTCCTTTATTTGTTACATGAGTTCAACCGTGCTGGAAGTGAAGATGTTTCTTTGACTTGAGAGACTAGCATACGATTTCCTTTGACCCCTATTCCATAAGGAGAAATGCGAGACCATTCTCTTTCACCTTAAAGACTCATGAAAAACTATTAACTTTTGACAGACCATGATGAAATAAAGAGGTTTCACATGCACGAGTTTTCATCGGAACTTTTTCTACCATCTTGGCCGGACTTTGAAATAGAAAGAAGGCAAGTCTAGAGAGATTATTCACTGGCAAGAAGTAGGTAAGGTTTAGTGATATCTCCTTCGCATGTGAAGTATCTTTGGATATTGTAGAGCGGGTTGGAAAATGTGTCCTTGACATAACTTCTTGGCACAAATTTATTCAAATGTTGTCCATAATTCTGGTTTTCAAAAATATTTTGCGAGGTTGCATTTCAAACCTAACATTTCTTAAACCATCTTTCCTCCCCTCTTGGGATTTATGTGGTAACTGTCATAACTTTTGGGAGAAATTGGTAAATTTGAAACCAACCTTTGTATTTGACCTAGAAGTTGGTAGCAAATTCTTTGGTGACCTTATTATCACCCTCCTTGAAGCTTTTCACAAAACCTCCAGCCTTCCTTTCTTGAGGATTCTTCAACGAGATTTATCCACGAGTGAGACTTTCTAAACCCTTCGGTTTGTCCTCGACGATGACTTGGGCCGAGGCCAATTTATTTTTTCGTTTGCCATCTTCTTCCACGGAAACCATGTCTCTTCAAAAAAATTGTAATAAACTCCTTTTGGATAAAAGTAGCACGCTTGAGAATTTGGTTTGACCTCGCTTGATGGAAAACTACTTTGCCTCGCTTGATTTGAAACCGGCAGTCAATGACTATTTTCAAACTTATTGGATTTTCAATCGAAATGGCGACATAATCACCAATTGAATTGTACACTTGCTTGATTGAAAATTACGCATAAACTGACCAGCAGCAAAGGCTACGGTATCTTATCATGAGCTTTCTCTTTATTGATAGATATGCATGCATTTGCATTCTTTGCATGAGAAAAACAATGATAACCAATTCCATTTTCAAATTCGCAAAGGACCATTGACAAATGGCCGCTAATGGACTCTAATAATGAAGTTTTACATAACTACTTTGGATGGTTGCATGTGTGAAGGATGATTCGTGGGTGACATGTAGTCGTAGTTGACACTATAATCATGAAAATTTAACCCTAAGTTGATGGATGTGGCAATTTAGGCGAAAATTAAAACCCTGATTTCACTGTATGATAGCCATGGGATTTTGCGTTATGAAAAGACCACGGCATTTTGACAGCACGGAAAGGCTGTTTTTGCCCAAGACGCTAAATGTGATTTCAAACATTAAAATTTTTTGAAAAAAACTTAAATATGAGTTCAAAACATAGCATGAGACTAACAAAGTGTAAAGCAGAAGTTTATGAACTTGATTTGGTGATAAATAAGAGACTAAAACTATGACTTGGACCTTTATAAAACATAAAAATGACTCAAACCCTATCTAATACCATGACTTAGGAACAAGTATGAATTATGTTGAATTGAAGGGGCACTGTGTGTTCTCGGATTCCTCTTTAGAAGGCTTGTAGAGTTGTTGCAATTAGAAGGTTTGGTACAATGAATTCGTAGGACGATGACTTGTTTTCCATAGACCGAGTGAGATGGTGTTTGATTTTTTAGTCATTTTACCATTGTTGTGCCCATAGTGTTCTTTGCGAGTTGCATCTCTTCGTCGATCCCTTCTCTAATATCTTGTTGAATGTACTATTGCCATTTTCTTGTGGATGATATGAATTTGCTTTTATGATGTTGTATCATGAAGCTCTCTGGAGGAATTAATAGTTTCCATTGATGAAATGTATGCCTTGTTGGTAATAAACTTCCAGGCATCCAAATCGAGTGATTATATTTTCAAAAATGAACCTAGCGACGTTCTTCCCTTCTTGCTCCTTCAACGCGGCTTCTGCAGCCAACGTTGGGTAGTCGTAATGACGATTATGCACCTTGAAGTTTTTGAAATTGCACTATGAAATTTGGTGTAATTGGTCTACAAATCCATTTGCTTACCACAGGAATGGTTTGAGTACCTTTATTGGATGGGCGACTCATCCATGTGAAATTGATGCGTCTTTGTCTGTGACAAACGTACATTTACCACAAATTCTTTGTTGTCCTTTGTGTATTTTTGGCCACCATAAGCTGCTTGTAGTACCTTTGCGTCTGTTGGTTTAACTCTTGTACCTCCATGACACCATATAGATTTCCATAGTATAGCTTCCCTTTCGTGGTCTGGGATGAATCTTCGAAGTACATGGTCTAGCCCCATATTGTTATAGCATCATTTCTCACCTTGACATGATTCATGATTGCTTTATGGCTTTATGGGCACCCATTCTCTGAGACAATGAGTCAACAAACGTTAAATCCCCCACCTTAAGACTATGCCGTGCTTTTGCGACGTGTATGCGCGATTTCGGCTAGACTTTTCGCCATACACATTAGAATAATTAAAAAATATATAATTATTCCCTATTTTTTGAAATTTTAAGTGCGATGGTTACTGGGTAGTTCCTTTTGACCATTGTGCTTGTTTCCAAGCTAGCAGAAACTTACTTGGAGGGACTATAAAGCCCTCTTATTGTATGGCCCTAAGGGAGAGGGAATTTGATATTATACTGTTGGTATTCTATTCCAAGTGGTTCCGTGCCTCTGCTTTCCCGAGTTCATTGTGGAAACCCTTGTTTCGCAGAGATACACATCCTTTTATATATCTCGTACACCGATTTTGGAAGGAGTCTTAGTGAGGCAAGAATTTGGACGGATGAGACGGCCACGTTACGAGGCCTTGGAAGGATCGGTGATCCCTAAAATTTACTTTTGTACATGCTATTTTATATTGAAGTACCATGCGCATTTTCAGAAATAAACGTATTTAGTGTACTTTGCCTTGTAGGGAATATTTGTTATACAAGCATTCATTACTGATTTGGCATTTAATGTTTTATATGAATCTCACTAACATTTAGAGTAGATATATCTTTGTACAACTTGTCCTTTGTCTTTGGTTTTCTTCTTGTATTTCGGAGTTAAGGAGGAAGGACGGTTGCGGGGGTTTGGACCCCCATGTGGATCTACTTCAAAACGTAGGATCTACGGGTAACCTTCTCATTCTACTCTATTTGGTTTTTCTGAACGTGCATGGTTGTGTGAGTCTCTTGTTAAATAGTATGCCCACCTTTCTGTGAGTTGTATCCCAAGCAACCTCCAGGTGGAAAATCTTTCACGAAACGGGCGGCGACTCCATGGGGATCACATTCTTGTGATTCTCATGTTGGATTGTTCAATTTGTTGGTGGGCTGTGATTTTATCTTTCATTTGCGATCCGGTTGCCTGCATTCGATCTAGTCTGGTGTCTTTCCCGGGCTTGTCTTTTGTTTTCATTGTTTACCTTTCTATACGTTGTTCTTTGTTCTTTCTTCACGTGAGTTTGTCTAAAGGGACCCACGTATCGCGGTTTTCATAGCAGGGCATTATTTTGTTGGTTGCATATGTTGATCGCGTATACCTAGGCTAATTTTGAATTTTTGGGATTGTTGACTTTGGTCAACTTTCGTTTGTGGAGATACTATTTATACGAATGTCTCGCCTTGCGGAGTGTGAAGGAAGTGGTTTGTGTCTTTCTCTTTCGTTTGAGTGGAAACTAGTCTTTTTGGCAAGTTTTTTGTTTTGGTCTTTGGCATACGGATTGAGTTCGAGATCGCGCTGCTGAGCATTCTTGTTATTCTGCACTGTCAGAACGGAGAGCTTCTTCTTTCAGCGGCTAGCTCTCTCTTTGTCAATGACAACTTTGCATTGATTTTTGCTTCGTTTTTGATTGGTTTCGTGAGTTCCATAGGCTAGGGTTTGTTGCAATTGAAGAACTTTTCTTGCTTCTTTGGAGTCTTTGTTTCTTTGAAGTTTACTCTTGCTCTGGTGATGTTGAGTTTTTGGTATTGGTTGCTCTTATTAGTCTTGCCTCTTTATTGGCTTTGGTTTGGAGCATTGTTGCATTGCTTATAAATTGGTCTGTTTGGTTTGGATTTTTTGATAGTTGGCCTTGTTCTTTTGAGGCTCTTGCTTCATAAAACTAAAATCAAAGAACATTTGTTTTTCTTTTTATTTTTTGCATTTCAAAAAGCTCAAAAACATTGTCTCCTTCATTTTGTTTTGTTGTTGCAGTACTATTTTAGTTTGGCCATATCTTTTGGGGCTTTGGTGAAGTTTCTTGCTTCTAGTTTTTCGGCTTGATTTTGAGAGTTGTCATTTGATTTCTTCTTGTTGTTAAGTATTTTGGTATGTATTTTAAGAGTTCTTGGTCAGAATTAGCTTGTTAAGAATGACAAAAAATTAAGCAGAGGAGCTTTAGGAAATTCTTTCTGTTTTAAGATATTTTGCATCTTAGGATTTACATGCTTGTAGTGATTTTCATTAGGTGCATATAATCATTAATTAAAACATAGTTTTGAGAGTGGCAGGTTTGCTTTTTGAGAAAAACTTCAATTTTAGTCTCGTAGGGCAGCACATATAGAGATTCACTCTTTAGCGAAGACAAAAAAGCATATTATATAGTTAAGTTCTGCCAAAATTACTGAAGTCAAAAACACCATTATTGGTTTTAAAATACTACTATCTTGAGCTTAATATAACGACCCTTAAAATAGCGATTTAATCTGAAATCAAAACTAGCAATTTTTCTAAGTGTCTATCACCAACTAGCTAGGTTGTAGAGACCCGGAATAGGTGGTGGGTTAACTCTCGAAGGCCGCCTCGAGCAAACATAGAAGTTGAGTCAGTGGGCCGTCAACTCGGTGAGGTGGTGGAAAGCTCATCAGGAATTCAGCGAGGAAGTGAAGGGTTGAGAAGAGGATACCCCCTGAATTGTTTGAATACGGCCTGGGAACCATTCCGCCCAGCTTTTGATACGGTTTGTGTCCATAGTTGCCTCTGGGTTCCACACGGGCCATTGGGGGGAAATTGCCCGTGGTACACCGAGGCAAACGTGCGCCACTTCCGGCCAGTCGCCACGGGGGTGCCCTTCACACCGGCTTGGGGTGTCGGCGGTAAAGGCTGCTCGTTGAGAGGGTAGGCATCGCTGTTTACGATCACACTTCGCTAGTTGTTGGGGCCTCGTCATCAGACCACTTTCGGAAGGCCTATCACTTCGCTTTCTGTATTTTTTTGTTCGGGTCTCATCACCGGCGGAGCGGGAAATACTTGGAAGTTATTTGCTACTTGTTCCGCGAGGATTTTATTTTAGTGGTGCTCTTTTTTACTCTGGCTTTTCTTTTCATACCTTTGAGTCCGTTTATAATAAGTCTATAAGTGGTGATCAGCGCCTCGACATTCGAGGAGAATAGAGGTTATCTCTGAGAGTCCGAGCCTGTGAGAAGGCGTAGTGATTTAGCGAGGTGGTTACACACATGGTCTGACAGCCCAATGGAGAGGAGTTCCTCCACCAGGTGCAGTTTTATTTTGCGATTACGGTGTCGGTCCGAAGAGGAGGCGTTCCGCCACACGCGAGTTTTGTTCTTCAGGAAGGAGATTTTCAAATTGAAGACGTGCACAGACCTCTGCTGCACTATAGGTCCATCTCTCTTCCTCCTGATCATCGTTGTTCTTGGTCGCGGACAGATCCGGCCGCCCGGATCTTCCATATCATTCTTATCTTTCGATGGCCACGGCGGGAACGGCCTCTTGAAGTCGTCTTTGGGCGTGGGGCCTCTGTTTCTCTTGAAGCGGGGGCATGGCCACTTCGTCTTCGATTGCTTTGATGTTGTGTGGCCTCCCAGGTTCACCCAAGCATGCTTACATTACGGTCCCTTTCGATGGGATGGCGTGTTAGTAGGTCCCTCTTTTTTCCCAACATGGTGGATCTCGCCCATCGCCAACATCGGCTGGTGGATCAAACGTTTGGTTTCCCCTTTTTGGGGGATGGGCATATTCCCGGTTCTGATCCTTCTTAAGGTGTTCCGCTAACGTCCCGGACCCGGAGTTTAACCGCAGTGCGGGAAAGGATCGCTACTTTTACGGGATGGAATCTGTTTATACAGTGGGCGGGGAACCGGTTCTTCGCCGGTCATCGAGGGCGTGCTTCCTTTCCCTTCGTCGGGTGCCTTGTCGGTTTTCCTCCTTTGTCCTTGGGGCCCCTATGGGGGCTCTCCCTCCTTCGTCAATACTTAGGCGGGGGGAGCGGTACCGACCGGTAACTCGGCGTGGGGAGGAGAATTCTTCTCCCAGATTTCTACGAGTCACTTTGCAGGGGCTTGGTGCCACTCATCGTCGGGCTGTTCTTTTCAGAATGTTGGGAATCACATCACAAGGGATGGAATTCTCGGAAACTCGCCTCGCTTGCCGTTTCGGCAACATTAAACTTGGTTGTCGAAGTTGTTGTGGCCGATTGTTCGTCGGAACAACTCAGATACGACCCAAACTTCAGACATTCCAAAGTTTCAAGGTAAGAATGGAGAGATCCCGGCGGGACCACATCACCACTTTCCACCATGGTGCTCTTGGCCGAACTCCCCAGTGATGACTCGGTTAGGTTGAAGATTAGCCTGGCACTAAGCCCAGAATGCGCCAATGTTATGGGAAGCTCTCGGGAAAGTTTCGCCACATTTGGGCTTGTTTGTGCATTTCTTAACTTGGTACCCCCGATTTTGTCGGATGAAAGTGGGGCCGAACTCACTGGCCTAATTTTAAACGGACCCAGGCAACTCACATTTAAGTCATTCGAGGAATGGAGGAGAAGGAAGAGGCTTATAAAGCCCATATTCGGTGAGTTCCTTCTGAGTGTTTTGAAATCCTTTATGATGAGATGTTTCAAAAGATGTATCCCTATGCGGGGTATTTTAAAGGAAGCGAGGGAGCCATTTTGGGGCCAATGGATTGAAACTGATCTATTCTCGGTATGGGATGCTTCCTGCGTATTTTGACTATAAGCTCCAAATTGGATTTGTGAAACCTAAACTTTGGTCCGCATGGTGACGGACTTGTCGGATCGGTCGGTAGTAGTGCGACGAGCTGCTTGTGCGCTGAGTTGTCTTACAATGCGCTCCTTCTGGTAGTGGCCACCTTCAATTCATCACCTTCACGATCTTTGTCCATTAATGCTGTCCGAGCTTGGATCCCAAAGGAAATCAACAATCGATGGAAGAGAAGGACGAATATGAAGAAGCCCCAGAGTACGGAAGGGCAATGCAAATAAAACCAACGAAGGCGTGTTGGTGAGGGTGAAAAGGAGAAAAAGAAAGTGAAGTTTCCCGCCCCAAACACATGCCGGGAGCCATCTCACACCTTTGCCTAAAATTCGGGATGCTCGGCGCTTGTTATGGGCGAGTTCTTCTTCTAGTTCAGGAAATTTGTGCTAACAACCTTTTGAGGAAGAGCGGTGGTTGTTCGCGCGGGCAAATCTGAAACACTCCGGAGGTACCCGGGAGGGGAAATTCAGCAGGGCATCTTTATGATGAGCTGCTCACATGGATGTGCTCGAGATCCGTGATTAAGGCGGAGAAGATCTTCGAAAGCTAAGGAAGTTCTGATGCTACGAGCCGCTTCCATCTGGAAAGCCAAGCTGTTGAGTCCTTGCCTCGGATCGGCATCTTCCTAGCGGTCGACGTGTCCGGAGCATGAGGGCGCCGGAACTACTCGGTGTGGTCGGCGCGAGTCACTGTGCCAAACACAGTCCTGGGTCTTGTCGGCTCGGCGCGGTCATGCACTCACTGCCATCGGGGCTATTGATCCGAAAAATTCTCTTACGATTACTTTTGATATGAATAACTTTAAGAAGAGACTTCCTCATCACATGGCATTTCACATTAGATCGTCGTATCGAAAGACTGATAGCCTACTGGCGGTTGTTGATGAGGGTGCTTCACTTGTGATGTCTCTCGCATCTTCCAGAACACTTGGATCTCCCAAAATACGAATTCCATCATGTTTGTTCTTCTTGCATTCGATGGTCATTCTCAGAGACCCCATGGTATTGTCCGGCTTTGCCCATCTGTGTTGGGGCAAAGTTTGTTAACATAGAAGTTGAAATTCAATGGAGTCGGCCTTGGATACAAACATACAGCTGAGGCTTGGATATGGGAGATGGATGCCATTGCATCCTCATTATTTCGAATTGTATGTTTCCCCCGAAGGGAGGATTTGTCGATGGATCCGTGTTGTCCTCAGACAGGGCACAGATGCGCCTCCACAGGCTCCTTGTTTCTAAGTTGGACCAATATAAGGTGCATATTTGTGAGAATCTAGGAGTTGAGATGTATTCTTCCTTTGATGGGATCTTCCAGTCACCCTCTCTCTTGGTCCCTTATTAATGCTATTTCATCCTCTGACTCCCCTTCGAAGAGAGTTCTTTCGAACTCATTATTTTCGGATCCTTGGACACCACATCCCCTACGCATTGGCGGAGCCAGTGGAGACGGTATGGCATTTCAGACTACATGAGTGAGACCCTTATCGGTCTATTGTTGACTGCTTCTTAGTGTTCAGCTCTTTCACCGGAAAGAGTTGGGATGGTGATGTGCTCGGCTTGGACGATTAGTTCTTCTTGACCCAAGGGTTGTGCCAATGCCACTCTTCCATACGAAGAGGCAATCTTGGAAGCCAAAATTTGGTATATGAACGTGGGATGATTTGCATAGCGGTCTTACTTCACGACAGGCCAGGGAATTCGCTTCTTTCAAGTCCTGCAGAATCTCTCCTGGACTTTATTCACCCGAGTTTGAACCCTTTGGCACCAACACGAGTTTATGCTTGAAGGGAACATGGGCAATGATCTCAGGCTATCTGGGGTGAACATTCCGAGGATCCCAATGTTAAACAGAGAATACTCTTGGTGGTGAATGTTCCCGCGCGAAAGAGATTCAAATCTCTATCAAGCTCTTCAAAGAGTATAGGGATGTTTTTGCTTGGTCTTATGAGGCTCTGCAACAGACCCATCTATCGTCCGGCATGAGATCAAGAGCAAAAACACGAAAACGCCCCAAGCGGTCAGGGCAAAAGCTTCGTCGATTAATCCTAGGAAAGGCTGACTATCAGCGAAGTTGAAAAGGCTAGCAAGGCGGGATTCATTTTCAGTTCCTCTGGCTGAATGGGTTTCAAACCCGTTCATTGATAAACGGGCTGGTCAGTGTACATGATTTAAAGGAGACTGTGAATAGGCGTGCTCCCTGAGAACAAATTACCCCACAGTGGCCAGTGAGATCATTGGCTTGAAGGTATAGCAGCCAACGGGGCCCTATAACTGTGGGCAGACTTTTAAAGGATATAATCAAACTAACTATGGATGCGAAGATCAACATAGAAGCTAACTGTTGTCCACAGGGCACGTTTGCATATAAGAAAATGCCTTTTGGTCTTAAAAATGCGGGGCTACCCTTTAGGCGGGCCATGTCTTACGCCTTCCACGACATCGAAGATTATAGAGGGCATACTTAGATGATCTAGTGCTCATTCTCGAAGAGGATGGATATACTGGTGCCTCGGCAAATATTTGAAAGATGTAGTTTTTATAAAAGTCGATTCGATGGGAACAGTGTTTCAGGTTGCTCCGGTCGGCGCGTTTGGGATTTATTGTGTGTCTAGGGAAGGGATAAGGAGTGAGTCCCTTTAAAGGTTGAAGAGCAATACTTCGGTGCCTCCGTCTTCGTCCGTCAGAAGCTTCAAAAGTCTCGAAGTGTTTCTTCGGAGGTTTATCGTCAACTATCTTTGAGGAATTACAAGGGATATATGAGATTGTCGAAGAGGTTCCTTTTCTTTGGGACGACTATCTTCTCCGCGGCCTAGTTGTTCCCTTTGAAAAAAGGCATTGACCTTTCCACTGCTTTATTGATTCCACCTAATTATGAGAGATTTTCTTTTGTCACGAACGCAGAATCTACCCGTGGGCGCTAGTTCTGGTTCGGGAGGATGATGCTGCGGCGGTATGTTATTTACCTCGGTCGGGGAAGTGGTGGGGGGGACTGTTGCGATACACGATGAAAGGTGCCGCCCATATGACGATTCATCGCCATGGCCGACTACGGCATTGCAACCCAGCTAACTGGCAAAACTTGTGTCTTGGCGACTGCCAGTACGGCTCGTTTGTGCCGGCGAGCGAGTGATTGGAGGCAAATACTGTGGACGGACCCATAGTGTCTGGGAATTGATCTTGAGTTCATGTACGCAAATCCAAGAAGTCATTGAGTCTTTGGGAATTGATGAGGTTGCCTTGTGGAGAGAATGATCTATGATGAGTCCTTACGAATGAACACTTGTTTGGTGATCTCTTCAAGGATCCTTGGTATGGGGATATCATTGTGTCTCAGGCCCACAAGGACTACCTCTGCAGCAGAAAGATGAGCGTCGTAGTGCGTCACTTCCTTTGAAATTATGCGATTATTTGATGCTTTCCATCACAAAATCCCGAGGAGGTTGATTCAATCCTAAAATGGCCTTAACTTCCGGGGGATGAGGCTGCTCAGCAGTTGTCCGGTGGAGCTTGTGGGGGTCATTATACGGGCTGCTCATTTTAAAAGATTTTACAATCAGGATACTTTTGGCCCTCGATTTCAAGGATTGTATTTGGACGGTCAAAAGTACCAACCCTTGTCGGTGTATACTCGAAAAATGCGCGCTCATCCCGGCTCCGCTTTCCGGTCGTTCTTTGTCGGACCCTTTACCGTGGGGTATGGATTTTTACTCGCATGGCAGCCACTTGGGAAAAAAGGTCACAAGTACATTATCGTAGCGATGAACTACTTTACGAAGTGATTGAGGCCTGCTTGCCTACTTTTAGGAACGATGGTGAGGCTGCTGGTTGTTCCTTGCTAGCTTGGGTATTTCTCGTTTCGACCTTTTCAGAAGTTTTTCAACGACCATGGCGGTCACTTTCGAATAGTATGATGGGCATTTGAGTTGGCTCTTAAGTGGGTTTCCGGCAGGGCGCATTCTTATCCATATTATCCTCGGGCCAATGGGCAAGTGGAAAGCGACGAATAAATCCTTGAAGACAATTATTCAAAGGACGATTGATAAACATGAATTGTGGCATATTATGCTATATCTGCCCGCCTACGAACGTACGGACGTCGGTTAAACGCAGGCGGATTTACTCCATTTCGAGTTAGTCCACGGGGTGGAATCGAAGTATTTCCCATTGAATGCGAGATTCCTTCTCTCGTGTTGTTGAGCTTCTTTAAACACTTCAGTCTGGCGAACGGCTTCTTCATCCAAGACATCTCGATGAAACGGCGTCAGGAACCCGCGCACGTGAATGAGCGCAAAACCGATAAAGGTTCGGTACGATAGGCGGTTAAGCCTAGGGTCTTTCCGAAGGTGACCTTGTTTTAGATATACCGAGAAAAAGATGCCTTGGGGCGGAAAAGTTTAAATCGATGTAATTGGCTATGTCGTGAAAAAGTCCTTAAGAAAGGAGCTTATACCTTGGTTGACTTCGAAGGGAACGAGTTGTCGGAGCCCGCAACGGGCTCTGTTAGAAGTATGCTAAGGCTGAAGCATCTTGCTTTATATATTTGTAGTTTTTTGCTTTGTACATTTTAC
Source organism: Pinus albicaulis (assembly GCA_034641835.2). Classification (NCBI taxonomy): domain Eukaryota; kingdom Viridiplantae; phylum Streptophyta; class Pinopsida; order Pinales; family Pinaceae; genus Pinus; species Pinus albicaulis. The sequence goes on from CM076571.1 coordinate 141,509,113, forward strand.
GATTGATTTTCGATTTTTGATGAGATGGTGATGTTTTTGATACGCTTTGGCGGGTTGTCTTGGATGTCATGAGTCATTTTGGTTTCAGGTGGTGCCGAAGTAGACACACCGGAACTTAGCTTCCGCGGCTTGGGTCACTTTCGTATCTTCGGTCGAGGCCATTGAAGCCTTCGAAGAGGGGTTTGCATTGGTCGCTTCAATAACGACGAACCACGCTGGAGTCGTTCATCTGCTCTCGGAGGCAATATCTTTGGGTGTTGATTCGTTGGTAGTTTTCTTGGACTCCCGGTACGGTGGTGTCGCGGTTGGGCAACACCCTTGATGCAGGGATACATTTTTATTACGTTGTTTTTGAAAATTACGTTTGTTACAAGGTCATTTCAATTTTTAACATTCTATTCCTCGAAAGTGAAAATTGGTTCTTTGACTCTTCGCTAATCGAAGCATTGGATTGGCATATTAATCATTCAATACGATAAATTTTTAATCATCAAAAACATCATACATTTGATACATTTATCACATCACATCAAGATGGTATATATCATCGGAGTGTCAAAAACTTTACAAAAAATTTGGATCCCTTAATCTCGTACAATTTGGAAACATGCCCCATCATGTTCGATTAAAAAGAATATCTGAGTCATCTAATATATGAAGCTCTGTCTGCCTACGAGGTCCCGTTTGTCCGGCGGTCGTGTTCCTATAGAACGCATGCTTGCGGTGACACACGGCGGAATAATCTAACCCGGTCTCGGGGTACTCCAACTTCTCTTGGATGGCTTCGAGCCGTCCTCCTACAGCTGACCACTGGATTTGTGGAGTCAATCCTCCAAAGTTTCTGCGCAACTTTGGGTGTCATACGTTATTATCTACTCGCCACTGCGGCAGCCGCCGTGGGAGACCCTCGGAGTCGAACGTCCATATACGAAACATGATCATTTTTCATTGTCGGTCATTATGAATCCGATCAAAAACATGTGTGTTTTTCATTTTTCACTTTTTATATTTGAAAAATAAAAAAAAAATAAAAAAAAATCATATAAGTCAAAAATTTTTGCAAAACTTATCGAGCTGCTCCCATGCGCGGGTGAAGTACCGAATGCAGGATCTCCTCGGAAATCCATCACGACATGGGGTCCTTCGTCCCTTCTGCGATGATGTTCTCCCCACACGAGAGAGCTCATCATCCCATGTGGTTCGGAGTACCTCGGCTTGCCTCAGTCTCTTCATCATGTACGCCCCCGGGGCGATTCGCAGGTCCGCGGGGCTGCACATTAGTCGAGATGACTGGGTCTCAAAAGGCGAGTCTCTCAAAGAAGAATGTTGTCCAAAATGGTCCCACAACCAAAGTGTTTTGTTTTACTTGCTTGGCGAATGGAGGTCGACATTGTTTCATGTTGGTGGCAGGGCGTACCATTTTAAATCGTACACATGAACTAAACACTCTGCGATGCTCGTTGCGTCCTGGGCCTTTGATGTAGTGAGCGAGATCCGCCCACTACTGCCGATGGTGAGCAGGAGGATTTCACCTTGCAAATCCACAAATATCTCGTACAATTTGTGTTCCAACACTTTTGGAATTATCTACGCAATATAAGTGGACATAATCTTCCACGATCCCGACCTCGGGGGCTTTGGTAGAGTCCCGCTGGTTCTCCTCTTCCCGGAGAATAGGTGATGCATCTCCATATCCTCCCACTTCTATGCGTGAACGTGCTCATTCATTACTGAAGCAATCCACGATCTGGTTCCCGAGTAATTTACGAGCATTTCTAGCAATCGCACATTGCTTTTCATAATGGGCATTTTAAAGAATTTGAACAATCACGCCGGTTTCGGAGGATATTTTGTCTTCTTTTGATCATGACCTCTTGGTCTATTGCGCTATGCTCACGTTCCCTCCATGAAATAGTCATCTTTGAGAAATTTCATCAAAATTTGCGATGAAAATAGATTTTTGCAATCGGTTTTCACCTTATCACTTCTTTCCACCTTTGATCGCGTGTATCTGCGACTTGCCTTCATTAAACAGCGTATGCACGGATACGCATTTTTAGCAAGTTTCAAGCAATCTTAATTTCCCCCCATTTCCAACGGACAAAATGAATAAACGGATGATTAGGAGCCTACTGAAGTTTTAGTGAGTTCCAGTAATTGGTTGTTCTGATTCTTTGAAACAAGTTTTAGCTCGAGCACTTTTTCCCAAATGTTTAATAATGAACTTAATTGAGAGAGTATTTGTATTGTATTTAAAAAATTGAAAATTTTTATAAAATTTCTTATACCTATTTTTTCGATCTATCTTATCTTTGTATAACTGAATTTCTTGAAGTGCCCGGTTGTGCTGTTTTGAGAGACACATTTTAGCGATTTTGAGATTTTTCCCGATTTTTGATCCATGATTGGACTGCTGGCAGGTACTACAGTCTTCATGGCATATAGGTTAGGGAATCACTTTCCGTTGTCTTGCATTCTAGCCTCCATCTGATCACTTGCCTTAGGGTGGAGTCCGCAGGGTCTTGGAAGTATTATACCCATTTTCACTCGTAGATTATTTAATCATGACTTGATGGTAGAGCCTTTGCTTGCACATGGGCCTAGTTAGTTCCTGCTTATCTTGTTGCCCATGCTGCTTTTTATGTAGGCACCAGGAGTCCTCTTTGAGTCCCGCCATGTCTTCTGTCTTTGAGCTTCATTCTTCTTCTTCATCACTTATCATTTTACGGCTATACTGAGCTCCTTTGGTGTCGTTTAAGTTGTATTCTTATTTGCATTGCATATTGGCTACTTGCTTATCCTGGCCTTTAGCGGCTTGTTGGGGCCTGATGTAAGCCAACTTTTGACACTGATTTATTTTCAATTTAACCCGGTCGCTGCTTATCACGAACGACACCTTTGTACCCATGGATGGAACGTTCCTCTTGAAGTATCTTGTTTGATTTTCGCCACCTTGCATTGGCTGGGATTGTTCCAATCCCAGAACTGATGCATACGCTCTTGATACTCGTTCTATCCCGTGCCATAGCATTCTGCTGCACTGAGGCTTATTATGAAAAGACAAAAAATCAAATATAACAAAAAGGCGGGCTGGGACCTGTGCAGTGATTGTTGATGCGAGTCGATTTGTCACCACTGAGCAGCACATATACTTGTCTTTTCCTTGTTGGGATGGTTTAGTTTTGACTAAGGTTCGGCCTTTACCATGTTCACTTATGGGTTCTTCCCCGGTTGATTTTTCTCTTCCAATCACCATGGAGAGTTTCGTTTGTGCCTCTGCCGCGACGGACAGAACGGTGTCTTTTACTTTGCCATGGTCATCACAGTCGTGCTTTTGTTCGAGGAAGTCTACAACTGAGTCGGCCGATACACGTGTCTGCCAGCTCATTATTGCGGTGAAGCCTTCACGGTCTTGTCGATGTGTATTCTCTTGTCGGTGTTTGGAGTCTTCGCTGCGTCTTTGGTTTTGAAGGTCCCAAATGACTTTACTGTAGGCGGGTTTGTCTCTTCTTATCATTACGAAACATTGCTGCGGAAATAATTTCGGCTGCCCACCTTGACTGCTGTGTGAGGCGGGCGACCTCGTGCTCAACGGCCCGGCGTCATCACATGTGGGGTCTTTGGTGAGTCGTTTGTGTTCGACGATGACACACATTGTTATCACACTTGGGATTAAGTACGTTACCTTGATTTCCATTGTTCTATCGTTTCTCGCCTGTGTGTGACTTTCATTATTGGTTGGTTCGGGAGGTTTCTTGGTGCGCCCGCTTCATCTTGTGCATGTCGTAAATGTGCCCGGTTTTGGTTCCATCACTCTCCTTCTGTCCCGGATTCCTTCCAAAATCTTGTTTGGAGTTACACTCGTGACGGGCCCCGATGTGGGATGCCTTAATGCCTTCCTTCCGGCAGGATCTTTCATCGACTCGGAAGCTCATTTGCTGCGGGAATAAGGTCTGGGGAGTCTTTGTGTCGTGCACGGTTTTGCAGTGTGGTGGCGAGACTCTTGCTCGCCCGACGGTGGGGATTGTCATTTACCTCCCCGATTGGTAGATTCTTTCAAATGTTCGACTTCAACTCATTCAATTCGCACTTGCCAGGATTGTCTTGGGCACCTTGACACTCATTATCATTATCGGTGGGTTGTCTCGCGTTGGTTAACGGGATACATCAATGCCGACCAATCACGATACTATACATGGTCGACTTGACTCATTTATTCCCATTGTGTAGGTCAGCATATGAAAGCTGATCGGTGAAGACCTCGGGTTGCATCGGCCTTCTTCGGTGCACTTTTGGCAGTCCTTTAGGTTTCTTTGATGATGCGTCCACCCTTATATGTTGCGGTTCGGTACAAGCATCCTATATATGTTTGGCTCTACGAGTTGCGTGATTATGCCGTTTGATCCACCTTATGATCCGGTACTTGGAGATTGGGATTACTTGATCGGACATCAAGTTGCACCATCTTTTGATCCCAACTTTCTATATGTGATACTTGGACATTAATACGGACTTGTATTTCGGGCCTACTTTCAGATGATTCATTATGTACTTTCAGTTCAGCTATACTTGTATACATGTTGGATCTATTCGATGCTGTCGATGTATTTTGGTGGCATGGGTATGCCGCCTCGGCATGAGTTGACTCTACGGTTTCTTTCATTGAACTTTGGCGAGGCTGAAATGCGAGTGAAGTCCTCTCTTGTCCTTGCGAAGTTCTTTCTGTGTGCATAATACATTTCGGCCATCATGTGCCTTACGACCTCATATGTTAGGGGGCATGTTATAGCATCATTTCTCACCTTGTGATTCTAACGATTGCTTTTACTGGCACATGGGCACCCATTCCCTCTCTGAACTTGGACAAATTATGACAATTGTAAATCACATCGCGGCTTCCTTTTCGTGCTTTTCCGCGTGTATACGCGAGTTCGACTGAACTTTCCGCATGCCACCGTCGAAATAATTAAAAATATATATAATTATTCCTATTTTCGAAAATTTTAGGTCGATATGGTGCTCGGGTAGTTCAACACGACACGTGGCCAGCTGTTCCAGCAGAAACTGCCGGAGAGGGGACTATGGCTTCCTCATGTGTATGGCTGGGGAGAGAAAGATTTATTGATATTATGCCTACTGTTGGTATTCCCTATCAAGTACGATTCCACGATGCCTCTTTTGCACTTTCCCGTTCATTTTAGGAAACCCTTGTTTCCATGGAATACCTCCTTTATAACCATTTATCTCGTATGCACCGGATTTGGAAGGAGTCTTAGTGAGGCAGGGCGGGCCGGATCGGGACGACGGTAGAGGCCTTGGAAGAATTGAGGTGATCTCTACGTTACTTTTGTACATGCTATTTACCAACTCTGAAATGCCTCTTTGTTCAAAATAAACGTCTTTAAGAATGTATGCTTTTATATGAGAATATTTGTTATACAAGCATTCATTATGATTTATTTAATGTTTTATATGAATATCACTAAAATTTAGAGTAGATATATCTTGTACAACTTGTCCTTTGTCTTTGGTTTCTTCATATATTTCGGGTTAAGGAGGAAGGACGGTTGCGGGGGTTTGGACCCCACGTGGATCTACTTCAAACGTAGGATCTACGGGTAACCTTCTCAATACGGCTCTGTTGGTTTTACGAGAACGTGCATGGTTGTGTGAGTCTCTGGCTAAGTAGGCCTTTGCTACGGTGGAGGTTGTATCCCAACTTACTCTGGGGTGGCTCTTTCCCAGAAACATGTGCATAGGTGTCCTGCTATCAGCTGATACTCCGCGGCTCGAACTACTAGGTGTCTCTTCTATGTGGCGGTAACATTCACATGTGGACCTTTGCCCCGGTGTTGCAATGCAAGGTACTATCTGTTCGGAATGCGAGATGGCTTCTCACTGCAGAAAATATAGGCATGCAGCAGGCGATCATATAGAGATCCTCCGTTGCTCTCAGCCTCCTAGGTGGGAATGAGTGATGGGCCCCTACATTGAGTCTTCGGCCTTTATAATTGCTTCAAGGTGAACTCTTGGAAAGAAGTAGGAGCCCTCTGTAGATTCGCAGCCACAGTGACTTGCTAACTAAAATGCAAAGGGCAGGTGATGCCTTCTGGTGAACTTACCTCCAAATGAGTCTTTGGTGGAATTTAGAGAAATTACTGTTACCTGTATGCCTCCCACTGTTTGTTTAACTGCGTATAGTTAGTTCAGGCTGACAACTTGCATTGGAAAAATATCTGGAAGCATTGACATAAGTACATCTCCAGTTGAGCCAGACACTCCGCTGATGCCAAACACATCAATGTGTACATGGAGGCCTTTTCCCATTCGGAGTGGATAGCATTTTTCCACCAACTTCTCCTTTAGTGTGTCCATGGCCATTTTGCGAAATTTGTCGGAGTCCAGCGATTGTTGATTTATTCAATATTTTTCTAAGGGCATTTGTTATCTTGGCGTAGTTGCGAATGAAATGTCGGTGACGCTTCAAAGAAATGTGACCCAATAGTGACCTTAGTTGTTTTACGTTTCCGGTGCCTCCCTTTGAAAATTCTTGCTACGGCGGGTCTACACGGACACACGATTGCAGCAAAACACTTGCACGCGATTGTTCCAACGGAACAACAAATATACACTTTTCGATTTCGATAGGTCACAGTGAATTTTATTTATCAGAAATATTACTCTCATCGAGTGCATGATCCTTTAGTATGCTATATAAAGTCAGTGCAGTCACTATAGACTTATAAGAACTTGTGGATGTATTCTCGGAATGCATCTCTGATACCAAAATCTTTACTTGGAGGTGCATTCTTTGAGTTGGCATCACATTGTATGCGAAATAGCCCCATTCGGTGGTGAATGTGTCTTTCTCTTGTGCTCTCTTGCTATTCTTTTTGATGGTAACCTTAGAAGCCATCCCGGTGAATGAGTATCTTCGTTCCCCACAACGTTGTCGAGGGACTTCGTCCTTTGAATGGAGTAGGGAACAGGTCATGGATACAGAAACATTTTTTAAACTTAAAATATACACTAACTCGTATCTATAATTTCTCCTTTGCCTCTTGTACTGTATGGGACTTCACCAGATTCTTCTTCCTCACCAGAATATTAGCCCGGCTTTCAACATTTTCGATCATAGCTTTCACTTTTCTTTTACATATGAGATTAGACGATATGGTGTGTTTGTGACGAGGCCTTGCATCGGGTTTAGTGTTATCCATTTCCCCCATATCTCCTTTTATGCTCTTTAGATCCCACCATGGATGAAGGAAACAAGTCCTGTGTACAGCCAGGTATCTTGAATATTTCCTTAGTTTTTGTTCGTCGGTAATCTCTAATGGTCACCCGGTTGGGTTTGTCTTAAATTTCGATATTTACTTTCTTGGTTACGAGAGTACGGGGTGAATATCTTTTTTTGTCACGTTGGTTCTTCTTTGATGTCTCTTTCCCCCTCGGGTTTCTTTGACAGGGCCTAAGATCCTCTATATTGTCATCGTCCACTTCTTCATGTTTTTGACATGCCACCTTTTTTGGATACCCTGGTATTGAATGTTTGCCATCGTCTGTTGTAAATGTGGGAAGAAAAATATCTTCTGATGCTTTGCAACGCTTGACTAATGGCTTGGTATGTCTTTCCTTCAAACAAGAAGCAGGTGGGTGAATTTGTCACGCTTCTGCCATTCGTGGGTCCCTCTTCTTTTTCTCTTCTGTCAAGTACCAAGCCATTGGAATTACATCCAGGGAGTGGATAAACCGGTGGACCCACGGTTCTTGGGATATTCATCGGTTCTCCTTTGGGCTTCATTCCTTGAATGGTCTGCGGTCCACGGTCCCGAAAGTGCTAGGTCCTTACTTAGGGTTCCTCCTCCTCTTTAAATCCCAGCTTTCGTCTTCTTTGCCACTTCGTCCCATCGCATCAATGAGTTGTGATGGTTGCTCCCTGTTGCGGATGTAGATTGTAATTCCATGTCCATCGTGGTACTTTTTGACTTTAGGTACTATAGTTTCTATTTTGGCTATGAAAAGACTTATATTCATATGCGATAATATTGGGTATTCACGGATCTCGGTCGTTCAATTAACTCACACAATATTAGCACATCTCCTTGTATTTATTTCATATCCTCCTTGCTAGCAATCGTCCCAAGCTATTTTTGATCCTAACGAGCTTTGGATTCTTCTCCGGCCTTCTGAGCCTTAGTCAATTTGATGTGTCTTCTCTTCTCCTAACGGTCATTTGGTAGAGATGGTCCGAGGAGGTGAGCATCTTCCCTATTATACGTAGTATCTATATATCGGTCCTTGTGAGCGGGGTTGAGTGGCTAAGTGGCTTGATTTCCGTGCAGAACAATGGAGTTTCCAGATCTAAATTCTGTTTCAAAAAGCCAATCAATTTATGATGATGCGGGGGTATGTATCCTTATCCCCATGATATGATGACTTCAAGTCTGTAAATGTCTTTAGCCTGTAATGTCAACTTCAACTTCTCCTCCAGTGAAGCCAGGTAAGACAATGCAATACTAGTTTTCCATCGAAGTTGAATGGAGGTATCGATCTTGGCTTCCTAATGCCTCCAGAACAACAGTAGGATGTTAACATTAGATCCCAAATGGGCATCTTTGTACGGAACCCGCCACTTGCGTGTTGACTCCAAAACTCCTTTCAAGTATTCATTTGTTTCTCTTTATTCTTTTTTTTTTTGTACATTACGGTCCATACTGCTGATTCTTTGTTACAGTGACCTTCTTCGGCACCTTAAGGTTCTACTTTAGTTATTTCTAGCATTGATGTATTTATTAACAATCCTTGAAATGATGGAACCACTCCTAGATTAAGGCTTGAGAATTATTATTTCATTGTCATAAGAGTTTCTAACTGAATTCTTCTTCCCCGAGAGTGAGGCAAACATTTTGTTGCTTCCTGGAAAAAAATTTTACATCGTTACGGTTTGATCGGAAGCTTTGGGGATGCGCTTTGATCAATTTCGTGATCTTCTTGCGTGCATCCTCCCTCGTTCTTTTGCCACCCCATGTCACTGTAGCCCCCTTTTGCATTGTTGAGTTCCTATTAGCACAGGTTCTACATTTTATGAATTCCTTTCTGTCTAGCTCTTTCCTCCCATCTTTTGAGCTAAGACTCACGAGAAATATTCTATTGCGTGTGTGTTTACTCGGCCTCTGAGCACTAGGGTCTTCCAAAGGTGGGCATTTCTCTGGGCCATGTCCTTCTGGTCGCAGTTATAGCAGCTTCTTGGACCTCCTCTGCTCGGCCTGGCTCATGCCTCCTCTCTGGGGAGCCATTTACTCTGTGTGATGGCCGTTAGCCGCTCGCGGTGCACTGAGTGCTCGGCATTTATATGTGATGGGGTGGTTGGTACATTACGGTATATATTATTTGGAACATTGGAATATTTTGTGAGATCGAACAAGGCGAGTTGATGGCCCATACTTTTATATTTTGCAATGCTCATTGGTAGCTAGACTTTGTTGTACGGCGACTGTGTTGTTGCAGCTGCCGATATATATCCCTTGGGTGTTTACTTGTGCGGCCTCCTAGTGGTAGGGTCACTTGTGCTCTGCTGACGATGTCCCCACATTTTGGCCCACCCAACTTGAGGGGACATTCGGTTTCCATATCTCCCTCCCACGAGACAATCATGCCATACATTCGGTCTTGCCGATCGCATTGGATGCATTTCTTGAGTTTTCTATCAGATTGGATATTTGATCTTGGACTATTATGGAGGGGTGTACCACTACTCCTCCTTTGAACTCTTTGGGTAACTCGCATAGCTTCTATCTTCATTGTACACTCAGGTGTGCACCTTCATGTAGTCTTCGTATTGAGTTGTGGAGTTCGGGTCAAAGGTGAACGTTTAATGAACCAGCGTCTGCGGTAGTTTGGATAAATTGGATAGTGAGATTTCCGATTGCATCCTTGAATCTACGCATCAAATCCCAAACGGTTTCTCCTTTCTATTTGCACGATTTCCCACACATGTCCCCAACAGCCCTATGATGCAATACGGCGGAGTTTGAATTCATGGCGGAAATCCTCTTTACATCGGCCATCCTTTGGTTGGGGTGAGCTTTGACCATTTCATAAACCATCAACGGAGTTATCTCCGGGAATTTGGTACGAAATTCTATCAGCTTCCCAACATGCGGTATCATCGTGCCCTCCAGATGGCCTCGCGGGCGATGCAGTCTTGTTCGACGTCGTCGTTCCTCCCCTTCCCAATTCTGATTCACGAGGTAGTGATCCCACCATGTTGAGGTGGAATAGGTGTTCCTAAAATGAAGCGGGTGGATCTGGTTGTGAATGGGGCCAGCAGCAATCCTACTACTAGTTTGTGTTCCAATTGGGCGAATGCGCGAAATCTACTTAATTCATGTAACTTAACACAAATTTCATATAGGCTTATAGAGCACAGAGGAAGGTTGGGACTAGGCTATAACACCAGGCAGGGACTGAGAATACCTTGAATATGGACGCGACCCTTTCTTGAAATAGGGCCCCGCTCCATTGCAACATGCATACACATGGAACCTCCCTAAGGCGCGCTTCTATACCTTCTACGTTAGACTTATTTCCTTCCTCCATTTGGGTTAGACTCACTATACACCGCGCATCTTTCCGACCTCCTATATCATGGGGACCCACTGAACTTCCATTCCCTTTGTCATACGGCGCCTCCTCTTTGTTCTTTCGGCAGTTTCTGTCTTTTCAACTCCTTCATCCTCTCTTGCCACCTTTATGCAAATGCCTACGATGTGCTCGTCACTCCACGAACATTTAGCGGTTGCGACATCCATACTCTATTCCCCCTTCTTATGGTTCTTGTAACATCTCTCCCTTAGTCCCCTTCCCCGAACACGGAGGGTTTACGCTTCCATCTCTACTTTTTGGAATCCATCTGGTGACTCAGCAAAATACCTGCATCAATGCCTTGAGTCACAAGGGAATGCAGCAACGGCTTCCCCCTGTACCTGGATACGAAGGTATCTTGCTCTTGAGAAATATGGCGCACTGCGGCTACAAACTCTACTATATCCGTCCGATAGATTCCACCCAAAAATCTGCAACTTTGGGTTATTTGTTAGCGATGAGAGAGGGCCACCGGATCACCGTCGCCCACTTGCGGTCTGATAAACCCCGTGACTTTTCAGCCAGCGGTCTTCATGCGAAGCCTCCACAACTGAATTGTAGAGTTCTTAAGGAACTTTCCCCAAGGAACTGTAGGTATCACTAGCGAGTCGGAAGAATAGAACTAGGTTTTAATCGTTTTCTCCTTCGCCATCTCGGCTCGGCCTCAAAGTTATAGGCGATCTAGGTAGTTGCCTCCACCCGGCTTGACATTTCTCTTTAGAATGAGATACACTTGATGGTCCCAAATGTATTTTAGGTTAGCAACGGAACTTATTTATTTGGCGAGAGAACGGGTCTCGCGAAAGACCAGAGGTTCGGGTTTAAGGGCCAACGAGGTTTTCGCCATAGTCTAGTTTTATCCCGCTGCATTTTCACTGCTCCCGAAGGGAGAGTCTCACCGAGGTGTGCGCGACCTTCTTGTGATAGAGGTAGATACGGTATAAACACGGCTAGAAATCATAGTTTAATCATTTGAACTAAAAGCGCTAGATAGCCATAACACGGCATTCCATAACATATACCTTTCGAAACTGAGTTAGACTTTCGGTAAATAAATTTTTAAAAGGTGGCTGTAACATCATTCATTCAAACCCCATAACATATACTCGGAACGACACTCCACCGAATAGATTAATCATCAAGCTTACATCGGTAGTGAGCTATTACAAGGCTTTGCTTTATAGAGCATAAACAAAGCAATAATGTAACCCTGTGGGACGGAGAGAGAAAACAAAATAACACATGGAGTGGATAATAATGCAACACGAACAAAGCTCTCCTGTGGCTCCTGTTGCCTGTTATTCATTATGGCCTCCCCTACCCATTGGGTAGGTACTGTTTGTTTTTCTTTGTCGACGCGGTGACAGTTCCTCCTTCTTCACTGTTGTCTTTCATTTCTTTAACAATCGAGAGTTCACTTCTTGCTTCCCTTCATGGCTCCTTCTGCATCTATTCTTACTCCCATTAGCAACACGACCTGTCCCTCTGCTCCTTTGCAACCTTGAACACCTTTTTGCCCTCACAAGAAGTTGCGTTCTACCACGTACTCGCGCAACTCAAAATCTATTGAATTTAAAAACAAGGGCCCCAATAAGATAGAAGAGGTGTTTAAATATTCCTTTGTCCTAGTTTATATGTTTTATATTTTTAGGGAGACATATTTAAGTTCGAAATGTAGAAATTGGATAGTATTTGGCAATCAACATTCGGTCATCTCTAGACTACATGGTGATGAAAGAAGCGAGAAGGAGTATTCATACAAATGGTTTATTGAACTAACTACATCCAACAATAGTGTTTAGTAGTACACAGGAGGCCAATAATCGGTGAAAGATATCGAAAGAATTTATGCAATGAATCAATCAAAGACGAGGTGGTAGTATTTATGCTAGAACTATACGAGAGTAGAGGATTTATGGTTGTGAGATTTAACTAAAAGCTCCCAAATTCCTCCCAAATGAGTATTTTGCTTTAGAATACATCGGGAAAATGTGAATCTGCAGTGAAGTCACTATGTCGGCAAAAGTCACAATTAAGATTACTGAATAAATAGAACATTTAAACACACATGACGGGGCATGTGAGGGGAAGAAGTAGACAAAATTTTAAAGGAAATGAAGCTTATCAGTTTCACCTAGTCCTATGATCATTGAACAAATCTAAAACTAAGGAGTGAAAACAAGTCTACTCCCCATTTCCCATTCTGCCATATAGGCCAAAAAAAAAGAGAATTATGAACCAAATAGAGTGGACTAAAAACTTACTATACAAGAGGCGAGAGAGAATTTAGTCTACTTCACATCATGAGCTCACATCCAGGAGAAATAAGGAAAAAGAATGAGGGAAAAAGAGTCACCTTCTTGACTAAAACCAGCAAGGAATTCAATATTATGTACGGAAAGAGGAACAAGCTCAATCCTAAAGTTAACCCAACTAAGAATTCTGAAACAGAGATATCCATAAATACAGAAGGAGCTTTGTCCAAGTTGGTGGCAAAATATCTCTCTACTGGCAACAACTTCACGAGATCAAAAACAAGCCCATTCAAACAAGTAAGATACTCCACGGGAAGAAAGAAGTGAAAAATATTTGATACATTGGGGAAATCAGGTGAAAAGAAAATCTTGATGGCTAGCACCTAAATCAATTATGGAAATGGAACTGATTCTAGGTAGAATATTGTGACATTTTACTGCGGAAATGAAAAAGTAAATGGCCTTTCCTAGAGGCACAATTTAGGCCAACACAGCAAACCGATTTACAAAAATAATTCATTTGAGTTTGACATCAAAGACAACCATCCCATTGATCAAATGGAGATGCCTAAAACAACAGAGTGAAATAATTTCATAAAACATTAACTATAAAAACTTCATGGTTGCGCTTAAATAATGGTTTCTTATGGCTGATGGGTCAATAAAGATGGAGAAAATCTCCAACTACGGCGGAATGTAAAGAATTGAGTCTTTGGAAGACTTGAAATGGTCAAGTTATATGATTATTCAACGGTAAGTTGGAAGAAATAATAAACAAAAAATTCAACCATAGCGGCATTAAGAAGGCTGGTCGAAACTATCTTTGAAGAAGACCTTTAACCAGGATGTTGAAGAAACAAAGTCCATAAAGAGTGGAACCTTGATGAAACTCATCATGGAGAAAAAATACCGAATGGACATATGGAATCAAGAAACAGGGAAAATGATCAAGGGAAAGAATGGTACTTCTTGTTTCCCAAATTTACTTTGGGAGTTTATATCTACAACCATCCAACAACTATAGCTTCCACCACCAAATGGGAATTTGACACGTATCCAGAATATATTTGAATGGAATAGATTGACAGAAGCTATGTTAATGCAAAACCATCAGGAGAGCCCAGATATATGCCTACTACAACCAATGACATCATGGGATTCAACCAAACTCCAAGTAGATGGTTGGATGACTTGGAATTAGATGAAGAACAAGACAATTTTGAAGTGGAAAGTTCTTACAAAGAAGATATGATTGTTAAGCTAGAAGAAATTCACTGCAGCTTGAACAGCAAAAGCTATGAACCAAGTTCTTAGTGTTGATATCTTTATGGAAATTTTCTATAATATTCAAATTGATTGTCCTTGATGGCAACTCTCTTTGGAAAGGATGAAGAAACTATGAACAACCTGAATCTCTAGAGGTTGCATTGACAGTTGGTTATTTTAATATATACAGCGTATATAAGGTTTTGTAAAGAGCCGTCATGACATACATGGAAATAAATTTGATGTGTATGTTTGCTATCAAGAATTATAATACAGGAGGTTTCATAAGTGTCTTGATATTAGGCATTATACATTATATTTGATTAATTAGGATTATATCAAATTGGTGGTTTGACTGTATTATTACTGGTAACTAAATCTATCTAAGGAGAAGAAGATGTAAATGCAAAGATTTTATCGATGAGGTTATTAATGAACTAAAATTTCTATAGAATATACATGAATGAACTCAAAGTTTTAATTGATGATCAAGATCTAATTACCATGGATATAATGATGGTTCAATATCTCTGAATCTAAAGATGAAGTGATAACATGATCTGAAGAAATAGATGAAGAAGCTGAGACACAGTGCTAAAAGTAATGGTGGGGTTATGATCATTGTGTCGCAAAATTTATTTCTGGGATCTACCACTAGTTAAGTTAGGTAAAATTCTTTCTTTGGGTTAAAACTGCAAAAGCGTATGCTCATGGGTCAGAGGTTTTTGGAAACCAGTTCCTATATTACCTCTCTTGTGATCCTACTTTGCCATGTGTTGATCTTCTTGGGGATTCTGGTTGTTCAGATCTTTGAAATTTTCTTGCCCAAAGTTGATCATGAAAAAATCTAATCAACTGATTGAGAAAACAGTTAAGTTGTTGGTATAATGTTTCTAACGCTAGAAAATCAGTAGCCTGGATCTGAATTTGAGTTGATCCTGATACGAAGAGCGATATATGCACATAAACTATCGGGTTGGTATAAAGAAGAAATTTTTCTACACACAACTTTTTTTTAGTAATTGCTAAGCGAGTAGCACTATTCGTCCCAGGTTATGGATATATTCTGTAGAACATCAGAAGTTAGGTATAGGCGTCATATGTAAACTTCGGTGAAGCAAAGTAACGCCTGCTATTTGATTAATGACTATTCAAGTTGATTTGTATATTCATCTCTATTAGGAGATGGGATTATTTAGGTTTGGGTTAAAGTGTTTCACTGTTCGAATTGAAGTATTGAGCCATTTGATTAAATGATAGAAGTTCGTTGATGCCTAATTGATCAGTGCGAAGATGGTGGCGTGGTCTGGAGCTGATGGGGTTGAAGCCTTTATTAGATGAAGCTTCTGCGGGTAGTGGTGTTATATTAGAGTTGAAGCTCCTTCGGAGTGGTAGTGGCTCGAAGAGAGGGGTTGGAGATCCGCTGGTGGCAGTGGAAAGCAGTGAAGGTTGGTATACGGTGGCGCCTGTGATATAGTCACATTAATTTTCTTCCGTAAATTTTTCATAGCAATAAATATTGAAATGAGGCGACAACAATGGTGGTTTCTCCCAAAATTGGTTTCCACGCCAAATGGTAAGTCATAATGACAACTTGTGTGATGTTTCCTCTTTAAACATATGCCTATTCTTGATTATCCTTTGATACATAACTAGTAAATCTGATTTTGAAGGCATTTGAGAATTTTCTAAACTAGAAATTTATATGGTATACTTTGTTACTTTAAAACATATGATCTTTCTTAGTTGAATTCCACATACAAAAGTACATCGTATGGAATTTCTGCAAAGAAAAGTTAAATTTATAGATATGATTCTAATGTGATTACCCCTCTAGGTATTTTCCCATGATTGACATGGGCAGGTCTGCTCCACAGGAAGGCTTAGCGCTAGAAGGAAAGATGACCAAGATAAATCAAGATGGAAAGCATCTGTGAACCTCCACTATTTGACTGGGAAACAATTTAATCTTCAGAAACATGGAATAGATCCTATCTTCAGTCATGGAGAAAGATGTAACATTAAATGTTGAAGGAGATTCATATTTCTCAACCTCTCTGATTCCAACGTTATAGCCCAGAAGAACTATGAAACTGGCCAAAGGTGGTCTAATGCACTATTGGAATTAAGGCAGACTTAATTTATCAGAATGCATGCACAGTTGAATACAACAAAGGAAATAGGACAAAATGTTCTAGCTATAGTAGGTAGAATGTAAAAATTGCTAAACTCAGAATATGGAATTGTGTGAAAATCTAAGGATGCATATTGAGAGAACATTGCAGATTCTTTTTAAATCTAGATAGTATTATAAATGTATGATAAATTTGGATGAAAACCATAACTAACATACTCTGAGTTTAGAAAAGATTTTAATATCTAATAAATTTGAGTCAAAGTATACATTATTGAAGGCGGTCTTCAAAATCTTACTATTATTCAACTTCATGGTATTATAACTTCTGATGAAACAGAAAAGGAGGATGTACCAGTCAAAAGCTACTCTTTAGAGCTTCTGGCAAGAAAAAGAAGTAAAAAGTAGTGATTAAGGGTATCATTTGAGAAATAGATGAGGTAAATTTGTAAAGAAGCTCTAGTAGACCTTGGAAGCTTGAGGCTAAACTTCTTTAATTTTTCTTGTGGAAGAGTTAATTAATTATCACTGCTAAGTATTATATAAAGAAACACATGAAAAGGAAAGAAATTGTAAGAAAAAATAAAATGGTTTTAACTAGAAAAAAATTATTATACTCATGAAAATTAATGATGATTATAGATTGTAGGAAAAATTTGATCAAAATCTTAAGGCTTTCCTCATAGCATTTAAAAGAAAATATTTAGGAAGAAAAGGATACTGTGGATGCAGAACAATGATTTTATTGAAGAAATCAAGTTGAAACAAAATATGTTTGGAGTAAAACAAAATATATGAAATAAAAAACAAACACAGAGAAAAGGAGAAGCAAATGAAGATGGAATGCTGAAATAATAAGTCCCAGAAAATAAAGTTGAAGGTAAAGATTGGATACTTAGTTTGCCTTTGAGGATCCCGACTAGGATGAAATTATCAAAGACACAGCGTTCTACCTCTTTCTGCAAAATGAGGTCTTGGATGTTTTGGCAGGAGGTAAATCCCTGGACAGGAGGCGGAGTCTCTGGCCAGATGCAGGATATGACAGTAATATCTGCAACCAAGGCAGTTCCTAATTACAATAAAGCCAACAGAGAGGCCTACACCTCACGGATGCTTGGCTGGTGGATATGAGAGATGGCGCTCTGGTTTCTTGCTCAGTATATCCTAGTCTCTAAGCTGTGCAGATGAACACACACACAGAAACACGATAAACACAAGCATAAAACTGATATACCTTCAGTGTATGGGTGGAGGAACCTAAATCATGGTCAGCAATGAACAATCTGGGTGGATGTAACCAATAAATTAACATATTGAACCATGAGGAAAAATACAACTTGGGGCTATGACCGTGGACAACTACACAGCTGGGTGGGTCAGGGTATAGAGCTACTAAAAGGATCTCTTTCCCTCTCATTACCTCACGATGTCATGTCAATCAGGAGCGTTTTTTGCATTACAAAGAGTGACTCAATGGGGGCTATCATTTATTGAATACTAGTGAGTACGGTGTAAAATACAGGATAAACATGGATGCTTGTGCAGCAAACAAATTGCCAGAAAAATCACACTGGAAAATAAAACATGGGTGAAGGTTGGGCGGAGCGATAGCCATCCCATCAGGCCGATGGAGGAAGCAAACCATGAACAAACACAGACTGGGCAGGTGGTAACATTCAAATAAATACCAGATCATCTCTCACGCCAAAACAACATTATGATCAAATGGAACAACAAACAACAAAATGAAACGACAGGCCTTAAAAAAGATTGAACGATAGATCAATGGAACAACAGGCATTGAATAATATAAGTCTGTGGGTTATAAACAAACAATCTATTAACTAAATACACATATTACATGGTAATCAAAATAACAATCTTTATCACTGAGAGAAAATCACATGGGCCCCACACTAATGAACATTATATGATAATTCTTAAACGACCTTTGATAAATCAGGCTTTATGCAGGGAATGTTTGTCCTCAACAGCTATCCTGTGACGGTAGAGTATGCAATTAACTCTTGAAGGATTAATAACTTGATGCGGGTCATTGCGGGTCTCAGCAAAAACCTGTTGGGTCGATCTTTAGCAAGACGCTATGTTATCAGCAAAAGCGCTGCGGATTACCAAATGCTGTCATGTTGAAGTCGAACAGCAATGATACGGAAACCGGTATCCTCACGGGGCGGATTTGCCAACCTCAAGGTTCCCACCTTTGTTCAATCCAGATCAGAATGAAATGGTATCACCCAGGCTTTTATTAATGCATAAGATTGAAATAATGAGCCAGTTCTCAGCGAGACTTAATAATGAATTTGATGTTTAGCAGAAGATTACACAAAAACATTGTCTTCTCTCCTTCCTTTGGCGGTAGTCTTCTCTTCTCTTTTCGAACTGACTTGCTTTCGTCGTTTAACCCTTGTTTTGCGATGGGTTACCTTCAGGAGGACGGCAGGTTATCTAGACTTCTCACTGCTGGGCGGAGATTCTCGTTTCTCTTTCTTATACGGAAAATGGCAAATTTATAGTTGATTGATCTTACTATCGGGCATTCCACATGTTTTTGTACCATGGATCCTTATTATTTTGGTCGCGTTACAAAGGTTTACAATTCTACTAAAAGCCATGAAATCATCAAAGCCTTTTTTTATTCTGCACCCCACAACACCTTGTTTCATGTCTCATGGCCGTTATGATTGACATAGGCGGAGTGGAGAATACATCTGGAAGGTCTCATGGAGGTCTCGACCACGATGAATAGTTAGATGATCAAAGGCTGACCTGTTTGCCCTCGACATCTCATGGGGCACAGTATAAGATGCAGTTATAGCTAGTTGATCCGCAGAATATATCCTAACAGGATTATTACCTTTACAGATGCTCTGTATGAGGTTCAGCAGTTGTGATGATTCAAATTCTCATACTTGATAGTTCCCTGACTGAATGTTTGGATGAAGTTGATAAAATTTGGTACGTGAAAATAATGAAGATGTGATGGAAAGAAAATAATTGAAGCTCTCTGAATGGTATCTATTTAAAAGCCGGATTCTCAATGTTTCGTATTTTTGATCCTTTGTAGGTTTCTGGAGCTTTCACACAACTCCCTGGCAGGATCTTCATTTCAAGTACCACGTAAATCAGACAATTTCACGACTCTGGAAAGTATATGGAAACTGACCTTGTCTGATTAACCAGATGAAATGAATGCTTGCAATTGGATATCAGTGAAAAGGCTGGAGGTTAACTCTGAATCTCTTTGATTCTTTGGGTCATGCAAAATAGTTCCACACACTCAATCTGGACTTTCACTCCATAATGTTTAGTAGGTCTAAGTCAGTGTGATTTGAGTTTTAATAGGGCTGCTTTAACGACTCTTATTTTTAATTGTAATCCAGTTCTAATAAAAACAGGCATAGCATTTTTGTGAGACTGTACTCAAACATGTTCTTCTGAAGAACTACAGAACATTCATCTTGTGATAGCTTATCTAGTCTCTGGTTGCATGCAACTTCCTCTTCATTCCTTTTCACCTTCTCAGGCCTGGATTTTTGTATTGATTGACGTCCCTTAGTTTGCTGCTACAGCTATCTTCTTTTCTTAGGGGCAGGTTGCTCTCTGAGTTGTTGGGATTCTTACTGGGACTTCCTTCACTGTCTTTTATGGAGTTTTTGTCTTGGATCTTTCCTGGGTGGGTGGGCGGGAGTTCTGAACTTTCTTATTCTCTTGTTTGGAGTTCACGATTACTTATTACCCAGGGGTGGGTACCTGTCTGGATTTCTTCTTGCTGGTCTCATATCATCCCTTTCTATTTGTATGTCAGGTGTGACCCTTTGCATTCCTGTTTTCTTTGTTGTTTTCCTTCAATGGATTTTGGTGGTTTGGTAGGTGGGCGGTGTTGGCCTTCTTTTCTTCCCTCAGGTCTTTCTTACCCTCAGTTTGTTTGACTCTAATTTCTTGTCTAATTTTGAGTTATTCATTCAATAATTCTGATTCATTATTTCTTCATGTTTTATTGAAGGAGCAGTAGAGTGATATTGGTTGGATGACTGGATTTAGGATCTTTCTCTTGGTATGCTTCCTCATTTTGTTGCTCTGGCTGTGGGGTAGAACCTTAGTGGATTCTGTCTCTTCAGAACTGTGCTTCCTTCCTCCTCTGGAATTTCCTGCAGTGTCTTGGGCAGTTGTTCAGGTCAGTGTCTCTCATCACACCTCATGTGAGCAGTGATTCTCTGCCTGCCTTTCTGCGCATGTGATTTTCAGATCTTCATTTCTGCTTCTTGGGTTGTAATGGAGAGTCTGAGCCTAGAAGGTTAATATGCCCCATATAGGCAGGGCCCATGACCAGTCCGTCTTCTCATTGGGTCTTGTGGGCTACCCTCTGTATGTTTTCCTCCTCACATTTCTAGATTTAAAAACCTGTTACAGCTTGGGCATGGCCTTCTTCTTGGATTGCTGCGTCCTCAATTACCACTTGGTTGGTAGTGCCCCTGTGACTTTCAAAATACCTTCTGCCTCGACTAACCAGGAATTTAATTTTAAGACTGTCTCGTGTCTTCCTCATTAATTTATCAGGGTTGATTCTGAGCTCTCAGGTTGCTGGGTACAATCTGTATACTGCATGTTTTGCCAGTTCTGATATATCTCTGGAACAGCCAGTGCACTAACAGCATGTTCTCTGTAGTTTTAGGGACGGTCCAGTGTCAGCATAGGAATGCTGGACGTTTTGGGGATGGCATTGTCAATCCCCATAAATATTTGTGACTCTTATTTACTATAACTGTGGGTAGGACTATGGTAACTATTAATAGTAATAACCATGGTGGTGACAATGACTCTTGTCTTTATTTTTTTATGCTTAAAATTGACATCATCGTGTGAATTGGGGAAGTGAGTGAGTTCCACAGACATTCTGCTTTCATGACTAAGAGTTTAAGGTCTTAGTGAATCTTCCACGTCTTTCTCTCCAAGGTACAGATGTAACTTTGCTTATATTTTGTTGAAGTCCGGATTCTCTCCCATTGTGTAGAATGCCACCCACCAATTACATCAAATACGACCTTGAAGTCTGAATTTCCATGATCTTACGTAATCTTTCTTCTTTAATAGTATTATAATTAGGTGTTTGGTAATTAAACTTCTGGTCTCGGTGGTGGCGCTATCTTCTTCCCTGCATGGAGTGATCATCTGCAGGGACCAAAAATTCAGCAACTCTGCATTTCATTAAGACTCCTGAGTGTGAGAATATTAACCCGACACCATTTCTCTGGATCTCCTAAGACGGCGGCGGTGCCTCAACACGAGGTTAACTTAGAATTTCCTTCTCCCATGGTTCAGCACGGATTCTCAGCCTGGAACAGCAACTAACATAACATTTGAAGATATAGAAGGAAGGGTGATAATGTAATAAAAAAACACGAATTATATGATGATGACAAATGGATTATGAACGACAACCCAACAATAGGAAAATACTTCATGTCGTTATTACTTATCATTGTTCATTTTTATCTTTCCAGATATGATAAAGGCATTGTAATTTGGGGAATAATGAGTTAACCTCCCCCACCATGATGCTGATAGGTTGTCCCAGGCGGCAAATCAAAGGCAGCTTTGATGGCAGAACAGAAAGGCTTGGCCTGCTGGAATGCCACCATGTTGGAAGGGGACAACATTCAAGAATGAGGCTTGAGAGTGGATTGTATTATATAGGAGGCTGTAACATGACCATGAAATTTGTTGGTAGGACATCTATATTTTTTAAATCTAGGTAAATTATTGTTCTTGCCTTTGCCATGATTGGTGATTTATAAATGTTCATGCGAATGTATAAATGGAAGCAATATATGATTAGCACCTACAGGATACAAAACAAAGTATGTATCTTACCCATTGTGCTTAGTGGCTTCAATACAATGCTGTTACTCTACTTACTAGGCAGTCAATACATAACACCAGGCAGAGTTATTTTTTCTATGGAACCATGATCCTTTGCTTGTACTTAAGATATTTATTTATGTCAGATATATGGAAAATTGTGTCTTTACAGCTTGGTGACAGTTAACCACAATGCCATTCCACAGGAAGGAGGCTTGCAACTTGAGCTGGGCTGACTCTGTATTAGGGCCCTCTGTTCCAAGATTTATTCCTTTGACCTTACCTTTTAGACCTTATCTACTACTGGTATATGGTAGCCATAATGGGAATACCATACTTCATCCTACGATGCTTATTAAGAACGTCACCATGAGACCCTATCACACATTTGACATCTCTCTTATATTATTCAGGATATATATATATATATATATATTTTATAATATACTTTATTATTTATACACAAAGGTGAATTAGCATACTTAAGAGTAGAATGGTGGAAGAAGTCTTATTATCAATAAAAGGAAGATATAATCCCTTTAATAACTTATTTACAATAATAAATCAAAAGAGTTAAAGATAAACATGATAAAGATAACCAATCGAGCAAATTAGTAGAACATTATTAACCAAAAGATAAGAAAAAATATGTCCTTCCTTTTATCTCTTATAATCTGACCTTATAAATGTATGATTTATGATTCATAGGTTAGGTATCATTGTGATTTTATATTCATTACTGTGCAAACATATCTAAAGACTAGAAGAAAGGCAGACAAAAACTGTATCTCAATTTTAATTGTTGTTTGCAAGGAGAGCAAAGTATGCTGATGTTCATGGAAAGACAACGACAGGATGATAAAAAAGAGAACGACAAAAAAATGCCAAATGCGGATTTCTATTTGGAAAGAACAACAAAAACAAAATACTATAAAAACACTCAAAAAATGCATTAAAAAGGAACAACGGCAATAAAGAAACTGATTTAATTTCTTTGAAGAAAGAACGATGGTAACCAAAGGAAGCATGGCGGAAGACGTAATAATGCAGACCTTTGAAAAAGGCATTAAGAGATCCAAATCATTCCTTTAGAAAAACCAAAATAGCAGAAATAGCAGCACCAAAAAACTACAAGTACTCTTCAGAATGGCAATCAGAACTTTGTAAAAGAAAGAACAACAAAAAAAAAATGATAAGAAAACATTTGTACAAACTTATGTACAGAACTTACTCAAAAACAAGAACTTATAGCACAAATTGTAAAAATGAACCCTTAATAGATTACGTTGAGGAAGATTTCTCTTCTCTCTAAATCTCATATGAGTCATGTGGCGTGGTGACTGCTGGCAGAAGATTCAAGTGAGTGGACTTGCGATAGAACGGACTCGGTGGCCATTTACTTTGAATGCATATCAGGCCGTCCGATGGTAATTAGAGTAAGGGTTCGATTTGTCATACCTTCTGGATTCATGCTGGTCCCAACCACTTAGATGCAAGTTTTCCGGGAAGTCACAGAGAAAAGTGGTATGCTGAGCCAGTGTCCCTCGTGGAAGACTTTGTTTTTGATGAAACATCATGCCATTCTGGCTGCTGTTGTTGAATCAATGCGTATTTTGTAGCAGTGCGGAGGCTTTAATTTAGTTAATTTCGGTGATACATTGTAGTGAGTTAGTTTTGTGCCTCGCCCAGATCTAGGCCAACTTCTTTGTGCGCTAAAACAATGTTTGGATTTCGAATTCTATGGGAAAAATACATTTTCAGCACTAATTGATGGTCGATAACGTTGGTGCTCCTCCATGTGGTTCTCAGCCAAATTAGCAGAGTGATGAGGACGCCAAATCATATATGTGGCATAATGATTTTCCCCAGGTTAGGATTAGTTCTATTATCTTATTGCTACTGCCAATTTACTGTCAGGTGATACCCAGGATAGTGATTTTATCATAGGGCGTGATAATTGTTGAGTCTTCTTGACTAATTTATACTGACAAAATTGTGGTCCTCATACATAATTATTTCCACTAGGAAGGCCCATGAAACGAAATAGATAGAACGAGGAGCTGGCATGTAATGAGAGTCCCTGGCAATCTTGGCGATATACACCTCAACCATTTGGTGACATATTCTTTTGCACCAAGATATGTTTCGTTTGATGGGGGTTAGATGGGTCCATGAAATCAAAGACCCTTCGCTCGAATGAGTTGATGACTAAGCACCGTGGTTTCCAGAGGCATCTCCATGAAACCATTGGGTGATCACATAGGCGGGAAGCATCACACGAACTTGGACAACTTCTTGTCTTTGAAGATGTTGGTGATAATATCCTGTCCCTTTTTATTCTTTTGTATACGATTCTATTCGTGAGTACTTACACGGTCACATAGTGACAGGGCTTTTAGGATATAGAAGTTTCATCCCTCTCTAACACATCTTTGATATGCATGTCTTGCTCTGTGTGAAACAACCCTTTGATCAGGAGGCAAAACTTTTGGAGCTGTCTTCCTTAAGCTCTTTGGGGTTAAATGTTTTGAAAGTGATTTACCTATTTTGAGAGTAGTTAGCAACATCGGCTGCAGAAGTCTTCAGGCATGCTGCTCGCTTCGGGTACTCATGCGGAAATTGATGTTAAATGATGTTGCCAGCTTGATTTTGTTATTCTGAAGAAAATAAGCTACGGGGTTTTTTCTTTGGTAGGTCATCGTTGGCGGTATGGATTAACAGTAAGATAGAAAACACTCTGGATGTATATTTGACATAATGAGGCTTATTTTTAAATATTTTATAAGGAATGGTAAAACATATAAGATAACGGGATAACTTTGTAATATATTATCATTTATTTCAGCATGTATTACGGCCAGAATTCTTTGATATGATGTAATTTAATTCGGCGGGGATATAATTCTTATATTTGAACAAGATAGATAGCATATGGTTTTTTATCTCTTCTTTCCCAATCATAATAGGCACCATATACGAAACAGACAATCTCTGCGACAGTAGGTCAGTTGATATGAAGAGTGAAATTTTAATGAATGGAAACTGCTAAATCCTGAAAGCATGAAAGTGCATTTTTAAACTACATAAAGGAAAATCAACGTTACGGTTAATTTTATAAAAGGAGCGCTTATTAACGAATAATGCTCTATAAATCGTCATAATAACAGAAAATCCAAGAAAATTTAATATTTTCTGGTGTTTGATGGTAGGGTGGGAATGAAAAAAGTGTTGGTTTGTGGGTCTACTGATCTGCATTGAAACACCAATACTTTAGGATGATCATGGAATTAAACCATGAAAACATTTTAAGTATGAGCAAACAGCTGGTAACAATGCGGTGTAGGACTTTCAAGATTATCTGGAAATTTGGATCAAAATGTCTCTGGTGCAAAAGTCATCCATGTAAACTTCAGTCATGTTTATTAAATCTACAAAAATGCTAGAGGATAGCCAGCAGTGTGGGGGCATTACAGTAAAAGGTGAACTCGATAGGCAAATGTCCCGGGGATGACAAAAGTAGTTTATCTGGTCTTGGGAGACATTGAATCTAATTTAACGTCTGGGAGGTGTCAGGAAGAACATTTTACTAAAGTATCCTAATGCTTGAATTACTGAATGGAGAAGGCAGTCTTCCTGGCATTGCATATTTCGTTCCACATATCCACAGTTCTCCATTTCCATTCTTTTTGGTACAAATGAAGAGACCATTTCCTTGAAATAGGATAGATAAGGTGGCTTTCAAAGTTTCGAGTTCGGCTTTTACCACATCCTTTAGATGAAGTTAAGTCTCCCTTTGGCGTTTGTGAGCAGTGCAGCGTCTTTTATATAATCTGTGGTGTGCATAGCTGGGATCAATTCTTTCATGGGGGTAATCCTTATTCCTTTATGATATTTGATTAACAAATGGATGAGCTTAGTTTCTTGTTCGGGTATGAGATTAGCATTGATGTTTAAGTTTTCCGGTGCAATTTCACGATTTTACTATTTCATAACTGAAGTAACAGACATACGTTTTTTTTTTGAATGCTCCTAGTACTCTTTGGGGGAGGATCTTACTCCGGTCGTATCAAATCTTTCGCCACATCATGTGACTGTAAACATATGCAGGGACATTGATTTAATTATTCCTGGAAATTATTAATAGCATCATCTTGTTTGGTCTTTGAATCAAAATTTGCCTCTTGCTGGATGGCTTGGGGGTGTCTGTGTTCTTGAGTAAAAAAGGTACAAATGGGAATTCTTAGTTTTAGATAAAACATGACACTTAACAAACATTTGGGAGGATGCAGACTAAATTTTGCTATTTGGTCACTCACAGTTTATGATGCTGTTCCTAAAACGCTTGATACTGACATCAGCGATGCTGGCTTAAGGTCTACCTAAATTAGCGGATGTCACTCAGTGGGTTTTGGATGGTGTCGGAAATCGGTTAGGGATACTCCGGGATTCAGAGACCACGCGCATCATGCAGAGCCACCCTCTGGTCCCAGCTTTCCTGGATAGTGGCCAGTTCCAACAGTGGGGTGGTTCTCTGGAGTGTAATCTGGGCATACAGCGAGTTGTGGTTGTAAAATATTAATTACATTAGATCCATTAAGGCATTAGGCAGAGGTGAGACCTGGGCCCAGAACGATTACTAGGTGGATTCAGGGTCTTCATGTTTAAAGAGGGTATTTCTCTCCCGGGACAATGGAGTGAAGGACAAATCTGACTACTTGAATCTTGGATTATTTGTTATCTTCCCTCACTCAGTTTCTTTATTTTGTTCTTTGATAATTTTTAAAACATGTGGAATGTCTTGAATGGCTTGGAGAGATGGAATTTTATGTCTGATTTTGTAATTCTCCCGGAATGTCGGTGGGGATATTATGGGTGAGGTAACAGCTAATGGTCAGGAGCCAGGAGAGGATAATGATTGCTTGATTTATGAGTTTGTTGCTTGACCCATCCTCTTGTTATAAATGAGTATTCTCTTGGTAAGTGATCTTCAATATATTGTTTATCTACGGTTTCCTAATAAAATTATCGTCCGGATCTTGAAGGTCATTGCACTCCCACAGGTCAGGTCTATTTACAGACGTTTATGATTTGAATAGATTGGACACCTTCTTCTTCTGATTCTGATTAAGATTACCATTTGAGATTTGCAGTCTAGGAACCCAAACCCAGGATTTTGTTGTAAAAAATTTTGTGAGAGTAGGTTAGGAGCGGAATGTGTTCCCAAGTTTGATGTTCTCGTTTACAGCTTATGTGAGGTGACTTGTGAGAAGTAGAGAGGTGGTATGAAGGATATGAGCCATTTTGCCAATATGGTGGGGAGTATACAAGGAAATTGGGCCAGCAGGGCTTGGCTTTGTTTGATTCAGCCCCACAGTTTGAAGGAAGAAGACGATTGTAGTGACGGTTGTAAATGGGGGTTGGATGAATTTGCCATATATTGTTGAGCATTATCTTGTGGGGTTGAAAGAAGAGGTTAGTGCGAAACATACCGGGTTGTCTCGGCTGCTAGCGGCGTTTGATGAATTCACAGGAGGTCTGATTCTTCTTGCTTCCTTGTCTCCGCTTTTCAATCCGGGAAGTGAGAGGCAGCTCTCGTGGGTGATCTTTGTCTGGATGGCGCATGTTTGGACATCTGGTGGACCTTCCTTGTTATGTTTTTAACATCAGGCAGAGTGCCCAGTCTGTTCATATCATTGCTTGTTTGCTTACAATATCAAGTTGTGTAGTTAGTACCATAGCTATCAGTTTTAAAATTTTCTAATAAATTTTAATTTTTAAGTGTTTACTCCTTCTGTTTGATACTTTGTTATCCTACTTTGACTTGATCATATTATTGGGTTTTAATTGTATATACCTCTCGAACTCTTGATACATAAGTGGTGATGTAGCCAAAATTCTCCATGACAAGTGTCCCCTTTCCCATAATGTTTAGCTATTTCCAATCCATTGTTCCTTCATACCCCTTATTAATGGGTTTTATTATAGGTAGAGTAAGGCTCATGAGAGATCTTTGTAGATTGTCTTGAAAACGTTCACACTCTTCTATTGTTTCATTAGTTGGCGGCATTTGAAGTATTTAGTCTTTCAATTCTCCAAACCTACAATAAATAAATGTTTTTAAGAAAGTTCTTTCATTAGTCCAAATTGTTGATAACCACTTTGCTTCCATAAACCATGTAAGCGGCCCTTTCAATGTAGAGGGAAATAATTTCAATTTGCCCAGGGATGGTGGTGGCAATCTACCAACTGCTAACATGGGTAGGAATAAGTATGGGATCTTGATGTGAGGCAGGCGAAAATATAGGGATGCTCTTCCCAGAAGGAAGGATATTTCATGGGTGCATTAGTGAAGTCCACTATGGAATCTTAATCACCGAGTTTGAGCATTTAAAATTTAGTTTTGACCGTTTCGCTGGATTTTGAGCTATGGGATAGGTCATATGCCAATAACCCTTGGGACTCTCCGGAGGTAATCCCCTAGGTTAGTGGGGTAGGTTTGTGTCGGGGTTATTTTTAATAGCTTCCTTTATGCGGAATAATGTGAATTTAAGTTGGACTATTCAACGGTAATTTTACATGACACTCCCCTTCCATAAGGAGCTGTCATTGGTGATTTGTTTTCAATAGGGGATTTGGTTCCTTGAGTTTCTGTTTCTCATATAACTACAGGGTCTTTGCGTTCCCTTCTGCAGGCGCAAATTCTAGAGTAAATTTTCAAATTTCTTGAAATCACGCTCTGCCTCGGTTTGGCTCATACCTCGGCGCGGGGCTACAGATGGTGATCACCATGCTGGCAGGAAGGAAGAGACAATGGCGGTTTAAAATGTTTTTCTTGAGGAGCCTAGAATGGCGGGAATACATTTTTCATATAAATTTAATGAAGGTCGTTCGACGGGGTCGCAGCTTACTAGCTTTTCAGGGCTTGGATGGGGGTTTGAGTGTTTTACGGTCTTTTCTGCTTGATACTTTTTTCAAATGAACTACCAACTTCTATTCAAACAAGAAAACGAAAAAAACAACTACGGTAGGAAAGCGAGAAACAGTGGAGCGAAGTTTTTTCGCTGCCTCGCACGTCGTTCTTTCATTTTTAGGATCCAACTCCTCTGTGAGCTCGTACCATTTCTGCGAAAAAAACAAATGGCTACACTCTTTCCGAAAAGCGGCAGCTTTCAAATGAAGGCATTATAAAGGGTCTCTTTCACCTCTAGTACACCATTAATATGTCGATGGGGCATTTTTTATTACAAAAAGTGACTCAATACGAGGCTATCATTTGTAGAGTAATGCTGAGCAATACGGTGTAGAAATACTAGAAACAACGGATGCCCTTACGTAACTAAGTGCTTCAAAGAATGATACACTCGAAAGCTGTATTTCTCGGTCGAGGTTGGCGGTGATAGCCATCCCCTTCGAGCCGATGGAAGGAAGCTGGGCATAGACCACGGACACGGAGACTGAACGGTGGCTGCCAAATACTCGCTCCAGTAGATCATCTCTCTCCCGCCAAGCAACAAGCCATGATTCGTGGAGCAGGCAAATAACCAGTAGGCAGCAATTAAAGATGAGCATTAAATCTAGAATGGAACAACGATGGGACAATCCCGTCTCGCGAGTTGGCAAGCAATCCATGTATCAAATACTCTTGATCAAAATAACAAATCTTTCACCTCTCAAGGCAAATCACGAAACACTGGAGCAGGCGTTAACTAGTGATCAGACTGCCAGAAACATGCCGATAAATCAGAAGCTGCACCTAGCATGAGTGCTTCAGTACTTAACGACAACGCGGAAGCAGGTAAGAACATGCCGATTAACTCTTGAAAGGATTAATAACTTGGTCAAAAGGTCAACACACGTTCTACTCAAAAAACCCTCGACGATTCAATCACCCAACGAACGTGTAATATCGACTTAAACGCAACATGTTACCAAATAACAATGATAAAACAAATACACGAAGTCAAGTCGTGACTGGTGGAAGCAGTGTCCTCAGGACGGATATACAGCACCAAGGATAAAACTGGGGTGCAAAATCGAACGCGAGATGAAACAATCACGAAACTTTTATTGGCGTGTCGATTGAGAATACAATGAACGGTTCTCATGAGACTTATTGTGGGGTTGGTGTTTAACGAAGGTACATAAAAGCGTATCCCTTCTCCTTCCTTTTTGCGGCAGAAATTTGGTGGTCTTCTCCTTCTTTTCCGAGCCGACTTGCTTTAATCTGTTTAACCTTGTTTGCATTCGGTTCGCCTTCAGAGGGAAAGCAGTTATCTCGACTTTGTCTCTTCCTTTGGAGCGGCAATTCCTCGTTTTCTCCTTTTCCTGTACAGAAAATAACCATTATCAGTGGTTAAGTCTTGCATATAAATTTCCACATGTTTTGTTATAGTTCCTTATTATTTTCCAAATTCATGATGCAAAAAGGTTTACAAATTCTACTAAAAAGCCACTGAAATAATCATCAAAAGCATACCTTTTTAGTACTCCACAGTTAGCAGAATACGTCTCAGTAAAGCTTTTCGGGAATGGGGACAAGCCTCTCTCTTCGATCGTCAATCTCCTTGCTATGGATTTGGCACTATGAGGACTATCAAAGCTCTTGCAACATTCTTTAGGCTATGAAGGCTCTTGGAGATTCTTGGAGATTAGCTTGCAAAGGGAAATGGCAAGCTTATATAGATGGTGGAAGAAAAGTTGGGATCCCTACAATCATGGGATTGGCCCTATCCTCAAGGAAGCTTCCATGAGAGGTGGAAAACTACTTCCGCTACATGGAAATCCGGAGCCAAACGTCCCAACCCAATTTAGAGACCAGTTCAGGAGTTGGTTGGAGTCAATCTTCCACCATTTACTTTTAAAAAATGCCCTTTATTAAGCCTGGCGCGAGTGCGAATCTGAGACAGAGTGCCAATTGGCGCGCCCTCTTTGGAAGATTTCCCCCTTTGGCGTGGGTATAACACTGGCTAGTCGCGCCAAGGATGAAAAGGCTATTTTAGGGTTTCTCACAAGGATTTGTCTTCAAGGGAATGAAATTCCATGTCTAGGGGAATGCCATGAAAGTGTTTTCAGATCATGTCACTTCTCACAGGTCACGGAATAAGCCCTCCAATGTGCAGGACAGGGAATTGCAGGGACGGTGACAAATTGCTGTGTAACAGATGCCCCTTAAAGCATGAGTCCCGAAAGAGAGAGAGGGGTGAAATGCTTTACGAGAACGTGTCCAACTGAAAACACTGTCGTTGGAAAACCTGCGTAGAGAATTACAACCGATATCTCAAATACATGATATATATGTGGTATGGGCGCAGCCATCCATAACAGAGTATACAAGAATCCAGATCCAAGGCATGGACGCAGCCATCCAATAAGGACCGATAAAGAGACTCAGGTATGGTCGCAGCCATCCAATCAATGAGTCATGTAACCAATCATAATAATCCACAAAATCGCAGCCTGGATTTCAACAGATAAAACCAAGGGTCTTGCGCTCCATCTCGACCCGAACGAAGTACAAGTTCAAGCATGCGAATAAGTGAGCTGAAGTCGAACATGCAAGAACATCGCCTGATTACCAGCCAATGATGAAAGCTGTTAACAGACGCGAGAGGTACCACCAATAATGAAAATGGCCCTCAAGGCACTATAGGTACAATCTATGGCATGTGAATCAGTGAGCTGGCGTCAAACACCCGTAGAATCACTCGATCATAGGCCAATGATGAAAACCTCACGTCGAACGTGAAGAA
The DNA here is from genome assembly GCA_034641835.2 of Pinus albicaulis. Taxonomy (NCBI): domain Eukaryota; kingdom Viridiplantae; phylum Streptophyta; class Pinopsida; order Pinales; family Pinaceae; genus Pinus; species Pinus albicaulis. Next base: position 141,541,044 of record CM076571.1, read on the forward strand.
CCTGCCATTGAGGCATGCAGGCTCCAAGGTACCAGAAGGGAGTCTCTAGATCAACTTCCTGGATAATGAGCTGATGTCGACAGGAAGTGACCTTGACCGAAGGTGGGCCATAATTTTTCCCACATCATCGACGCGAGACAGAGGAACATAATGTCTTTGCGAATCAAGATCAAATGAGAATCAGAGGAAGGTTGAAACTTGTAGAGGTCAACTTCTCTTGAACATATCGGCGGCACGACAGTGAATTTGGCAGTATTTGACATCAAAATATTAGAGGTCATGATGAGAAGGAAAAGAGCAGATGAGAGGTCAAAAGGGATCACCCAATCCCACGAAGGCAAGTGGAAAACAAGATGATATGTCCCCAACCCGACACGAATGCAGACAAGTGCCATGTTCAAGAGCGACATACTGTCGACAAGACAACGATACTGGTTCAATTTTTTCCCCCACCATTTCTGGAAAGTACCTCTTTATTTTTACACAAGCTTGTAGAGGATACCATATGCTTGTCATATAAGTTCGTCTTTCGGACGAATCCAACCTACTACATTTAACGAGCCCTAGGAAGGAGAAACTCGAATATTGTCCTTACGACTGGATCCGATGTCATCAGGGTTTAACGAGTCTGAAAAAGGAAGAACTCAGTGTCTTTTCATGTTTAGAGAGTTTGAAAAGACAGCAAAAAATTAAACTCCAACGGTCCCTTTTTGTAAATAGTTCCTCAGACCCGAAAAGGTAGGAAACTATGTCTGAGAAAACCTCCTAGTCGCGATAGGCTAGGGTATTCATTTTTCGTAAATAATCTATCCTAGCCCAAAAAATGGGTAAACGTATATTGGGTAGATTTCGTTTCACAGCCACTTTAACGAGATCGAAACGACAAGGGACTCGGCAATATTTTCATGTTTAGAGAGTCAGAAAAGAGCTGAAAGTTGACTCCTCCTGGAGGAACGAGTGGTATAATGGGTAGCTACTGGTTCCGGTGATGGTGGAACTGCTCAGAACAAGTAAAGGTTAAGAGGCTGGCTAACAAGACCACTCATCGCAGCAGTTCCTCAGGAACGGGTGAAACAACCAAGTGAAGGCATATGATCGGCCAAGCAGATAGTGACGATGGAGTGAGAAAACCAAGGTTCATCTGGCAAAAACAGGCTGATAAAATGGCAATCATGAGAGGTAAAGGGGAAAGGTTTCATTTTTACACAAGCTTGAAAGTAGGAAACTCTGCTTGAAGTTGGTTTCATTTTTACACAAGCTTGAAACAAAGATAAACTATGCTTGAAACCGGTTTCATTTTTACACAAGCTTGAAACGGAAACAAACTACGCTTGAAAAATTAAGCATGCCCCCAGCATGGTGACTCAATTCGAGGTACATGCCCCCAAGCTTCAATCCATATGAAAGGAATATGGAGTGAAGGTTCAAATTACGAGATCAAGAGACAGATTCGACTGGGATTTTACGAGATCTTATCAAAGACTCGAATTGAACAGGAACGTATTTCATTGTTTTAACAAGGTTGACACACTAAAAGAACTAACCTCAAATGATCTTGTTTTATTTTTTAAGGAGCTTGACACAAGACAAGGAACTCTGCTCCGACAACCTTGTTTCATTTTTTAAGGATCTTGACACAAGACAAGGAACTCTGCTCCAACAGACCTTGTTTCATTTTTTTAAGGAGCTTGACACAAGACAAGGAACTCTGCTCCAACAACTTTGTTTCATTTTTTAAGGAGATTGACACAGAAAAAAAACCATGCTCCGACAGACCTCATCATAATGAACAAGAATTCATGGCTTTCAAGAGTTCCACTTCCGATGGAAGGAAAACACCCTCGAAGTCAGGACCCAATGCCCCCAGCACCTGATGCACAACGGCACTATCACTGGGTACAGGCATGGGGTAGGTAGCCACATATTTGACCTACGGTGGGGCAGATACAACGGGCAGATAAAAACCAGGAAGGGATGATGGCAAGCCAGCTGCCACATCAGGACCAAAGAATGAAAGTTGATCAATGGTCACGATCCGTCCTTCATGTGGAAAACAGACCACACAAAAAAGGGAGGAGACAAGCACTCCCATGGCATAGGTGTAATCACGCCCCAAGAGCAGATTGAAATCCAAGGGGCCTGGAACAACCATCACGTCCATATCGACAGTTTTACCTCCCAAAGTAATAGGTAACCTTGGAAGGATCCCCAACGGTTGACTAGTTCTTTTGTTAAACGCCAACAGATTCTGCGTAACAGGCACAAGCAGAGGCGAACCAAAAGCTTTCCAAGTAGTTGAAGACAGAATACTAATAGACGCACCTTCGTCTATAACCGTGCTGGGTACGACCAAACCAAAGGCCTGTACCGTTATCTCAAAAGGCACATAAGACGGAAGGCGGTATCCTGCAAATCGACTCCAATCAAAGGAAGCGACCAAACTACTCGGAGGGGCTACCATCGAACTGAGATGGTCTTCCCCTGGTGTTACAGAAGAAGAAGGAGCATCCTCCATGACCTCCATCTCGAAGGCGAGAGGAGTATCCTCCGGGACCTCCATCACGGGAGGCGGAGGAGCGACTTCTTGAGGTATAGGGATAGGAGAATCTTTCTCCAAGTCCGAAGAATATGAAAAAACAAGAAGAACATGAGGGGTGTGAGGTCCATTCTCAACGGAAAAGACCTGGTGCACCGCAGGTGGGTCTAGCTCAACCGATCCCACGACCAATGGTTGGTCGAGAACGGATTCCTAAATTTGAATTTTCGGAGGAGCGGGATTGACCAAGGATGACTCTTGACCAATCGTAGGATCAACTAGTGGAGGACTCAAAGACAACTTCTTGTAACCAGCCGGAAGGCGCGGTGCAGAAGCAGTTGAGTTGTCAAAAACTCTCTTGGCTTCATCCATATAAGGACAAAGGTGAATGGCATGGTGCCCTTCACACAACTTACAGGGATTGGCAAGATTACCCTGCTTCTGAATATTTTTACCAGCACCAGTTGAAGGCGTGCCCCCAAATTGACTCCCGGAAGCCAAAGGCAACGACGGACGACCGTTGGACCATTCTTCAAGCACCTTGGGAATGCCAAGGCAATCTCAAAGGAGATGGTCTCCCGTGCACAACATGCAAGGGAACTTGAATTTCCATGGAGGGTTGGAAGGTTTATCAAGAGGAGATGTTTCAGAAGCAGTAGCTGCAGCCTTAGCCTCTCTCTTATCAGACTTCTTCTTCTTTGTCTTCTTCTTCTTCTTCTTAGCCACCTGGTTACTCGAATCCATAATTTCACCAAGCGAAGTAGAAGAGGAGGACGCAAAAACAGGCAAAGAAGGGGAGAGGTCCACCTTGGAATCAACATGATGTTGTTCAGGTGCAGGAACTGATTGACCAGTAGCCGAGACATTCGGGACCACAGAGGTTGAAAACAACCAAACATGCAACCCAGCAATCAACCTAGGAAGGGACAACATTGCCATATAAGGAGCACCAACATTCCCAAAAGGAGGAAAAAGACCCGGATTCCCATCGGAGGGGATTCCTTGGTTGGTGTACTTTGGAAAAGTTGCCATTAGAAACGATCTTTAGAACAACACCCTAAGGAAACTAACTTTAACCAGGAATATTTCGTGGGCAGGTAATTTTTTAAAACATTGAAACAAAATTCTGTCGTTTCATCTTTTAAGAGTTGAGAAACAGGCAAAAGGTGACTCTATCACTTTCAGTTTTGAAACAAGCGTGAAAGGACAAGCGCTTGATGACCTTTTCAAATTTAAGGAGTCAGATAAGATCAAAATGAATGCTTAGGAATGCTAGGAAAAGGGTGTACCAAATAACCGTGAACTGTAATATACACCTTGGTTTCAAAATAAAAGAGAAATCAACCAAGGACTTAACTTACGTGCAGGCAATCTCCTCGAATGTTGTGTCCAGTGTATCACGGGTATAGGGTGGCAGACTCGGCTTCCTATGGATAAAGGATAGAAACCTAGTGGGGTCTCCCTTTATATACGCGACAGTACGGGGAGCACAAGTCCGTACTAGTGCTGTCTAAAGCCAAGAGGCGAATGATAGCTACTAGGTTTAAAGACACCGGAACATGTCTCTAGCCTAGACCTTTAAATATTTCGTTAATGTTTCAATGATGCCTTAGAGTAAATTGAATGAATTTTAATGTTTATCTTCAATTATGTTTCAGTTTCAAGGCCCTACCGCATGTCATATGACAATCTCCTATATGCAGCTATATGAGAAAAGAAAACTTTTCAATTCGATGAATGCTATCTAGTTAAGGGAAGAGCTTCAAACAATGATGCGACATAAAACAACACTACAAACGAAATCTTTTCCAAACTAGATGACTTTCACTATCCAAAAGTAATTTCAAACATTCAACGATGCGAATAATGCAATGTAATCTATGAAAAAATATCTTTTTGAAACTATGCAATTCAAATCTATGCACAATTTCCCTTTCCTTTTCAAATTATAAGAATGCACTCAATGCAGTTTTCGATGAAATGACAATCTACTTAATGCATGCTTTTAATAAAAGAGAATGCAATCAAAGCGATTTCTAGTTTTCAATCATTAAACAATGTAATCTAAGTTCAATGATGGATCTCAAAAAATACTTTTCAATGCAATGTGATCTAATGCATTTTAACGAAAAGAAAACTATGAGACGAAAACTAAAAGAACGCAAATCTCCTAAATGAAGGATGAAGGAAAAAGGGATGCAAACAAACACTAAGAATGCAATCTTTGTTTCAAACACTTTGTAATGAAATTCCTCAAAAGGTGACAAGACATATGAAGTCAAACACAAAGAGGACTTCCAAAGCATGAGATCAAAACAAGGCATTCATTCCCTTTTACATCAAGCAATCATGGAGAGAAGACATTTCAAACAATGAGCAATGTAATCTATGCTCATACAGAGAAAATACCGGAAGGGAAAGACACACTGGTGAAGGGTTTAGGGAAAAAATCTCAATTTTCACACACCCTGAAATTGGCACGACTTTATCATTGACAACTAGCGCCAACTGGCGCGACTTGTTTACTGAAAACTAGCGCCAATGGCTAATTGGCGCGGGTTGCTAACTGAAAAAAAGCGCCAACGTCTGAAAATGAAAAAACAAAGAATTTCTCCCAACCAAGACCAGACTTACCGCTTCAAGAAGAATCTCCAAGACTCAAATGAACCATGTAATCTAGGCTCAAAGCGATACAAAGCGGAATTCGAATGAAGAAGAAGCCAATCACTCAAATAATGCAATAAAATGATAGACAACCACCAAACGAAAGCAGAGAAGTAATCACAAAGTTGACTGAACAGATAGAAACCAAAAACTCCTACGGGAGGCTCGACACACAATAGCACCTAGATGCCCTAGGGCTAGAATGTAAAATCGATAGAAACAGGCAAACAACCAAAGGATGAAGGTCACAGTCAGTCAAACAAGGCTCCAGAACACTTAGGCAGTCGAAGGAATGAAACCAAAACCACAGATCAAGCTCAGAAAGCTCAAAACCAAGCAAACCCAAGCACCTTTCAGCATTGGCGCGACTGTCAGGCTGAAACTAGCGCCATAACAGGATTGGCGCGGGTAGTAAACTGGCAACTAGCGCCAATTGGTGCAACTGTTAGGCTATTAAGTGTGCCAGTCAAGTTTTCTATGCAAAAACTAAGAAAGAGCAATCCAAGATGCAGACTAGTGATGTTGAAGCTCAAACCAAAATTCAAAGACATGAAAAGAGCCAGCCAAAAGAGCTGATCAAGCAAGAAAAGTCAAGAATGGACCGAAAAACAAGACAATAATCCAAGTGTTCAGTTCATAAACTAGACCGGAGATTGACTGAAGCAGCATTGATCTACTTTCGCTAATGCAGAGCAAACAACAAGCTAACTCCCCAATGGAGGCGCCAATTTTTTGTGGAGGTAAATCCCCTCTGCGGACAGAGGCGATCCCTACTAGCCCAGATCGGGTCTAGCAACAATCGTATCACGCTAAGGCGCAGGTTCATAATTACAATAAACCAACTTGCGAAGAAGGCCTACCTCAAGTCCAACGCTGTTGTTCGTAGAGAAGATGGCGCTCCCGTTTCCTTGCTCCAACAGATCACAATCCTCTCGCTCGCCGTGATCGAACACCTGCACACACAAGAAACACGACAAACACAAGCGTAAAACCCGATATATGCAATTATGTATCAGTCAGAGAAGACACAACTCATGATCATAATGAACAATACGAGTGGAACCATAACCAATAGTCACTTATCATTAATTCATCAAAGGAAAATGAAACCAGGCTGTGACGCTGAACCTTCCTTCGGCGGGTCGTCAGTGGAATACATCTCAGTAAAGCTTGTCGGGAATGGGGACAAGCCTCTCTCTTCGATCGTCAATCTCCTCGCTATGGATTTGGCACTATGAGGACTATCAAAGCTCTTGCAGCATTCTTTAGGCTATGAAGGCTCTTGGAGATTAGCTTGCAAAGAGAAATGGCAAGCTTATATAGATGGTGGAAGAGGAGTTGGGATCCCTACAATCATGGGATTGGCCCTATCCTCAAGGAAGCTTCCATGAGAGGTGGCAAACTACTTCCTCTACATGGAAATCCGGAGCCAAACGTCCCAACCCAATTTAGAGACCAGTTCAGGAGTTGGTTGGAGTCAATCTTCCGCCATTTATTTTTTAAAAACGCCCTTTATTAAGCCTGGCGCGAGTACGACTCTGAGACAGAGCGCCAATTGGCGCGCCCTCTTTGGAAGATTTCCCCCATTGGCGCGGGTATAACACTGGCTAGTTGCGCCAAGGATGAAAAGGCTATTTTAGGGTTTTTCACAAGGAGTTGTATTCAGGGGAATGAAAGTCCATATCTAGGGGAATGCCATGAAAGTGTTTTCAGATCATGTCACTGCTCACAGGTCACGGAATAAGCCCTCCAATGTGCGGGACAGGGAATTGCAGGGACGGTGACAAATTTCTGTGTAACAGATATGTCGGAGAATATTCTCAGTCTTCGGCACCAAACTATCTAAAAGCAGCTACAGCCAGCCTACAACATTCTGCCACTCAGCAAGGAAACAAAGAAACTTCACAGGTAAAGCATGACCACATCAATACAAATAACACTAACAGGAATACCTTTTAGAGAAATGCCAACCAATAGGTAAACACAAATAGAAGGTTCCATGATTGCAGAAATTTCTTCTTCAACGGACAATGTTTCTCCTATCATAATTTTGGTCATAAAGCTATTCAATGTGTTGCATACAAAACCATCATGACTAGAGAAGAAAGAAAGAAAATAATTAATACTGGAATAAAGAAGAATACATATAACAAATTTTCTCCTCTTCAAAATGAAATTGAATGTGCTTATTGCAATAAATTTGGTCATGAAGAATCTAAATGCAGTAGCAAACTTCAGCCAAAAGAGAATATACCTTCAACTTCCAAAGTATGGAGAAAGAAGGAATTACAAGTTGAGAACTGTGGAATAGCTTTATTTGCATAAGGAGAAGAAAATCAATGGTACATTGATAGTGGATGCTCAAAACACATGACAGGTGACAGAAATAAGCTTCTTGCATACAATTCTCTAGAAAGAGAAAATAATGTTACTTTTGGAAATGATACTCTTGCTGTCATTAAGGGAAAAGGTTCTGTTTTTCTAAAAGAAAAGGTGAAAGCTAACAATGTTATGTATGTGGATGGATTAAAGCATAACCTGTTAAGTGTAAGTCAAATATGTGATCAAGGAACTGAAGTTGTCTTTAGCTCAAAAGAATGTGTGGTACGTGATCTTGATACAGGAAAAACAATTATAAAAGGAAAAAGAACACCAAGAAATTTGTATGTATTGAAAGGCTATAAAGAACAATGTTACTTGGGTAAGTCTTCAGAAAATTGGTTATGGCATAGAAGATTGGGGCATTTGAGATTATCTCAAATCAACAAATCTAGCAGACTCAAAGTTGTTCGTGATCTTCCCAATATTACTCTGCCTGAGAGAACCATATGCAAATCTTGCCAATTCGGTAAGCAAACCAGAGTGAAATTTAATGCCAAAGAAGGATCAGAAAGTAAGCCTCTTGAACTCATTCATACTGATATATGTGGACCTATGAGAAAAAATTCACCCCATGGAGAACAATACTATAATGTGTTTATTGATGATTTCTCTAGAATGTGTTGGATTGGGTTGCTAAAACACAAAGATGAAGCATTCGAAAAATTTCATATCTTCAAAGCACTAGTTGAAAATGAATTAGATCTAAAAATCAAGTGTCTTAGATCTTATCGAGGAGGTGAATATATATCAGATGAATTATTTGATTTTTGTAAACAACATGCCATAAAAAGACAGTTTTTTATAGCTGGTACCCCACAACAAAATGGTGTAGCAGAAAGAATGAATAGAACAGTTCAATAGATGGCTCGGGCTATGCTTGATGATTCAGGAACACCTGACACATTTTGGGGAGAAGCAGCACATACTGCGGTAAATATTCTTAACAAAGAACATGTTTGTGTAAACAGTGATAAATCTCCATATGAGCTCTGGTATGGTAATCTTCCCACTGTAAAGCATTTTAAAGTTTTTGGAAGCAAATGTTTTATCAAGAAAAATGATGAAAAACTTGGGCAAGTTCAAACCTAGAGTAGATGAAGGAATATTTCTTGGTTACTCTTCTAGAAGTAAAGCATATAAATGCTACAATAAAAGCCTTCGGAAGATTGTTAAATGCATTGACGTTGTAATTGATGAATTTATCTCAGCTCCAAAAGGGGAATACAAATAACAAATGAAGATGATGATGATGTATATCTTCCTACATCTAATAGAAATAATATAGAAGGTGAATCCAATGAAGCAGCAGAAGAAGATCTATCTGAAAAGGCTCCATCCAAGTATGTTCAAAAGAATCATCCAGAATCTCAAATTTTGGGAGAAAAGGGATCAGGTGTCCAAACAAGAAGAACTCTTGTAGGGCCTACTAGTTATCTAGCATTTTTATCCACCATTGAACCACAAAATTTCAATCAAGCTAGCAAAGATGAATGTTGGATTCAAGCCATGAATGAAGAACTTGATCAAATTGTAAAGAATCATACTTGGGAACTAGTTCCAAGACCTCATGATAAAAATGTTATTGGAACAAAATGGATATTAAAAAACAAGTTAAATGAAAATGGAGATGTTATTAGAAACAAGGCTAGACTTGTTTGTAAAGGGTATGCTCAACAAGAAGGTATAGACTTTGAAGAAACATTTGCTCCTGTAGCTAGACTTGAAGCCATCAGAATGTTTCTTGCTTTTTCAAGCTTTCAACAATTCAAAGTTTATCAAATGGATGTTAAATCTTCTTTCCTCAATGGTGATCTAGAAGAAGAAGTTTATATAGAACAACCAGAAGGATTCATTTTGGGCAATGATGAAAAACTTGTTTTTAAACTTAAAAAGGCTTTATATGGTCTCAAACAAGCTCCAAGGACATGGTATTGTCGTCTTGACAAATATTTTCATCAACAAGGATTTTCAAAGAGATCTTCTGATAGCAACTTATACACAAAAACAGAAAATGATAAAATATTTATTGTGGTTGTATATGTTGATGACATCATTTTTGGAAGTAAAGAAGAGTCCATGAGTCAGAAATTTTCTTATGTTATGTAGCAAGAATTTGAAATGTCTTTACTTGGGGAACTAACATTCTTTCTTGGCTTACAAGTGAAACAAGCAACGGATGGCATATTCTTATCACAAGCAAAATATCTTAAGCAAATTCTGAAGAAATATGGGATGGAAGATTGTAAACCTGTAAGTACACCAATGATAACCGGGTGTAACCTCAGTTCTCATGATGATTCTTCCATGGTGAATCAACCAAAATACAAATCCATGATTGGAAGTCTACTTTATCTCACCGGGACAAGACCAGACATTATGCATGCAGTTGGGATTGTTGGAAAATTCCAAGCTAATCCAAAAGAGTCTCATCTTCAGGCTGTAAAAATAATATTCAAATGTCTACAAGGAACTCAAGACTTTGGACTATGGTATCCAAAGAATGCTAATCTCACTCTTCATGCTTACACAGATGCAGATTGGGTTGGAAATGTTGATGATTGGAAGAGCACTAGTGGTGGTGCATTCTATATGGGGCCCCGATTAGTATCTTAGTTCAGCAAGAAGCAAATATCTATTGCCTTATCTACAACAGAAGTAGAATATGTGGCTGCCGCATCATGTTGCACACAACTTCTTTGGATGATGTGGACTTTACAAGACATTCAAATAAAATGTTCACCTCCCATATCCATTATGTGTAATAATACAAGTGCCATCAGTATCTCAAAGAATCTTGTTATGAATTCCAAGACCAAGCACATTCCTATCAAGTATCACTTCTTACGTGAACAAGTGATTGAACAAAAGGTGAAATTGGAGTATGTTCTATCCAAAGAACAAGTTGCTGATATATTTACTAAACCTCTTCCCAGGGAAGCATTCGAATATCTCAGACAAAAGCTAGGTGTTGTCTCTGCCACTCAGAAGATTAGATCTGCTTAAATTCAAAAGATTAAATTGGATACGCAGATTTCATAAAGGACAGTCGCGTATATACGCGAGTTTATATACATAAAACCACATATGGGTTTTTGTTGGCACAATTTTATGGGTCAGCATTTTCAGAACAGTTGCGGTGTTGTTGGGTATCTCTGGGTGCACAAGCTAAGGGGGATCACTTGTCCTATGGGAAAGGATGCATTGTTGGCATTCTAAGTGTTTGTTGTGGTCTAATCTCATGATTGAGATTCATTGGTCTTGTTTATAAAAATTCATTTGATGAAAAGCTCATGTTGAGATCTATGATGTAAATTGTTATATACAGTCATGTAAGGACTTGTTCAAATTTGTACACCCACTTGGTTGGGTAGTTGAGTCAAATATGTAAATCCACTTAGTTGGATCATTGATGCAAGTATGAGTAATTTGTGATAGGAAAGGTCATAATCGGTTTCAAAGTCATGTACTTCATTGAAAAATATGTCTGAATATTCAAGCATGAACTCAGGGGGAGCATGGTAATTTCTATACAAGGGATGTTGATCTGCCCTTTTCCCTTGATTTCAAAGAGGGATAATTCTAAGGATGGTTGAATATAGATGCCTCATGTTTTAATGATTTATGGTTGCCATCAAGTCCAAAGGGGGAGATTGTTGGCAATATGTTTCTTGTGTTCTATAATTTTAAATTGATTGTCCTTGATGGCAACTCTCTAGCAAAGGATGAAGAAACTATCTGTATGAAGAATATCAACAGTCTCTTAGAAGTTTTATGTAGCAGATTGGTTATTTTTAATATGTCACAATGTATACGTGGGTTTGTAAAGGCCAAATCGTGTATGCACGCGGAGAAGTACGTACCAAGTCGCGTATGCCTGTTTGTGCTCCAAAATTATAATACCAGGGGCCTTTACCATGGTATTAGCCCATAGTATTGAGCGTTGTATTATATATTTGATTTCTTCTAGGATTACCATCAGCAGTTGAGTGGTTTTGACTCATGGTATTGGTAAAATCTAAATCTATATAAGGAGAAGAAGATCATAGTGCAAAGGGTGCATGAGTAAGGGTTGTTAATGAATAAATTTATCTAAGGAATATATGCATGGATGAACTCTGTTTTTAATTGATAGATCTGAATCTATGATGCACCCATGGATATAATTATGGTTCAAGATCTCTAGATATGAAGATGATGAAGCTCTAGTATGATCTACTGAAGAAATGGTGAAGAACTGGCACAAGTCTGCTGAAGAAAATGAAGAAATCTGGGTAAGTTTTATATATCTCGTCTTTTCTACAAAATTTACTTTTACATATCTATATGCTATTTGGTCTCAGTAAAAGCGTGTATATACGCGGGTTTTCTTCATGAAAATCGTGTATGGAAGTTAGGGTTTTCTGAAGCTTATTGCAGATGTTACTACTATGATCCCTGGTTTTTGTCTGCTGTCTTTCAATGAAGTCTTCTTGAAGTTCTGGGTTGTTTGAATACTAAGTATGTTGCTAAGTTGATCATGAAAAAATCTAATCAATGATTGAGAAAACATGATTAAGGTTGACTGACTGTCTAAAGGTTCTTCACTGCTAAGAAAAAAATAAATTGGCAAGTTTTTGAAGATGATCAACATGTAAAGAATTTTATTGAGCTGAAAGAAGAATTTGAAAATACACATGTAGATCAGCAAAATATTCTTGTTGAGCCTAAAGAAAATTTTGAATTTTTGCAATTGAAGAATAATTCAATACCAAAAGGTCTTATTCCTCTTGAGAAACTTTTTTTATCAAAATGATGTGTTTAAAGCACCAAAATTGCAAGCTGATGAAGAGGAAGTAGAGAGATGTAATATTGGTACATTAGCTTTGCCTAAAATGATAAAAATTTCAAAGCTTCTTTCAGCTGATGTGAAATTCAAATATATTGAGATGATGAGAAGGTTTATGGATGTTTTTTCTTGGAGTTATTCTGATTTAAGGCAATATGATCCTTCCATTATTCAACATACTATTCCTATCAAGGAAAATGAGAAGCCTTTCAAGCGGAAATTGAGGAGAATTAATCCTCTTCTCATGCCATTGATTGAAAAGGAGGTTAAGAAACTATTTGATGCAAAGATCACTGTTCCAATCATATTTTCAAATTGGCTTGCAAACTTAGTTTCGATAAGGAAGAAGAGTGGAGAAATCAGAATTTGTATTGACTTCAGAAATTTGAATATGGCTTCAGTAAAGGATAACTATCCTCTTCCCAAGATGGATTCAGTTCTGCAAAATATTTTTGGTTCACAAAGGATGTCTATGCTTGATGGTTTTTCATGTTACAATCAGATTCTTGTGCATCCATATGATCAAGAAAAAACAACCTTCACAACACCATGGGGTACATTCATGTACGCTAAAATTCCCTTTGGTCTCATGAATGTGGGAGCCACTTTCCAAACAACAATGGATATTTATTTTTCTAAAGAAAAGGATAAGTCAGTAGTTTTTTATCTTGATGATATTACAACCTATTCAAATAAAGAAGAAGATCATTTGAAACACCTAGAAAAAATTCTGCTGAAATGTAGAAGGTTTGGTATCTCTCTTAATCCTACTAAAAGCATCTTTGCTTTAACATCAAGAAAATTACTTGGTCATATTATTTCTGAAGAAGGAATTAGGATTGATCCTAATATATTTAATGCAATTCAAAGGGTAAATTTTCCAAGACGTAGGAAAGAGATTCAATATTTTCTTGGGAAAGTGAATTTTGTTAGGCGTTTCATTCCTAACTTTTCTGAGATTGTCAAAGATATAACAAGGATGCTAAAGAAAGGAGTTGACATTAAATGGATAGCTAAAGATAGGAAATCTTTTGAAGAAATAAAAAAGGCACTCACACAAGCACTGGTGCTCATCAATTTGGATTTTTCCAAAGAATTTATGGTTTTTACATTTGCTTCCGAAAACAAAATTGCTGTAGTTTTGCTACAAAAAGGAAAGCAAGGTATTGAACAACCTATTTCTTTCTTTAGTAGGAAATTATCAAATGCTGAAATGAGGTATAATATTCTATAGAAGCAGGCCTATGCTTTGGTGAAAGCTATAAAGGATTTCAGAATTTATGTTTTGCATTCGCACATCATAGAATATGTTCCAAGTGTTGTGGTAAAAGACATTCTAACGCAGGCAGATCCGAATGGAAAGAGGGGAAAATGGATTGCCAAATTGCTAGAATATGATATAGACATTAAACCAATGAAGTTGGTGAAGGGACAAGGCTTGGCGAAGCTAATGACTCAGTCAAATCTGGACTATCTTGACATAAATTTGAATGCAGAAATATCAGAAATTTCTAAAAATGAAGAATAATTGGTCCAAATTGATGAGAAATTCCTTACTTCAGAGTGGTATAAGGATGTGGTTTTTGTTCTACGGCATAACAAAGCTCTCTCTGATCTATCAAAGTCCAAAGCAAGGTTTGTTAAACTGAAATCATTGCGGTATTTTGTTTATGACATAAATCTGTTTTGGAAAGATGTAGGAGGAATTTTGCTGAATTGTCTACTTGAAGAAGAGGCTGAAAATATCATTGAATAATTCCATGAAGGCGATTGTGGAGGACATCATTATTGGAAAGCTACAACAAACAAGATCCTAAGAGCTGGGTATTTTTGGCCAACAATGTTTAAAGACATTTACAAAAAGATCGTTGCATGTCATGAGTGTAAAATTTTTGAAGGAAGAAGAAAGCTTGTACCTCTACCTTTGGTTCCTATCTATGTTGAAGCTCCTTTTTAGCAATAGGGGTTAGACTTTATTGGAGAGATACATCCATCTTCATCAGGGTAGCATCACTGGATTCTTATAGCAACGGACTACTTCACCAAATGGATAGAAGCGATACCAACCAGGCAAGCTAATGACTCTGTAATTATTTCTTTCTTAGAGAATAATATATTGTTAAGATTTGGCTATCCCATGAAGATTATAACAGATAATGCTCAAGCATTTAAGTCCAAGAAGATGATAAATTTCTGCCATCAATATCACATCACTCTTGGACACTCTACAACATACTATTCGCAAGGTAATGGTCTTGATGAATCATCAAACAAGAGCATTGTAAGAATCATCAAAAAGGTACTGCAGGAGAACAAGAAAGCTTGGCATTTAAAGCTAAAGTACACCCTATGGGCTGATAGGATTTGTACAAAGAGATCAATTGGAACTTCACCATATGAACTAGTCTATGGGGATGAAGTTGTTTTCCCAACATCACTTGGGGTACTGGTTATGAAGTTAATTCAAGGAATTGAAGAAGAACCAAATGCCATCCAAAGGAGGATAAACCAGCTGATAGCCTTGTAAGAAAAGAGAAATGAAGTCTATAACAGTCATCAACATGTTCAAAACAGAATTAAGAATACATTTGATAGGAGGATCAAAGTGGAAAATTTTCAGATTCATGACAAAGTGCTAAAATGGGAGGCCAAAATGAGGAAAAGGGAAAGTATGGTAGGTTTGAGAATTTATGGAAGGGTCCTTTTCAGATTGCTGGTTTTCATGGGAACAACACTTGCATGTTGTAGGAAATTTATGGAGGATGATATGCTGGAGGGCCTGTTAATGGCAGGTTCCTAAAGCATTATGTTTGTTGAAGTATTATAAATCACTCATGACATTGTATATATTCATCATTGTCAGTTTTTGCTAATAAATGACAAGCTGAAACAAAAATCTTAAGCCCGAGGTGAGGGCCAACAGTTTGAAGAAGATGCTTGTCAACAAAATTTCTGTTTTTATCAAAAAATGGATAGCACTGGAGTTGTGAGTTCTTAGTGTACCACAGGGGCACACTATCCCAAGTGGAGCCACTGTTATCACTACTAAAATTCTCTGAATTCAGTCAGTTCATACTTGTTCTTAAGTCATGGTATTAGATAGGGTTTGAGTCATTTTTATGTTTTATAGGGTCCAAATCATAGTTTTAGAGTCTCATTTTATCACCAAAACAAGTTCATAAACATTGTTTTACACTTTGTTAGTCTCATGCTATGTTTTGAAACCCATATTTTAAGTTTTTTTTCAAAAATTTTCAAATAAGCCATGAAACCACGTTTTCGTAGCGCGCTGAATGTAAAAAACTGCTTCTGCGCTACGAAAACGCTGGTCTTTTCGTAGTGCAAAATCTCGAAATAACACTACCAGCACTACGAAATCGGGGTTTCAGAATTTTCAGTTTAGTTGTCACATCCATCAACTTGGGGTTAGATTTCATGATTATAGTGTCAATCCACGATCATGGTGTCAGTCCACGAATCATCCTTCACCCATGCAACCATCCAAAGTAGTTATGAAATCATTATTAGATTCATTAGCGGTCATTTGTCAATGGTCCTTTGCGAATTTGAAAAGGGAATTGGTTATCATTTTTTTTCTCATGCAAATAATGCAATGCATGCATATCTATTGCTGAAAGAGAAAGCTCATGATAAGATACCAGAGCTCTCATTAAGTTATCAAGCGAGGCGGACTTTTCAATCAAGCGAGACGGAATTCAATTGGTGATTATGTCAGCAATTTCGACTGCAAATCCAATAAGTTTGAAAATAGTTGTTGGCTGAAATAAGGTTTTAAATCAAGCGAGGAAGAGTTTTCCATCAAGCGAGGCTGAACCAAATTCTCAAGCGAGCCAGTTTATCCAACAAGGATTTTATTATAGTTTTGCTAGAGACACAGGGTTTCTAGGAAGAAAATGGCAGAAGAAAAAATAAATCACCAGTCGGGTCACTGCCTGAGGACAGAACCTGAAGGTTTAGAAAGTCTCACCAGGGATAAATCTGTTGAAGAAGCCTTCAAGAAAGTAGGTTTCTGGAGGTTTTGTGAAAAGCTTCAAGGAGGGCATAATCAGGTCACCAAAGAATTTTCTACCAACTTCACAGGGTCAAACACAAAGGTTGGCTTCCTCAATTTACCAACCTCTCCTGAAGTTATATCAACAGTCACATAAATCCCAAGAGGGGAGGAAAGATGGTTTAAGAATTTTAGGTTTGAAATGTAACCCTGCAAAATATTTTTGAAACCAGAATTTATGGACACTGATTTGAATAAAGTTGTGCCAAGAAGTTATGTCAAGGACACATTTTCCAACCTGCTCTACAATATCCAAAGATACTTCACCTGTGAAGGGAGATATCAATTTAAACTCTTACTGCATTTCACAGGAATAATCTCTCTAGACTTACGTTTATTTCTATTTCGAAGTCTGGCCAAGATGGCAGACAAAGTTCAGACGAAAACTTAGGCATGTGAAACCTCTTTATTTCATCATGGTCTAGTCAAGTTAATAGTTTTGCATGAGCTTCAGAAGGTGAAAAGAGAATGGTATGCATTTCTCTTTTTGAGTGGAATAGGGGTCAAAGGAACAGATGCTAGCCCTCAAGTCAAAGAAACAACTTCATCAAAGACTACTAAACCTGCAGAAACAAAATCAAGGAGGTTTTTCAAGCTTAAGCCCATAAAACAGGTTAAGGAACCTATGATAAAGACATCACTGAATATCCAAAAGACTCCTAAATCTGCACATAAGAGGAGAACTGAGGTCAAAAAGACAATTCAGGAACAGTCAATCAGTAGAACAACTCAGAAGAAGTTGACTAGGATTCAAAGGTCAAAGGAGAAGGGTAAGGCTGTGGTCACAAATGAAAATTCACAATTAAGAGGTAACTTGAATGATATATTACAAGCTATTGACATTGAGGAGTCTCCCCTGGTTCAATCAGAGTTCATAAAGCTAAATATAGGTGGCAAATCAAAGAAATTGAAAACATCCAAAAAATTAGATTTTGAGGATGAGGTGTCAGAGTTTTTTTTTAAGCCTAGAAAACCATAGACTAGGCAGTCTAAGAAAATGTAGCAGCCAGACATGGAGATAGACCAAATTGGAGGTGAGGATGCAAGTGTTTTTGAAGAACCCATTAATTCATCATCTCAAATATTTGAAGAAGATAGAAATAAAGTATTTAATACTCAGATAGAAAGGAGTAGTTATGAGGAGGTTAAAGACAAACTCAGACTTGCAAACAATGAGATTGATAAATTGAGGAAGAAAGTGAGAATGCATGGCTGTGGAAAGTGTTAGCGCTGCAACCTACCTCAGCTCTAAATGAAGTAAACTCAAGGCTACATCAAACCACGCCACTCGTAGCTAGCCCTACGAGGATGAGAGAGGGGCTCTTCCGTCAATCTCGAGAAAATGAGCAATAGGATGCGAGATGATTCTACATAATAAGAACTCGATTTTAGGCTAGTAAAGAGATAGGTATGTTTGTTTTTTGGTTTTTTGGCTTGGAGAAATGGGAACAAATTTTAGTCTGTGGATAAGGTCGTAATTTTTGCGCATTCTGGAAAGAAGTAGGTAGGTGATTGTCTTGATGCTTTTGATTGGATATATGGACAGATGAGACCGACGAGGAGCCGAAGAGGGCAAAGAAGAACTTGGATCCTCTCCAAACAGCTGAAAACATATAGAACTAACTGAATTCAAAGGCCAAGCACTGTAAACAATGGATTCAACCTTATTCACTCATTCAATTTAGTTCATAAGCATAATGAAAGGATGGCATACATTAAACATGAAGAAACTTACAGTAAACAAAGAAGAAACACCATCAAGAACAGAACACCACAAGGATCCCAACAAGTGCCGCAAAACCCCTGATCTTTCCTTAGCCAAAATATGAAAAATATGTACAATGATATCAAAAGTATCCCAAGAGTCCAACTCTCCAACCTCTGAAAATGATTGAGAAATTACAATATATAGAGCATCCTAACACCTTTCCCCACCTCTAGGGGTCGAATTCCCTCTTCAGGGATCAGTTTCAACCAATTCTATTCATGGAACTACAATCTAGGCAGCTAACAACTTGCCTCTAAAACAGTGGAAACTGATCCATTACATGATTTTTTACCCTTTTGAGAGTGAATCTTCTAGAATAGATAAAAATAAGCCAAAGTTACATGTCAAATATGAATTTACATCATAAAAACCCAAAAATTCCATCCACAAGAAAAACTGGTCCATACTAGGCGAAAATCTGAGCTGGCAGCTGAAAATTCAGGAAAAATTTAAGTGGGTCGCTTTTGAGCCGAGTGGGTCGCGCGTTTTCCAGCCTGAATTTGAGGTACTTCCTGGCATCCAAATTGAGCTCATGATAGCTCGTTGGAAAGCCCTGGATGTTGAATATCCAACCCAAGTGGAATTTCTGAATTTGGAGCTCATTTGACCCTCCAAAACTTCTTTCTCCCAGAAGTACTTCCTGCTGGTGCAAAAGGTGGCAGCAAGGTGGTTTTCATAGTGTTTTTGAGCTCTTTGACCATCCAGATTTTGATGAAATGCTTAGTTGATTTCTGAGGATGCATAACTAACCATGAAAAATCCAAAAATGCAAAAATTTCCTCCAGCAAGTGTCCCAAAAAAAGTGAGCGCATGGGTGCGCGACCCGCTTAACTGAAAAACCTGTTTTTTGACCCAAAAATTTGAAAATGACAAAATTTTCTCCGAATTTGCCCAAATTCGGAGCGAAGGTCCTCCATCATGTGTCCTGCCCAGTCAATGAAGCCTCGGCCAAAATCCGAAGTGGATTAGGCCTTTTCCGCCGACTTAGTGCTTTGCGCAACCTCCTCTTCATGATCTTCATTCTCGCTTTGCAGACATGCATGCGAGCCCAATAATGTCCTTTCATGTGACGAAGCATGTCCTTGTCTCTATCATGATCCTGTGAATGTACCTACGCTGATAAAGAAGGCGAGACCCCTTCCATGCCATGTGGAGATAGTACTCGCGCTGCTGATGAAGTCAACGAGACCCCTTCCACCCCATGTGGAGATAGTACTCGTCGTGATGTTGAAACAAAGGTCTGTGGCTTCTCTGATATGTTACCACTACTGGTGCACTGCTATGCTCCATCTCAGTGCATCAACCTCAACGATTGAGTCACTGTCCGACTCCTGCTCATACTCTGACTCTGTCTCTGACATGGCTCTGAACAAGCTATTGGCACTATGTATACTGATATAAATGCAGTGAAAAAAAAGTTATGATGTGTGTTTTAACACCCAACAAATATCCCCCACCGTCAAAGCACCATAAGGAAACAAACAATGATAATATCTCTGTTTTAGGTGGATTGAAATAGAAGCACAGTCTCTGTTTTAATTGCAAGTGAAACTTGACCAAAGGGAATAGGCAGCCTTTAGAATATTGGGCAAACCTTGTCAAAGGGAGCAATGCATCATATGACTGTGTTTGTCAATGGGCAATGAAAACAGAGTTATAAGTGTCAATGGGCATAAGAACGTTTTTATCATTGGGCAGTGAGACACAATATGACCATAATCACCATGGAACACAAGCCTTGACAATGGTAAAGCAATAATGATGACCACGATGGTATAATGAGTGTGAAAACAGTGGGGTTTTGATAATATATGCAAAGGTGAATATATCAATGATATAAGGTAGGAGAAAAACTCATAAAACCATCCATATACATTTAAAAACCCTGAGGAACAAAACTGCCATGACTGTAGGGTTTTACTCTTCCATTCAAATGTTTGAAGTCATCAATGATACCACCAACATATTAAAAACTACTGTGCAATAGTTAAAAACCTGTTTGAAGGCCGTTGGAGGCGATCTAAAACGGAACTGGGCGCTCAAATCAACTTCCTGAATTCTGCTGGCAAGTGGGTCGCTTTTCTCCAAGTGGGTCACTTTTCCCCAAGTGGGTCGCGCCCGTTATAATTTGCACTGCGAAAAATGCCCAAGTGGGTCACTCTTGCCCAGGTGGGTTGCTCTTGCCCAAGTGGGTCGCTCGACCTCCAAACCCTGTCAACGATGCTTCAAAACTCGAATTCGGCCTTCAAACTCCAGATTTCGATTTGTATGCTGTGGATCGTTGGAAATGAAACTTGTTTGGCCTTTTATATATGATGTAAATATCTTTCACAATCAGATTTGATCCAAATCTATTTGACAACCCATATTACAATGTTTTTTGCATTTTCACATTTGGCTTTTTAATACAATCTCTCTTTGGCTTTTATGAGTTTTAAATTGATGATTTTGTTGTCTTCTTGCAGGGGTATGGCTCTTTAGCTGAGGAAAAGATCAGAGGTCTGCTTTGAAATTTCTTCTTGGTGAAATAAATACAATTTATTACAAAAATAATATTGAACAATTTCTAGTTCCAAAACAGATTTTTGGACTAGAAATGTTTTTAAAATGCTGATGATAAAAATATGAAATCAAAATTTGCGGAACAATCCTCATCCTGCAGGCTTTTATGATATGTATGCAAATGACATGAAAACCCTAGACACTAGGACCAGACACTTATTGACATTTAATGACCATAACTGAAATGACAATGATTTTGAGTGATTTTTGAGGAATTTTTTAAAATAGCACTGCAGGTGTAAGCATGAGGAAACATAAGACAACAGACTCCTTCGTCAGTCAATGGCATGCTCCTAGCGAAATGCAACGAAGTGGAACAAGCGAGACACCTAAGAATGAATATGCAAAAGACGAAATGATCACTGACGGAGGGCTGTAAGGACCGACTCTAACATTGGCTCCAATGGGGATGGTGGCTCCATGGAGATGCCAAGAACGACAGATCTCTGGGGAGTCAGACAGTGCCTTTCATCCATTGGGCGATGGAATCATTATTTCAACTGATAAAACAAACTTTGGACATTTTATTGACTGCAGATTTGACTAAAGACTGACTGCAATTTGACCAAAACTGACATGACTTTAAAACTAAAAGACTGATAAAACTGACTTGACAATTTCAAACCAACCAACCTCTAAACTCCAGAATTATAGCCTTCGCTCCGGGCCCCAGACTGAAGATGAGAGATCAGTGCACACTTGCAACGAAACAAAAGTAAAATGATATATACAATGATAATGAGATCAGCAGAAAATACTCAGAAGTAATATCGCTTCAGCAACCGACCATTGATCGGTCCTCCAGAACAATCATCCCCATTCATTTCTTTGAGAAGAAATGCATTTTGACCCCGATACGCTGCAATCTTAAAAGGACCCTTCCACAGATTTTCAAATTTGCCGTGCTTTCCCTTATCTTCATTCCGAGCATCCCATTTCAAAACTACCTCATCCAACTGAAACTTATCTGCTTTTTCCTTTCTGTCATAGATCTTCTTTATGCGCTCCTGCAACTTGAAAGTATTTTGAAATACCTCCTCTCGTGTCTGTTGTAAATGAATCATTTGATTAATCCTCCGCTGCATAGGATCTTCCTCACTCCCAGCCTCCTGAAGCAATTTGACCACCGGGACAGCAAGTGAAGTAGGAAAAACCGTATCCGTTCCATACACCAACTCGAAAGGAGACATGCCAATAGACTTTTTCTGACTTACCCTATCAGCCCACAATGCATTCACTAACTTCTTGTGCCAGGCCTTTTTGTTGATTTCCAACAATTTCTTAATGATATTCACCAAGGATTTATTTGAAGATTCCGCCAAGCCATTTCCTTGCGGATGGTAAGCGGTCGAATGCCCCAAGGTAATATTGTACTTAAAGCAAAAGTCAACCATCCTCTTAGATTTAAAGGCCGCTGCATTATCTGTGATTATTTTACTAGGACACCCAAAACGTGACAGAATATTGTTTTCAAGAAAAGAAATAATTACCGCATCCGTGGCCTGTCGAGTGGGAATCGCCTCAATCCACTTCGTGAAGTAGTCTATAGCTGTCAAGATCCATCTATGCTGTCCGGAAGATGCTGGGTGGATTTCCCCGATAAAATCCAATCCCCACTGCTGGAATGGTGCACTAACTTCAATTGGTTTTAGAGGCAAAGGCTGTAGTTTCTGCTTCCCTTCGAAAATTTGACACTCATGACAATTTTTAACAGCCTTGAACACATCAGAAAACAAAGAAGGCCAATAATACCCTGCCCTTAGAATCTTATTCACTGTGGTCTTCCAAAACAAATGACCTCCACAGTCACCTTTGTGAAAATCCTCCAAAACTTTTTGAGCTTCCTCCTCTACCAAACAATTCAACAACATACCTCCAGGGTCTTTCCAATATAATGCAGAATTCAGAATGCAGAATTTAGCAGCTCTTAACTTCAATGTTCTACTCTTATTTCTAGGCATCCCAGGCGGTGGAGACAAATTCTGAAGCACGTATAAAATGTCAGCATACCAAGGGGAAGAAACAAAAATATCGGATACCTGAACTGACGTACTTTCCTCATCTTCATCGGACATGGCAGCGATCAAATTTATGTCTAGAGCATGTAGATTTGTTTCAGCCATGAGCTTGGCGAGTCCTTGTCCTTTGATCAGCTTGGTTGGTTTAATCTCCACATCGTATTCTAACAACGCAGCGATCCACTTACCCCTTCTTCCCTCTGGATCTGCCTGTACCAAAACATCTTTAACTGCTGCGTTAGGAACGTATGCTATAATGTGGGAATGCAATATGTACACACGGAAATATTTCAAGGCCTTTACAAGCGCAAGTGCTTGTTTCTCAATGATATTGTACCTCAATGCTCCATCTCTTATGATCCGACTGAAAAAAGCGATGGGCTTCTCAACTCCATCCCTTTTTTGCATCAAAACAGCTGCCAATGTGTGCTCAGAAGCAAAAGAAAATAAAATGAAGTCCTGTGTGTAATCCGGGCTGATTAAAATAGGGTCTGAGGAAAGAGCTATCTTTACCAAATTGAATGACTTTACCGCATCTTCTGTCCACCTTACCTGACTGTCCTTTTTCAGCATGTTTGTGATTTCTCTAAGGTGTTCTGCAAGATTTGGAATGAAACGACGCAGAAAATTCATTTTACCATTAAATGACTGTATTTCTTTCTTGTTCCGGGGCTGTTCAATCTGCTGTATGGCTTCAACACGTGTAGGATCAACTCGAATGCCATCTTTCGATATGATGTGGCCAAGGAGCTTACCTTCATCCATGGCGAAAAGGCTCTTTTTCGGATTCAGCGAAATGCCATATTTTCTGCACTTCTGGAAAACAATTTTCAAATGATATAAATGTTCTTCATCAGAGTTGGAAAACACAGTTAAATCATCAAGGTAAACAACCAAAAACACATCTTTCTCGTTGGCAAAAGCCATGTCCATTGCACGCTGAAAGGTAGCGCCTGCATTCTTTAAACCAAATGGCATCTTTGCATAATGAAATGTTCCCCAAGGAGTGGTGAACGCAGTCTTGTCACGATCATCTTCCTGCACTAAAATCTGATTATAACCTGAGTATCCGTCAAGTAGTGACATCCTTGATGCTCCAACTACTCGCTGCAATATATGGTCCATTTTTGGCAGCGGATAATT
The DNA here is from genome assembly GCA_034641835.2 of Pinus albicaulis. NCBI lineage: Eukaryota > Viridiplantae > Streptophyta > Pinopsida > Pinales > Pinaceae > Pinus > Pinus albicaulis. Next base: position 141,565,014 of record CM076571.1, read on the forward strand.
GTCTTTTAACGATACCTTATTCAGATTTCTGAAGTCAATACATAAACGGATCTCACCTGTCTTCTTTCTCACGGGCACCAAGTTTGATATCCAATCTGAAAATCGAATAGGCACAATGATTCCTGACTTATACAACCTATTTACCTCTTTTTCGATCGATGGTAGTAGCTTTGGATTGATCCTCCTCAACTTTTGACGAAAAGGCTTCTGATTTGGTTTGATGGGGATAGTATGCTGAATGATATTAGTATCATATGTTTTTAGATCTGAATAATCCCACGCAAACGCATCAGAAAATGAAGACAACAATTTCACATATTCTGCTTTTACCTTTGGTGATAATGACTTTGATAATTTTACCATCTTGGGATTCTCAGCCGTCCCAATATTTACCTCTTCGACACCCTTTTCTGTTGGCCTCAATGTCGGTTTGCGGGCTACATCATCTTGATCAAACAACTCTTCCAAAGGAATCAATCCCTTAGGAATGATGTTATCTTTAAGTTGCAGCACTTCCATTTGGTTTATTTGTATGTCATCACCGCCATCATCAAATTCTGTATCTATGGAGGTATCTTTAAACTTACCCTTATTCTGCAGAAATTCACTAATCTCCTCATCATCCTGAAAGACTTGCCAACATCGCTGATTGTCTGGAACGGTAGGCCGGTGTTTCACATGTATCTCGAACTTGTTGCTGGAATTCATTGGAATTTTAAGATTGCTTGCTGCCTTAGCAAGTCCATCAGCAACACCATTTTGTATGCGGGGCACACATGTCAAAGTATGATCAGAGAATAACTTTAGAATGTCTAGAACTGCATTTCGGTAAGCCCTCATGCGAGGATGCTTAGCCTGAAACTCACCTTTAACTTGCTTTATCACCAATTCTGAATCACCATATACTGCAATCCTTTTTGCTTTCAGCTTCTTAAGAATCTTAAGGCCATCAATAAGAGCCTCGTATTCCGTTTCATTATTAGAACAATCAAATGCAAGCTTGTAGGAACACACTCTCACATTGCTCGGAACTCTATCAGGAGCGGAAAATGGACTACGAATCCACACACCAATCCCAGCACCATCGCTGCCCACTGCGCCATCAAAATCCATGGTCCAAAGACCATCTTCATCGTCCTCTAAATGCTGAAACTGTACCAGCTCTGTTTTTCCTGTTTGCTGCCCATTGTCTTCAGCTGATTGCTCCATAACAGCTTGTTTTTCTCTTCTTTCTTTTTGCAAAACTTCTCTAAAATTCTCATTGATTTCTGGTATATCTTCTGCCTGAACTAATTGACTTTCTATATCATTAAAACTATCAGCAAGCAACACAAATGACTCTAAGTCGGTATGTACATAATTCACAGGATGATTGATTGGCTTCTCTTTGCTAGTTATCATGTATTTCATCTTCTGCTCTCGGTATAACTTTCTCATTTGACCGAAGACTGGAATTGTAGCATAAGAGAAATCTAACTGAAGTGTACCTTTCAACTTTGCCCCCCAAGATCTTGCAAGGAGCATCCCGAACCATGGAGGAATGTCGGCAACCACCACATCCATCAAAACATTCTTTGCTGGGATTTGATCTAAGCTTACCACCAAATCTTTGATGAGTCCTATACACTTTACCCGGCTGGAATCAAATGAATACAAATCATGATATTCTCTTGTAATGTCTAATCCCAACTTTTCCATGATCGCCTTTGGCATCAAATTGTGCGAAGCACCCGAATCGAGCATAGCATTGTGCAATATATATTCGTGCAACCTCAAACCGATGTAAAAAGGAGGAACATTACTGTCAGGGGACTCACCATTTAATGCAGGCCCAAAAATCAATTCCGGCTGATCATCCTCAACATTTACTGTGTCAATCATTGGATCAAAGTTCAGAATTTTGGAGACTTGACTACGGTAGCTGCTGTTCTTCATGATTTCTATCAAAGGAATAGATATTTTCAGTTTGGAAATTTCATTTTCCAAACTAAATGCTGAAACTTTCTCAACCTCTTTGACCGGAACTTCCTTCTTTTCAGCCTTGTCTTTCACTATGTTTGACTGATTTACCTTCTCTGCTGATGACACTTTACTAGCTGCGGGATCAATTGTTTCTTTTCCTCTCTTCTGTGGTATCGGTGAATCCGTCTTCGGTGCTGAAGCTTCTTTTCTTTTCTGAATGGGATTTATGGGCACATCTCGATTTCTCAATGAATATTGTTTCTGCTGAGCAGTCAATGCATTCATATATCCTCTTTGGTATTCATCTGACTCTTCCTCTAAATCTGCATCATTTGTTAGGATGAAATCCTCATCTTTCTAAACAACTGAACTTTCTCCGTATTCTTCATCCTCAGTGATATAGATAGGCAAATCATCGGGAGTGAAGAAATGATTTTGCTCACCTGAAACATCATCATCATCGTCGGAATCATGACTCACAAAATTCTGCAAAAGAGGTGTCTTAATCTGCTGTTGGGCTGCTGGCTCTTGAGCTCTTTGTTCACGCTGCTTAATTCTGAATTGTGGCTGCTGCTGGCCACGATAGTTGGGATTACGAATCTGCATGTCCGATTTGTCAAGTGTCACCTTTTTAAGCAATTTTTCTACCTCACGAAGCAAGTGCTGTTCAGATGTAGAAGTGGAAGGCTCTTCCTTTATAGTCACTCGTTTCTCTGCTTTCAACCGTGCCCTTTTATCATTCAGATTTGCCTCAACACTAACAGCGACCTTCTGCATATCTTCTAAAGTAGGTGGATCTCTATCACGAAGGGAATAAGCCATCTCCGGATCAAAGCCATCCGGGAATTTAAGGAGAGCAGACTTTTTAGACGGTCTCAAGTCATCTGGAATAGCATTATACACCGTATTGAATCTAATGATATAATCCTGAACAGACTCACCAGGATTACGTTTGAGGTTTGTATATTCTAAAGTAATCTGCAGCGGATCCTTTTTCATCTCCCATCGATCTAAAAACTGCCTCTGGAGTTCTGCCAATGTAGTGATGCTTCTTTGCGGCAAGGCTCTAAACCATTTTCTTACCTCTCCTCCAAAAGTTTGCACAAAAAGCCTCATACTCACATTCTCTTCGTCAATTTCAAAACGATCAAAGAAATCTACCATATTGTCTACATGCTGTTGTGCAGGAATACTCTGTGGAGTGCCATCAAATATTGGGATCTTGCTCTGATAGTCTGCAGGCATATCATTCAACTGCTGTGGTAACACAAGAGGTGCAAAACGAGCAGCCATAGCTCTTGGTGGATTGATGACAATCTGCTGTCGAGGAGACACAGGAGGACTAGGAGCAGTAGGTCTGCGAGATGTATTCGGTGGAGACGGAGGAGAAATTACTATGGATTGCTGATCAGAAAGCTCAGGCTGAACCGGAATGGTAGGGATAAAGGGAGGCTCAGTAGGGATCCGTGAACTAGATGCAATTTAAGATGGTCCAAGAATTTGTGAAGCAGATTCAGTGAATTCAGGAGTATTAGCATCCACAATGGAATTTTGCAACTGTCTATCGAGATAATGTGAAACAAATCTATATTGCAAATCTTCAGTAAACAATGGATCTGGAACTAATCTTGACAATTCAGTTTCGGAAAAATTTACAAACAAGGATGTTTCAAACCGTGCATCAAAAGGAATTTCATCAACATATATAATTTTCACAGGACAGGATGCAGACCTGGTAAGCAATCTAGAACTCCCAAAACTCACTTGACTTTCTCTTTCAGAACTCTCTTGACTTCCTTGTCTTCTAAGGGTCCTAGGAATCAGATTTGGATTTTCAAATATTGTTGGTGGATCAGGGTCAGGATTCGCCCTAGTATTCCTTCTTGAAGCCAGTGTATTAATCTTCTCGGGATAAATTTCAAGGAACACAGTCAATTATTTTCAGCCTTTCGACTTCTAGACTCAATCATCCAAAGGGTCTAGAACGAATAAGTATACTGGGGTGATTTACAAATCGAGTGCTGCACACACAAGCTTACCGGAGATCGACTGAAGCAGCGTTTATCTACTACCGCTTATGCATAGCAAAAGCGTTTCGAAAGCTACCTGGCGTGACTTCAGACTCCGTCTAAGACTCATGGAACAAACACATCAACAAGCAAACCATTGAGATCCTCCCCAGTATGGTCGCCACTATGTTAGCGCTCAAATCTACCTCAGGCTGAAATGAAGTAAACTCAAGGCTACATCAAACCACGCTCAGCCTCGTAGCTAGCCCTACGAGGACAGGAGAGGGCTCTCTCCGTCAATCTCGAGAAAATAAGCAATAGGATGCGAGATGAATTACAATAAGAACTGATTTTAGGCTAGTAAAGAGATAGGTATGTTTGATTTTTGGTTTTTTGGGTTTTCGCTGGAGTAATGGGAAAACAAATTTTGGGTCCGGGGATAAGGTCAGACCTTTGCAGATTTCAATTTGGGGCGAGGTAGGTGAATGTCTTGATGCTTTTGATTGGATATATGGACAGATTAGACCGACGAGGAGCTGAAGAGGGCAAAGAAGAACTTGGATCCTCTCCAAACAGCTGAAAACATATAGAACTAACCGAATTCAAAGGCCAAGCACTGTAAACAATGGATTCAACCTTATTCACTCATTCAATTTAGTTCAGAAGCATAATGAAAGGATGGCATACATTAAACATGAAGAAACTTACAATAAACAAAGAAGAAACACCATCAAGAACAGAACACCACAAGGATCCCAACAAGTGCCGCAAAACCCCTGATCTTTCCTTAGCCAAAATATGAAAAGTATGTACAATGATATCAAAAGTATCTCAAGAGTCCAACCTGTAGAATGCCTCAGAAATTACAATATATAGATCACTCTAACACCTTTCCCCACCTCTAGGGGTCGAATTCCCTCTTCAGGGATCAGTTTCAACCAATCCTATTCATGGAACTACAATCTAGGCAGCTAACAACTTGCCTCTAAAAGAGTGGAAACTGATCCATTACATGATTTTTACCCTTTTTGTGAGTGAATCTTCTAGAATAGATAAAAATAAGCCAAAGTTACATGTCAAATATGAATTTACATCATAAAAACCCAAAAATTCCATCCACAAGAAAAACTGGTCCATACTAGGCGAAAATCTAAGCTGGCAGTTGAATATTCAGCAAAAAATTTAAGTGGGTCGCTTTTGAGCCGAGTGGGTCGCGCGTTTTCCAGCCTGAATTTGAGGTACTTCCCGGCATCCAAATTGAGCTCATGATAGCTCGTTGGAAAGCCCTGGATGTTGACTATCCAACCCAAGTGGAATTTCTGAATTTGGAGCTCATTTGACCCTCCAAAACCTCATTCTCCCAGAGGTACTTCCTGCTGGTACAAAAGGTGGCAGCAAGGTGGTTTTCATGGTGTTTTTGAGCTCTTTGACCATCCAGATTTTGATGAAATGCTTAGTTGATTCCTGAGGATGCATAACTAACCATGAAAAATCCAAAAATGCAAAAATTTCCTCCAGCAAGTGTCCCAAAAAAAAGTGAGCGTATGAGGGTGAGACCCACTTAACTGAAAAACCTGTTTTTTGACCCAAAAATTTGAAAATGACAAAATTTTCTCCGAATTTGCCCAAATTCGGAGCGGAGGTCCTCCATCATGTGTCCTACCCAGTCAATGAAGCCTCGGCCAAAATCCGAAGTGGATTAGGCCTTTTCCGCCGTCTTAGTGCTTTGCGCAACCTCCTCTTCATGATCTTCATTCTCGCTTTGCAGACATGCATGCGAGCCCAATAATGTCCTTTCATGTGACGAAGCATGTCCTTGTCTCTATAATGATCCTATGAATGTACCTACACTGATAAAGAAGGCGAGACCCCTTCCATGCCATGTGGAGATAGTACTCGCGCTGCTGATGAAGTCAACGAGACCCCTTCCACCCCATGTGGAGATAGTACTCGTCGTGATGTTGAAACAAAGCTCTGTGGCTTCTCTGATATGTTACCACTACTGGTGCACTGGTATGCTCCATCTCAGTGCATCAACCTCAACGATTGAGTCACTGTCCGACTCCTGCTCATACTCTGACTCTGTCTCTGACATGGCTCTGAACAAGCTATTGGCACTATGTATACTGATATAAATGCAGTGAAAACAAAGTTATGATGTGTGTTTTAACACCCAACAAATATCCCCCACCGTCAAAGCACCATAAGGAAACAAACAATGATAATATCTCTGTTTTAGGTGGATTAAAATAGAAGCACAGTATCTGTTTTAATTGCAAGTGAAACTTGACCAAAGGAAATAGGCAGCCTTTAGAATATTGGGCAAACTTTGTCAAAGGGAGCAATGCATCATATGACTGTGTTTGTCAATGGGCAATGAAAACAGAGTTATAAGTGTCAATGGGCATAAGAACGTTTTTATCACTGGGCAGTGAGACACAATATGACCATAATCACCATGGAACACAAGCCTTGACAATGGTAAAGCAATAATGATGACCACGATGGTATAATGGGTGTGAAAATAGTGGGGTTTTGATAATATATGCAAAGGTGAATATATCAATGATATAAGGTAGGAGAAAAACTCATAAAACCATCCATATACATTTAAAAACCCTGAGGAACAAAACTGCCATGACTGTAGGGTTTTACTCTTCCATTCAAATGTTTGAAGTCATCAATGATACCACCAACATATTAAAAACTACTGTGCAATAGTTAAAAACCTGTTTCAAGGCCGTTGGAGGCGATCTAAAACGAAACTGGGCGCTCAAATCGACTTTCCTGAATTCTGCTGGCAAGTGGGTCGCTTTTCTTCAAGTGGGTCACTTTTCCCCAAGTGGGTCGCGCCCGTTATAATTTGCACTGCGAAAAATGCCCAAGTGGGTCGCTCTTGCCCAGGTGGGTCGCTCTTGCCCAAGTGGGTCGCTCGACCTCCAAACCCTGTCAACGATGCTTCAAAACTCGAATTCGGCCTTCAAACTCTAGATTTCGATTTGTATGCTGTGGATTGTTGGAAATGAAACTTGTTTGGCCTTTTATATATGATGTAAATATCTTTCACAATCAGATTTGATCCAAATCTATTTGATAACCCATATTACAATGTTTTTGTATTTTCACATTTGGCTTTTTAATACAATCTCTTTTTGGCTTTTCTGAGCTCAGATTTGATGATTTTGTTGTCTTCTTGCAGGGGTATGGCTCTTTAGCTAAGGAAAAGATCAGAGGTCTGCTTTGAAATTTCTTCTTGGTGAAATAAATACAATTTATTACAAAAATAATATTGAACAATTTCTAGTTCCAAAACAGAGTTTTGGACTAGAAATGTTTTTAAAATGCTGATGATAAAAATATGAAATCAAAATTTGCGGAACAATCCTCATCCTGCAGGCTTTTATGATATGTATGCAAATGACATGAAAACCCTAGACACTAGGACTAGACACTTATTGACATTTAATGACCATAACTGAAATGACAATGATTTTGAGTGATTTTTGAGGAATTTTTTAAAATAGCACTGCAGGTGTAAGCATGAGGAAACATAAGACAATAGACCCCTTCGTCAGTCAATGGCATGCTCCTAGCGAAATGCAACGAAGTGGAACAAGCGAGACACCTAAGAATGAATATGCAAAAAACGAAATGATCACTCAATGAGGGCCGTAAGGACCGACCTCTACCGTAAAGGTAAACTTTGAGAGGTTGAAAAGTCTGTGGGAACTGGAAAAGGTTTCAAACAGTGAATCAATCAGCAGTCAGGATCAATTCTTCATATGGACTGTCCCTGCAATCAAGGAAGGAAAATTCATAAGAATGGTTAACACCAAGCTGAGGGCTAATAGCAGAAGGCTTAAAAGGCAGGTTGAAGACCTTCAAATACAGCTAGCAAAGCCTGAAGATCAACCACAACAAAAATTTGTGTAAAAAGTAAGTGACATATCCTAACACATTTTTGTAATTTTGTGGAAGGTTTCATTGTTGAATATAGTTCAAATTTGATTATTTAAAGCTTATACATAACTTCAAGGATAGTAGTAAAATTGGGGAACTCAAATTTTTGGAAACAAGTTGTGAAAAGAAAAGACACAACAGTTTCGTAGTGCGCTACGAAATTGCTGTAGGATGCAGTTTTACCAATTTTGCAAGCTTTCAAAGGGGAAAAAGGTATGTTTATTAAACCATGATGCTGATGGAGGATGTATAAGGACCACAGGTGAATATCCAATGACACAAGATAGAAAATTGAAGGTTTCAAATGGATTTTTCATAGGTGAAGCTCTGCGCTACGAAAACAACAAGAACTTTCGTAGCGCAGTAATGTTAATTGTTTTGGGCATTTCTTCAAAGGTTTGTTTTAGACACATCTTGAAGGACGAAGTCACAAGAGCTTAATGAGACTTTGCCACATGTTTTGAGCACAATTTTTCCAGTAGATGTTGTGAAGAAACATAAATGAATCAGTACACCTATTTTGCAGGGAACATGTTCCTATTTTTTAGGGCAGGTAAGAAGCAGATCATTACAGTTCAACAGCAAGAAGATGGACATCATCAAGGTCTAAGTTTATGAGGATCAGCTGTCAGATAGAATATTTAATATTTGGATAAGTTTGTTAAGGTATAATAAAGAGTTTTAATCCTAGTTGTATTAGGACTCTGGAACAGACAGTCTAAACTGTCAGATGTAATTAAAGTTTGTTTTAGCAGTTAATAGGTGTCAAGCTAGCAAACTCAAATTCTCTCAAGTGTTTGGAGAGAATCCAAGAAATGTAATGACGACTCTATAAAATACAGGAAGTTGAATTGCATAGGGTTGGCAATTTTTCAAGAACAAGCATACTGTTTTGCTGTAGCAAGAAACTGTGTTTTCATATTAATATAGAGATATTGGTTTCATCACTCAGGATTCAGAAAGGGTTATGGATGTTTGATGTTCTTATGCTTTTCATCTTTCAATTACTTGTAGTGGCATGAATGTATGTTACTTAGAATTCACTGAAGGTGCTCTAACTTCCTTCATATATTCATGAACTGTGTTATTTTTTTCCTACTGTTCTTTTGATGCATCTAAACCCTAAAATTCCCTAACTTCCAATTAAAGCTGATACTTATGTTTTGTGAAAATATACTTGACTCCATAAGCCCAATAGATGTTTTTTGATTAGTAGTACAAACAATTATCCATTTTATCTACTTAACTCATATAATTAGCCATCTAATACTTATTTGAAAATCATAAACCTATTGAGAGAGCCCTCTCAGGTTGAGGAGGCTAAGCCTCAACTAAAAGTCTGGTTTGAAATAGTTACTCAAAGTAATATTGATCAACAGCCTATCAGGGTCTGATTTTGAGATAACAGAATCCTTAAAAGAGAAATTGCAGGAGCTACAAGAACTTGAAGAAAGACGATTTCAGTGGATTTTCATCAAACAGTAGAAAAGGAGAGGCAGAAAGCTTGGCACGACTGACATATTAAATGAAAGACTTTTCAGATTGGGAAGAAAGTTCCACTCTATGAAAGTAAATTCTAGAAGTTCCCAGGAAAGCATTGGCTAGGACCATTTCACGTCATATAAATCAAACAGTCAGGAGCAGTTCGATTGGCACAGTTGAACGACCAAGTTCTACAAGGATGGGTCAATGGCGCATGCCTGAAGCCCTACCATGAGTAAATTTGAAATTTCAATTCCAATAACTCTCGCAAACTGAGAGCTTCCGTACGCTGAGTTGTGGAGACTACAACGCAACCAATGGTGGTCGGGGAGGGGTAGTGTCCAACATGTCATCCACGTCAGATAGGAAAGCATGCCGAACATTAGCCCATCATCATTAAGCATAGTAACAGTGTTAGTCCGTAGGATCACCAAGATTTGGAAATAATTTCCATAATTAGCATCAGCCATACTGTAATAAATTTTCCATAATTAGACATAACCACCAGCTGTCGCGTCTGCCCAAATCCAAAAACCACAGTCAACAATTTCAGAACCCACCTCAGCAGCTAACTAATCACCCGATTGTAGCCGCAAGAGAAGCTAGGGAAACATTAATTAGTTATGGGGTCTCATCAACCTCATCTGTGTCAGTTACTTACATAACATACATGCAGAGAAGCGCGAGAATGTCGGAAAAATTTGAGTTAGAGTTAGAAACCTCCAAAAGAGCAAGGGAAGTTGAATGAGAACCAGAGCAGAGAAGGCGTCCGAAAGAAGAAATTCAAGGGAGAAGATAGAGAATTGTTCTGCAGGTATACCAGTGACGAGCTAAAATGACAAGAGTAAGCCCAGCGGTCGTGGAACAAGAGTTGGAGAGAAAAATTCAGAAAATGGAGTCCCTCGTGGGAAAATATGATAGTGCGACCTTAATCAATGCAAACCTCATGGATTCCTTTTAGTTTCCTGCGCTAAAAAGGCAGGTATACATTGAGAATTATACAACAAAAGAAGGATGGGCAACAACAAGAGTCCTACCTGAGTTCAGGGGTATCCAGCAATCCACGATAATGAATTTAAGAAACTTACCAGTGTTTGGGATTAAAAGCACTGTGATGCAATGCACAAAATTTCTGTTAAGAAGGATTCAGAACAGCTCTCTGTGGCTGGGAAAGGATTCCCGATTCATGCTGAAGACATTCATAGGTTGAAAGGACTATCGCAAGAAGGAAGCGACGTATCTTCAGCATTCCGAACTATATCAAAAAGGGCAAAGAAGTCAGGAGACACAGAATACTACGCCAAGTATTTCACTCGAAGAGGAGGAAAGGGAGCAAAGATTGAGTTAATTAACAGGCCGGAGATCAGGTTTTATTGCTACCTCATTGCTAGCAAGATGATTAGGCATTATACAAAAGGGGAATGCACATTAGACACAATCTCGGTTGCGGAGCATTGTGTCCAAGGGACAAGGCTGAATTGGTGCTCCTTCCTACTGAAGGAATGTTTGAGGCCTGTGAAGACAACTATAAGAGAGCAACTGGTTTTATCTATGGGTATTTGATAATAGCGCTGGCGATGTGGAAATGGACCTTCCCCAGCATCAGGATACTAGTGGAAATAGCAGAAGACCAACCTTTGGCGATGAAATTTATGCTGTGGAAAGTGTCTGGAGACCCGAGCACAAAGGAAGTGAATGCCGAAGCCTTCAGAATTTGGTATGGTCAAATGGTTCACGTCGTAATGAGTCAACAAAGGATCCCCAGGAATTTACTAGATGGATATAGTGAGCAGGTCTGGTTCGGGGTCACGCATAAGCATACATTCTTCATACCTACCTATGTACCAGAAACAACATTCCAGATGATGCCTCTGAAGTTCCAATTGGATGAAGCGGTGTTCCACACAAAGGTCTGTTCATGTCCAGGAGTGGCGATGGAGATCAGGGATGGAGTATACACGTACCTCTTTGACGGAATGCTACCACACCGGTTGCCAGGAGAAACGTCGGAGGAAGCAGCAAACAGGATGTCAAACCTACAGCTCTTCCCGATCATTCAGCAACTGAACACTAAGGTAAGAAGCTTTAATGAAGTAGTTCAGGTACTAGCAACTGATGCTACTCCATTCCCAACTTTTTTAGAATTATAGGTATCCCAGTCTAACCCATCTCCCAGCAAAACCTCAATCTTTACGCCCATCCCCAATGTCTTGTTCAGTTCACCACCCCCAGCAACCACAACGCTGGTGGGAAAAATTAAGGCTGCGAAACCAGCAGTGGCACCGAAGGCCAAAAGGGCCAAGGTTGCATAATCAAGCCCGGTGGTCGACCTCACGGGAGAGGATCCGCCTCGGCAGTTAAGCGTAGGGGTACCAATCTGGGAGGAGCGGATAGTTGAGCCCGAAGAAGCAAGAGGGTTGCCACCTCAAAACCCCATAAACCCCTTTGATTTTCTGAACATTCGCATATCACCTCCTTGCCCATATCAGCTACCACCCACCACCTCATCCATCTTCCGAGAACCCCACAGCTCCGCACCATCCACTTCATCCGCCACTGTGTCTGATCCAGTCATTAGAAGAATAATCAATGGGGACCACGAGATGGAGGTTAACTCAGGTACGGAAGTGGTACCCCTAGTTAACCCAACCGTGGTCCCGCAAACTACTTTTACCAACCTCATCAATTAGTTAGAGCAGACAATTGAAGACATAGCTAGGCCACTCCCCGAGCATACTCTGCTCCAACCACCCAACCGAGCAGATCAAGAGGGGCAACCAGATCTAAATATGGTGGACTATATACCACAAAAAACTCCGCCATAGGCACCTCAGGACCAGTCAGCAGGATCATTTTTCAGCGGACAACCACTCCGGGTGCGAATGCCAGATCAGGGTACCTCTAGTGCTGAAAGTATGGAGACATGGGGGACAGCTCAGCTGTACCATTTCATTTAGAGGGAAACACAATAGGCTGAGAGGATCCACTTGGAGCTCTAGCAAAAGTGTTAGCAGCAGCAACAAAGGATAAGCATGCTTACTGAACAACGTGAATAGCTGACAACGGAAAAGGAGAACCTACAAGAACAACTGGAAACAGTGACCAGGGTTTTCAAGGAAGTCTGGCCTATAGTAACGGCCAACAACAAACAGTTACTAGAAGAAATGCAGGAGACTGACGTAGTCAGGCGGGCGATCCACCTCAGGGTGGCATATTCAAATCTTCACCAAGAAAATGTGGAACTCAAGGCGGCATTGGCAGCCCGACCCGCATTTCCCGACCCAGCGGTTGTGTACTCAGTGCAATTATCAGAGAGATAGGGCCAAGTAACAAAGATGCAGGAAGTTATGGGTACTGCAGCCAGAGAAGCATACGACCTATTGAAGGGTCTGCAAGAATGCTAACGACCCTTACTATGAAGGCACAGTCGATCTCGTCCCAAGTACAACAGATCTCCAAGGAAATCCAGGAAGCAATGGACCCAAATAGACTCGACCAACTATATGCCCAGGCGGATGTGTTCGAGGTCCAAATACAACAAATAGAGGAGACTTTGACGGCGGCCAAGCAGGCCATCCGGGAGCTTCGGCAGCCCGTAAAACTCAGTGCACAAACGATGCAGAAATTGGCCTCTAAGGCTGACACCCAAATCAGCACAGTGTTTGATGCCTTGCCGCCGAATGCTAGGGAGGAAGTTGTCACAAAAATCACAGCTGAGACTGAAGAGTTAATGCAAGGGTGGTAGCAGGCCATGGAAACCTTCCAGGAGCTCAAAGTTTTAGCTGTAACCAAGGTCCCAGAGTTGGGGCCCTTGTTTGGACAACTAGGAGGAGGCGTGTAGCCAGAACAGGGTGCAGGGTCGAGCGGACCCATGGAAGTGGATACAGCGTAGGACAATTGACTCGGGTCGAGTCAATAGGATGTGGTCGGGGCTTGTTGGGGCCCTTTTTTTGAAATTCAATAGATTTTGAGTTGCGGCGAGTACGTGGCGGAACGCAACCTCAGTAGGCAGAAAGGTGTCAAGGTTGTGAAGCATCAGAGGACAGGCGTCGCAGCTGTTGCGGGAGCAAGCATAGATGGCAAAAGAGAGCGGAAGCAAAAAAGCAGTGAACTCCCGATGAACAGAAAGAAAAGAAAGAAAACTGAGCGAGAAGAAAGGAGGAACTATCAGTTGCGCTGGCAGCAGAACAAATAGGCAGCCAGCCAGTGGATAGGGAGGTTGGCGTAGACGGGAACAGGAAATAGGGAGTCGTAGGAGAGCTCTATCCGTGTTGCATTGTTCTCCACTCCTCTATGTTACTGTGTTTTCTCTCTCTGTCCAATATGACATATTGTTTTCCGCTCTGTTTATGCTCATGTAGATATGTCTTGTAATAGTTTGCTAGTGACGGCTGATGATTAATCTATTCAGGAGTGTTGTTCTGAGTATGTGTTATGGGTTTGAATGATTGATGTTACAGCACCTTTTAAAATTTTATTTACTGTATGTCTGACTGTTTTCTTGAAAGGTATATGTTATGGAATGTTGTGTTATGGCTGTCTAAGACTTTAGTTCAGCTTTGATTCAACTGTATGGATGTTGTTGGGTTGATACCGATCTACTCCCTATCACACTAAGGTCGCGGCATGCCTCGGGTGAGACTCTTTGCCCTTCAGAGTAGAGTGAAAATGCCGGTGTGAAACTATACTATGGCGGAAAACCTTGTTGGCCCTTAAACCTGAACTCGGGTCTTCTCTGCGAGACCTGTTCTCTCGCCAACAATCTGAAATCTGGAAAATTGGTCATGTATAACATCTGCTAAGATTTGGATAAAATTGAAAAGGATAGATAGCTTAGAATCCTTAGAAAAATAGAAAGGAAACCTATGATTGGCTCATCTACCCACTAGTCAGAGTAGTATCGAAGGAGTTAAGAAATGACAATGATGATCTGTTTGGATATGTTAGGGAAAATAGAGGAAGAGTAGGGAGGATTCTTCTTAGGAAATTGGGTATCTTCAACTAGAAAAATCTCAAGGGTTTTAGCCATTTTGGAAAAATCAAGCTTCTTATACAATTCATTGAGGGCTTCCTGTGAGAAAGGGGTTCCATTTTTAATAGAAGGGGCATGCATCATTTGATCAATAGATTGAGCAGTGACAGTGATCAGAATTTCTCTTGTGGGAGAAATTATGGCTCTTTGGCTGGGTATGTAACATGCCTGACACTTGTGGATGAATTCAGGGGCACTATGGGTATGGGGAAAAATCTAATGTGGTAAATTTGATTCCCAAAGTCCTATATCATCAGACTTATCTATGTATTTTTCTTCCAGCCAATAATACATCTCAAGAAGCTCGAATTCACATAGGGTTTAGTGAATTTTATAGTCTCTGTCGGCTAAAGGTATAGGTTTATAGGAGGATGGACCAATGGATTTATAAGCTGCTCATGGCCTTTCTTCTTGGGAGGCATGATGCAATTTAATTTAAGGTATTTGATAGGGGTCTGAGAGGAAAAGGTCACTGATACTGTATCAGGCTCTAGGACTAGCGAAGAAGACATAACGGAAGAAAGGATGAGTTTGGTAATGATCAAATAAATTTGCTCCAGAACTCTGTGAACCTGCAATAAGTATACATAGTGCAGAGAAAAAGACATGGTAAAGGATTAGAGGTTGATTATGCATGGGCTTATACAAAAATTGAGCAGTTTCTGTTGATTGTGGAATGGATCCATTGGATTAATATTAAATTACGAATAAAATGTCTCAACAGGTGCTTTTCCATGGGAAGGGAGTTAATTGGCAACGGGTATGATCAAGCTGTCATGACAACATTGGCGCTCAACAAGCAGTATAGCAGTTTCAGTATCAGAGGAGAAAACAAATTTTCCGGGGGGGTTGGGGGGGTTTTGAGGCAATAAGTGGTTTGAGTGGAGGGGGGTGTGAAAGGAGGAGGAGGTGCCACATTAGTGTGGGCCCAAAAAGAATAACTGATTTTTTTGGAACCCCCCCCCCCCACCCCCCTTGGCGGTAAAGATTGGATGGAGAGGGGGGGGGTGCGAAAATGAATGAGGGTCATCAGATTGGGGGTAGAAGGATATGATGGGTGGACATATAGATGTACTTTAAAATGATTTGATGTGATGGATTTGTTAGGTAGCTAGAGGGTTAATTTATGAATGAAACTTTGGATATATAATGATATGCCAAACTTTTGTTATTCATGCGCCTGACTATTTAGACTTAGGATAAAGTGAGTTTACCCTTTTTCTCTTCATATGCATGAAATATATTTGAAAACTCAAACTTAGGATAAGAATTTTAATTCTTTTCAAAGCTTCAACATAACCTCTACCTACCCTTTTAATTTCATTTATTTTTCTAGGCTAACATTTTTTCAACTTTTCTTAGGGTGCATTTAAGCTAGCAAACCCACATCACCTTATTTTTTTATAAAAATATAACCTACTCTATCTCTTATTTCTCCTATTGATTTAGAGTAAACAATTGAATCAATTTAATTTTATACCTAACTACTGATTTTCCAAGATTAAACCGTTTGGTAGATCTTTATTCAATACCCTAATTAACATGAAATTGACAGTTATTCAATCATGATTAAGCTGTATTATTTGAACAAAAATCTATTCATTGTGGCATTTTAAGATAAGTTGCACAAAATCTTAATGAATTTTGACATAAAGAATTTTTTTTTTATCAGTAGTGGCATTTGAATTTGCATCACTTTCAGTATTATTTATATTTTTCTTTTGTGGGGTTCTTATTCTCTTTTTATTCTTTTAAACTTCCTTTCTTTTTTTCTTTTTCTTCATATTCATTTTTAGACATACCCTCTTTTTATTTTCTTATATATATATATATTGGAAATCATTTTCATATTGAAGATTATTTACAATGTAGAATTAAAAATATAAAATACTCAATCACCTTGAGATCCTATAAAATATATGACCCTAACACATCAATAAAGAAGCTTTGTCTTGTTCTTGATGTTCACGATCTTAATGCTTTATACAGGTTCTGATCCTATTATGAATGATTTCATGTTTTATGCTTATATGCCGATATGATCTAACACTAACATCTTGAATATGCTTTTAGTTATTACTAGTATATGTGCTTTTCTTGATTGAGTTGTAGGTTTTGGATTACTAGGAGAAGGAGAGGGTTTGAACCCTATGGGATCGCCTTCAAACATAGGACCTATGGGTACTACCCGTTCTTCCCATTTTACTAATTTAAGCATTATGATTGTAAATTTTTATTCTTATTGTTGTTGTATGCTTCTTCCTCTATTGGGGTTCCAAATCCAGACCCTAGGGTACATCATCCTGTAACAGAATTGGAAACTCCACTGGGGATTACATTCTTGTAATTCCTAGTCTGGGTTGTTTCACTCTGGATCAAGGCTTCTTTTTGGTTTGATCACTTTTCCAATTTCTTTGATTCATTATCAATCTAGGAAAAAGTTTTGATCTTTTGGGATCATACTTGAATTTTTAATTTTTCTTTACTTCCCTTTTTATACAGGCTTTCCAGATTACACAGTCGCGTATCCACACGTTTTTTCCAAAGAAACATGCGTATACATGCATTTCCTTATGAAAAATCGCGTATAGATGTAGGTTGTTCACTGTCAAGCCACACATTTCTAGTTTCAAATGAAATTTTTAGATAGTCGAATAGCTAAAAGTAGTCGAAGAAGAGCTCCTTGGAATAAGAATAGCTAAAATTTCACAAAGGGAAAGAAAAATTCCTCAAACAAAGAACTATAGAGGAAGAAGGATACCTAAAGTATTCAATAGCCAATAGGTTGTTGGAAGGAGAGAAGGCAACAAGAAGCCATGGTAGTAGAGAGAACATCAACCGTGAACATGTAAGCTAAGAAGACAAAAGCACACTAAGTGATGAATGATTAAAATCAAAAAAATTATGCTTTGAGCTATAGAACAGAAAATATCCATACAGGATGATCACACTGTGCATCACACTACAAGAGTTAACAATGAAACAAAATTAAGAAGGATGAGTAAGAGAACTTCTTATCATCATTATATCATTACATCAAACATTTATAGAAGGTCCCCTTAGAGGAAAGCAATTAAATGAGGGATAAAACTATGAGTGGTCTGTCCTTGTAGATCCCAGGTAAAGAAATTGAACATGTCTTCCCGAAGATCATTTTGTTTAGATAAGTTGAATTGTATATAAAGCATCAATGATTCCGGAGAAGCCCTAGAAAGGAATATGCAATGACATTCTTTTAAACCAAAATGACAGAATAAGGAAAAGGTTAATGATGCCAAGATCAGATTCATTCTATTGATGATGGTTGTTGAGAACATTGGAGAGCTCAATAATAGAAACTATGAAGGTTGTCTTAACTATGGGTGTATGTGTGAGCTAAAGTGAAATTAATGCATGGATTATCAAATTAGCGTCAATTGGTATTTGGAACAAGAAGCCTGCCTATCAGCAGAATACCAAGTGTCATCAGTGGAGCAGTGGTCTGATACAGGTCCTCAGGATCATAATATTATGGTAGAAGTGCATCAAGGTAGTATTCCCAGTGTTATCTGCATTATTAAAGCATGAAAAGGTCAATATAAATGCTAAAGGATCATTGTCTTGTTTACACTTGAAGTAATATAGTGAGCATTGAAGCAATATCTATTTCTAGGCATAACTGCATGCCTTCCTCAAGTGAGTACAGATATATCTTCAAGGCCTTTTTCCTAAGATCATTTATAAAACTGTCTGAAGTTTGTGTGCTAAGATTTCAATTAAACAACATGAAGATGTTTTATTGAAGATCATCATGATAGAACAGTTCAAGTATATGAAGTATGAAGGACTAGTTGTGGTAATCTGACCACTTGAATCTCAAGAATCTTTATTGATTCATCTAAAGCCTACTTCAGCAGAAAGGAATTTTTGGTAGCTCACCATTGAAGAGAGGTTGATCATTGACATATATACCCCCTTTGTCATAAATTAAATTTCATAGTTGATAAGTGAGACAGACCAATGCATTGAATGTATCTAGCCTCAAGGGTTTGTCTTTGAAAAGTACTCTATATATTATTAAATTCATTTGGTCCCTCAAATTGAAAGATGTTGTCTAATATTAAAATAAGTTATAAATTCTAGCGTGATTCAGTGTTTACATCAGTAATCAAGGACCTTTCGGCTATTAGTGTAATATCCTTGTTAGTAGTCTAGCACATCACCAAAAACAGGCAGAAAAGGTGAGCCACAACTACAAAAGATATATTGGCATCATCATAATTGAACAGATGTATGTGTATTGCAGAAGAATACATATTCCATCTACAACCTTCCTCAACAGATATGTATCTCAGATGAAGATTATAATATAGAATGAAATATATTTGGAGTAGACTTTATATGTCACATGGAGCATTCTCAGTACTTTAGTATTGTTCCAATGATGCATCTCTGATTATATAAGTCTGATTATATAAGGTTGTTCTATGAAGTGTCCTTATCATCAATTTCAACTTTATACAAGTGCAAGTAGTCTATCATTTGGGATGGCATCAACTTACTATGTATATACATACAAGTTCAATGATTCTCAAAGTGTTCTCCCAACAACTCTTGTACACCAGTCTAGAGAAGCAAGGTATAAAGTCAGAAGAATAAGGCCTAAACACATCTCAAATAAAGGAAATTTAAAGATAGAATCTACACTCGTAAATGTGAAAACTTTTCCATTGATGTCAAAGGGGGAGGAAAAGTAAGCAGAAGAAGAAAGGCTCTTCTGAAAAGCAAGCAGAGAAAGAAAAAGAACTTCTCAGAATGAAACACGGAGGAAATCCTGGAGGAATTATTGGAGTATTTCCATCAATGCCAAAGGGGGGAACTTTTGGAAATATTGTCATTGATGGCAAAGGAGCACAAAGGAGCAGCACCTGAACTATCATTAAGGCAAAGGAGAAGAGAAGAACGAACAATAAGGAAAAGGAGAATATCAGGCAACAATGTAGTAAGAAAGCATAAAAGAGAGGCAGAGGAGCAACAGAGAGGCAAGGAGCAACATTAGACTATGAGAAAAGGAATCAAAGGCAGCAAGGCAGCAGAGAAGCAACAAAAGCAGAGAGGCAACGAATGTAGAGATGCATCAAATGTATCAGAGGGAACGAATGCAGATAAGAAGCCACTAAAGGAAGCAAGGAAGTAGAGAAGCAGCAAAAGTAGAGAGGAAGCGAATGTAGAGAGGCAACGAATATAGCAGAGGCAACGAATGCAGCTAAGAAGGTACCAAAGGCGGCAAGGCACCAGATGCAGCAAAGAAGTAGAGATAGCAGAGGAAATGAATGAAGCAGAGACAAAAGAGAGGAAGCGAATTGCTTCAGCGCACAGCAGAAGGAAATCGGATTTTCTAGCCACAACGAGGACTAGAGATCTTACACATAGCAGAAGCATGAAGAGGAAAGAGCCGGGAGGAAGAGGCCAATCAAAAAAATATGATTAAGCCAAGAGAGATACATGAGAGTCGAGAGACAGAGGGGCCTTTAATCAGTATGAAAAAATGTATGTCGAGTGTGCAGACAACTCGGGATGAGATTCAATAACAAAGATGAGCTCAAGAACAAGCTCAGGAGGAACAACGTGGAGAAACTGGAGTTACAGAGTGTGACAGTATAAAGAACAAAAACTTGACTAAGGCAGAGAATTATTTGAAGAATTCCAAGGGAGGTGAATGGACGCTTAGGGCTAGATCGCAAAATTAAAGGCTAGAGATGGATGGCAAAGATCGAATCACTTTAGGAGTGATTTCACAAATCACAACATTTAGTAGTTTAGCATTAAGGCGTCGCATGGTAAGTTAAAGCATTTGCGATGCGAAGTGGAGAAGGGACACATGTTAGCACGACACAATATCACAGATCACACAAAATAGAGGTAACCACTAAGTCAAATGGTTATAAGTTGTGAACTACAAAGTACGGGCAGTGACGTAACGATGACATGGAAATTACATAAAGATGACGTGGTAGTGAAATAAAGATGACGCCGCAGTGACGTAAAGATGAAGTGGCAGTGACATTGCAATGATGTGGCAATGATGTGGTAGTGATGTGGCAAGCTAACATGGCAGATGACGTGGCCCTGACCCCATAGATCACAGGAATTTATGATGATGTGGCAAGGTGACATGGTAGTGACATGGCAGGGTGATGTGGCATGATGACGTGGACCTCACCCGCATACCGCACATCGCACCACTTAAGGGATAATAGTAAGGCAACCACAAGTTAAGTTAAATTTTTGCGATGCAAAATGGAGGGACATGTGTCGACCTTGCACAACATCACATCCCACAAGAAATAGGTTTTAACTTTAAAGAAATCGCAAGGTATGTTGTTTTGGTAGTGATGCGGTAAGGATCAAGCGATGCGATGGGTTGAAGGGAGTCCACGTGGTAGCACCGCGCATGAGCGCAGATCATAGATCACATGGTTTATGGTTTATCACTGTTAGCGCTCGAATCTGCCACAGGCTGAAAGAGGCGAGGCTCGAGGCAACATCAAACCAACCTTAGCCTTGTAGCTAGCCCTACGAGGACAGGAGAGGGCTCTCTCCGGGTCTATCTCAGCAAAAGGTTTTCAGAAGGGCTGAGATGACCAAAAGCATAACTGATCTTAGGCTAGTAAACTGATGGAAAAGGGGTTTTTTAATCAATAATGGGGTTTTCTGGGCTGTGTGAGGCAAAGACAGCAAGAGCAGAGATTAAATAAAGAACGCAGATTATCTCCTGAGGCAAGGTAAGCATGAAGTTTAGCAATTAAATTGAGATAAACGGAATGACAAGACTGCTGAGAAGTCGACAAGGGCATAGAAGATGGATCCTTGTCGAACAGAAGAAAACATTAACTATGAATACTTCCTCAAGACAGAGCAAATAAATTGAATTCTGCCTTTCTCACTTAGAAACATTCAATATTGAAATGGCGATTAATGAACTGTGAACATAACGATGACATATGAAACAAAAGGAAAAACATTTGCTAAATTTCAAGCCACAAGAATCTCAAAAAACAGAGCTGTATCTCTTCATTAAATTCTCTGTCTAAAACTGTACAATAAAACTCTAATTTTCTCCTACCTCAGCTCTCAGAACTCTCTCCCCCCTCGTTACAAATGATTTTTTAATACATTAAATAAATGCTGCTAAGGGAAAAACAAATCGACCCCAAGACAAGGGATTTGTTTTATTATTATTAATAAATAAAACTAAAAAGAAACAATCAGCGCTTCTGAAGATGGAATAGCGCTCCTTCTACTCGAATCTGTTGAATCTGATGAAGAGGTGGCATTACAGGTGTCAATCCCATTACTAAAAATAAGCATAGGAAATTGCATCTTTTCTCCGCCACTTTGCACACATTCTCAAATTACAACCGTCCCCAAATCTCCCGGAAATATGTTGGGCTTAATAAGGAATTCAAGAACAATTTCAAATCGGATCTACTAATTTGCTGACACGTAGATAAGTGATGCTCCTTGGCAGGTCCACATAGCAGTAAAGGTGTTAAGCGGATAAGATTCCCGATTTTTTATTTTAACTGGCTCTGTTAGTTTCAGATTTGTCTTTTATTCTTGCGATCTCAAAATCTTTAGAGTAAACTGGGAAATTATGATCTCCCCAAACTGACCATGTAAGTCCCCAAATATCTTTACTGTGGCTCTGATTTGCAAAACACTTGGCTCACGTGAAAATATGCGTTCTGCATGATCACAAAATTCAGCGATTTCATTGCAATCTAAGAAGAATTGCCGGCGCACAGGAGGCTTCCAACCACGGGGTTTTAACAAATATGCTAAGATTTTCTTAGGCACACTATTAATTGACATCTGCCTGTCCAAAAATTTTCTGGCTACATTAGCACTTTCAGGTGTTCCATAGCTTATTCGCCGACCTTCACTCTTAAGAGCATAAGCTTAAATTTCTGATGCCTTGAACTTGAACATCATACAATTCAGCAAATTTGTTCCCATTTTCAAGGGGAGGCATTGCTAACACATTTGTTTCAACTTTGTGTGTGCTCGGTTCTAAATCGTTCAAGCAGTGATGGTTTAAATCAGAAGATGCAGATAGCCTCGTAGTCGAAGCCAGTGATCGTGATGTTTCAGTACAAGGTCTCATATTCAAAGACCGAGTATGTTCTATGTGCAAACCTTTGCTTGAACCAGATTCTCCTCTATCCGCGGGATTGTAAGGCAAAGAACAAGCAGAAATTGCCCTGTTGAGACTTTGGTTTTCTTGCAGACATGAAGTCGAAGCTTGCTTCTCCAAGAGACAATTTAAAATGCTATCAAAAACAGATTGTGACTCTTTGGTTCCAAACATCTCAGAGACCTTTTCAGAAGCCATGTAAATTTCATTTTCATCGAATCCCATACCTTTCAGACATCTTGACTAATTTCCTTTAACAGATCAGATACTCAATCTGCTTGGATTTGCTAGAGTCCTTGGTCTTTATGAACAACTCCATCTGGTATGGAAGGTCTGTTCTTGATCTCATTTGAAACAGGGGGCTTCCTCTTTGTCTGGCATATATTCTTTGTCGACTTCCCTGTTGTATCCTTTTTATTCACTTCTCTTTTTTGGCTCGAAGTTGATGGTATCTTGTTGCAACAAATCTGCTCACTCGAAGATACTGTCGTTATCTGTTGACTTTGTATCAAAGGGCCTCCTCCTTCAGGTATTCCTGACCTTTGGAGGCATTCCTTTCCTGCCACTTTTCCTTCCGCTGTTAGCATATACTTTGCTGGGCAGTTTGATTTCACAACTAGTCCTTTTGATATCAATGTCTTCATGGAGCTCCACCCAGAATACCAATCTTGGAATGAGTTCAACCTTCCAGAGGTGCACCAAGGAACGATGGCCCTCGATGGTAGATCCAAGCTCTCATTCTCGGAAAGCCCACTACTTCAAATTTCCGCATCAATAAGTCTCCGCTTAGATTTCTGGAAAAATGTCAAAAAGAAAACTGGAAACCATTTTTGTCACGTGATTCAGCTCCTCTTTCACTCTGGCCTCTCATCTGTCCCACGTGTTTGTAAAACCTCAAATACTAAAAATAATAATCTGCCACAATCGATTTTGAACATCGTGAGAGATATCAGAAGCTGGTAATCAAGCTTATATTGACATCCATCCTTTGTGCAGCATACGCTCACATCCACCCTTTACGCAGCATACGCTCCAGCCACCTCTATACATCTGTCAAGACATTGTACAGGCACTGCAAGAAGCCCATCATTCATGATGACACGAACAATCATGCCTCCATATTCATTGTTTGCAAGCTGTTGGAGTCTATTTGAATCGAAACTGGGCGCGCAAAACACAACTTTCTGAGTTCTGTCTAAAGACCATCGCACCTGTTTATGGCCGCTCACTCTGGGCGGGTCGCTCTCGGTTATATTTTGCAATCGTGAAAAACGCCCAAGTGGGTCGCTCTTGCTCGTGTGGGTCGCCGACTTCAAGTGGGTCGCCGGCCTCCAAACCCCGCCAACTATTCTCTGCAATCTTGTCTTTGGCCTCCAGTACTTATTCTGACTTCGCCATAGCCTCTTTTGCAAATGAGATTGTTTGCCATGTTTTCATATGAAATACATATCTCATCAAATCATATTACTTTTTAAATTTGTTTAACAACCCACTCTATAATGTTTTTGACATTCTGACATTTGGTCTATTAATACAATGCTTTGCTTTGGCTTTTCCATGCTTTTCTGAATCTTGGACTAATGACACTTTGTTGTCTTTTGCAGGGATGCTTGAAGCTGGTGCCACTGAAAAACTATAAAATTTGAAATATTTTGACCACTTACCTATTTATTACCAAAACATATTTGATGATTTCTTCTTCAAAACAGGGTTTTGAAGAAGAATCAATTTCTCATTGATGGCATTCCTGATATAAACAGCTACTGGTCCTTCTCCTAGCCTGCAAGTGTTATTGAAACATTCTGAAAACAAGCTTTGCAAACATCTAAGTAGCAGTGGGTGAACGCTGATTGGCATTGGTCTGTATATTGAACTGAGACTTTGACAGCTACCTGTCTGCATTTGACTCTGACAGAGGTTAGACAAGACCGAGTCTAACATTGGCTCCAATGGGGATGGCAGCTGCCGCTTCTTGGAGCTGCCAAGAATCGCAGAGCTTTGGGAGAGCAGACAGTGCCTCCATCCATTGGGCGATGGAATCATTATTCTAACAAACAAACTAAAGACTGATAACTCAGTTTATTAACTAGAAATTCGACTCACACTGACTTGATGCAAACTGAAATGACTGAATTAAACAAAAACTTTCTGAAAAGGGCAGCAGTCCATCAAAATTTCAAAACCCTGATGGCAACCCCCTGCATATTGATGTGATATGTACAATCATGTATAATTGGCTTTCCAATGTAACCAATCCAGCAGATGGCTACACCTCAAATTTCTGCTCTTACTCTCTTCAAGTAGGCAGAATGCTAAACCTGTAGGCAACTCAACACAATCACTGAAACCAAAGCTCATGACAATAAACCGGGCAACATTTATCCTTTCTAATGCTTGCAGAAGAATGCTGAAGGGGTCTTGAAAATCCTGAAGCACTGGCTTATCTGGAGATCCAGCTGCAAAAATACTAGTAATCACCTCACTCTGATCTGAAAGGACAATTGATTTTTGAGGGATAGAAATGCACAAATCTGCTATCTGAGTGTTAGCTGTAGGTTCCTTGACCATGAGAAATTCTGACATATACTCTTCAACCTCATGATCTAGATCATTTTTAAACAAAAAACAATCTTCAAGATTATCAAACATGACAGCCTTATCATCTTTGTGAAGGAAAAAATTATCTGTTTGCTGATCTACACAACTGATTACAATACAATCATCTTTTTCAACAGAGGAAGAAATTTCACCAACACTTTCCTGATTATGTATGCACTGCAAATCTGTTGTAGTTTTGGCTGAAACATGACCTTTCAAAAGTATATCTATCTCATCTTCAGACAAAGGAGACAATGCCTTTTGTTTTCTTCTGCTCAAACAGTAATTATCTTCATATGACAGGGCATTCAAACTATCATTCATTACTGAGTTATTGAAAGGAGATTTATCACTTACTTGCACAAAGATCTCATTCTGTCTTTCATGAACTGACTGAATCACCTCTTCATGAAGGTTGTGTTCTAATGATGAGCTGATAGTATGACTGAGAACATTTGGATCCATTACTGTGTCTTCTGCATCCCAGATGATTTCAACAGCAGAGTTCTCCTTGATGGGCTTCAACACAAGATATGCTTGGTCATCCTGATCTGAATCTGAATCTGAAGTAGCTGTCTGGACATTATCACAATCTGCAATTGGAACTGGACTTACTTGCATGCTGCTGTCTTCTGTGGGCAGATCTGAAATGACATTCTCCCTTTCATCATTTTCAGCCATATGGCCATCAACCTGCTGCAAAGTCTCCTGAGCACCTTGATAGGTATCCTCCAAGTTCTCTTCATTCTGCTGAAATGGATTCTCGTACAGGGCCTCCATGATTTCATCATTCATGAAATTATCATCTTCATAATATTTCTCCAGGATTTCAATAAAAGAATAAGCATGTTTGCAACAGTCATGAACTAAATTTAATGATGGATAAGACACTTGATATCTTTCAATGAACAGGGCATGAAAGTCCTTTAAACAGTAAATACAGGCCAGCGGAAAATTTTCATACCATGACTGAGCTTCACCTTCAAGAGTGGCCAGGAATATCTTCATCAAGCAATCTTCAGGAAAATCCACCTTCAACTTGCGAATATGCATGTGAAATCTGACTAAATGTAAAGCAGCATCTTTCTTACCATCATTGTTAAACGTAGGCAGATTCCTCGACCAATCCACCTTGGGCATCTTATTCGGAAAACCTGGAATGTGATCTCGGCTCATGGGAGCGTATCTTCTTGCGATCCGGTCCATCTTGAAAATCTCACAGCTACTGATCTCCCTGCAGTGAAGTCACCATGAAGCATTTGATTGTCTGGATTGTTTAGTGTGTGAAGTCGTCGGGTGAATGATTTCAGCCTTGTGGTGTCTGAATGCTGTCCACCATCAGAAATCGGATCTGCAACTTGATTTCCTGCACTGGGGAAAGACAATCTACAAGTCAACTGTCACATCAACAGCAAACCATCTTCCCCAGTATGGTCGCCACTATGTTAGCGCTCAAATCTGCCTCAGGCTGAAGAAGGCGAGTTTCGAGGCAACATCAAACCAACCTTAGCCTCGTAGCTAGCCCTACGAGGACAGGAGAGGGCTCTCTCCGGGTTAAACTCAGCGAAGGATCTTCAAAGGGGCTGAGATAACCGATAGTAAATGCTGATCTTAGGCTAGTAAACTGATATGAAAAGGGATTTTAATGAATGATGGGGTTTTCTGGGCTGTGTGAGGCAAAAACAGCAAGAGAAGAGATTAAATAAAGAACGCAGATTATCTCCTGAGGCAAGGTAAGCATGAAGTTTAGCAATTAAATTGAGATAAACGGAATGACAAGACTGCTGAGAAGTCGACAGGGGCATAGAAGATGGATCCTTGTCGAACAGAAGAAAACATTAACTATGAATACTTCCTCAAGACAGAGCAAATAAATTGAATTCTGCCTTTCTCACTTAGAAACATTCAATATTTAAATGGCGATTAATGAATTGTGAACATAACGATGACATATGAAACAAAAGGAAAAACATTTGCTAAATTTCAAGCCACAAGAATCTCAAAAAACAGAGCTGTATCTCTTCATTAAAATCTCTGTCTAAAACTGTACAATAAAACTCTAATTTTCTCCTACACTAGCTCTCAGAACTCTCCCCCTCACAAATGATCATTTTAATACCTTAAATAAACTATTCTAGAAAAAACAAATCGACCCCAAGACAAGGGATTTGTTTTATTATTATTAATAAATAAACCTAAAAAGAAACAATCAGCGCTCAGAAGATGGAATAGCGCTCCTTCTACTCGAATCTGTTGAATCTGATGAAGAGGTGGCATTACAGGTGTCAATCCCATTACTAAAAATAAGCATAGGCCATTGCATCTTTTTCTCTGCCACTTTGCACATTCTAAAATTACAACCGCCCCCCCAAATCTCTGGAAATATGTTGGCCTTTCGAATAAGGAAATCTGAAGAACAATTTCAAATCGGATCTACTAATTTGCTGACACGTAGATAAGTGATGCTCCTTGGCAGGTCCACATAGCAGTAAAGGTGTTAAGCGGATAGGATTCCCGATTTTTTATTTTAACTGGCTCTGTTAGTTTCAGATTTGTCTTTTATTCTTGCGATCTCAAAAGCTTTAGAGTAAACTGGGAAATTATGATCTCCCCAAACTGACCATGTAAGTCCCCAAATATCTTTATTGTGGCTCTGATTTGCAAAACACTTGGCTCACGTGAAAATATGCGTTCTGCATGATCACAAAATTCAGCGATTTCATTGTAATCTAAGAAGAATTGCCGGCGCACAGGAGGCTTCCAACCACGGGGTTTTAACAAATATGCTAAGATTTTCTTAGGCACACTATTGATTGACATCTGCCTGTCCAAAAATTTTCTGGCTACTAGCACTTTCAGTGTTCATAGCTATTTGCCGAATCTTCCACTATTAAAAGAGCATAAGCTTAAATTTCTGATGCCTTGAACTTGAACATCATACAATTCAGCAAATTTGTTCCCATTTTCAAAGGGAGGCATTGCTAACACATTTGTTTCAACTTTGTGTGTGCTCGGTTCTAAATCGTTCAAGCAGTGATGGTTTAAACCAGAAGATGCAGATAGCCTCGTAGTCGGAGCCAGTGATCGTGATGTTTCAGTACAAGGTCTCATATTCAAAGACCGAGTATGTTCTATGTGCAAACCTTTGCTTGAACCAGATTCTCCTCTATCCGCAGGATTGTAAGGCAAAGAACAAGCAGAAATTTCCCTGTTGAGACTTTGGTTTTCTTGCAGACATGAAGTCGAAGCTTGCTTCTCCAAGAGACAATTTAAAATACTATCAAAAACAGATTGTGACTCTTTGGTTCCAAACATCTAATAGACCTTTTCTGTAATCCATGGGCCTCATTTTCATCGAATCCCCATACCTTCAGACATTTCCTTTAACAGATCAGATACTCAATCTGCTTGGATTTGCTAGAGTCCTTGGTCTTTATGAACAACTCCATCTGGTATGGAAGGTCTGTTCTTGATCTCATTTGAAACAGGGGGCTTCCTCTTTGTCTGGCATATATTCTTTGTCGACTTCCCTGTTGTATCCTTTTTATTCACTTCTCTTTTTTGGCTCGAAGTTGATGGTATCTTGTTGCAACAAATCTGCTCACTCGAAGATACTGTCGTTATCTGTTGACTTTGTATCAAAGGGCCTCCTCCTTCAAGTATTCCTGACCTTTGGAGGCATTCCTTTCCTGCCACTTTTCCTTCCGCTGTTAGCATATACTTTGATGGGCAGTTTGATTTCACAACTAGTCCTTTTGATATCAATGTCTTCATGGAGCTCCACCCAGAATACCAATCTTGGAATGAGTTTCCGAACCTTCCAGGCGGTGCACCACTCCTTGATGGCCTGATGGTAGATACCAATAGGCATTCTGGAAAGCCCACTAGCTTCAGCTGCATCAATAAGCTCCTGCTTAGATTTCTGGAAAAATGTCAAAAAGAAAACTGGAAACCATTTTTGTCACGTGATTCAGCTCCTTTTTTCACTCTGGCCTCTCATCTGTCCCACGTGTTTGTAAAACCTCAAATAATAAAAATAATAATCTGCCACAATCGATTTTGAACATCGTGAGAGATATCAGAAGCTGGTAATCAAGCTTATATTGACATCCATCCTTTGCGCAGCATACGCTCACATCCACCCCTATACATCTGTCAAGACATTGTACAGGCACTGCAAGAAGCCCATCATTCATGATGACACGAACAATCATGCCTCCATCTTCATTGTTTGCAAGCTGCTGGAGTCTATTTGAATCGAAACTGGGCGCGCAAAACACAACTTTCTGAGTTCTGTCTTCAAGTGGGTCGCAGCTGGTTTAAGTGGGTCGCCCGACTCTGGTGTCGTTCAAGTTATATTTTTCAATCGTGAAAACGCCCAAGTGGGTCGCTTCTTGCTCAGGTGGGTCGTCGACCTCCAAGTGCTCGACCTCCAAACGCTGTCAACGATTTTGCCACTTGTCTTCGGCCTCCAAACACACGAATTTGACTTCTGCCTTGCAGCTCTTTTGCAAATGAGATTGTTTGCCATGTTTGCATATGAAATACATATCTCATCAAATCAGATTACTTTTTAAATTTGTTTAACAACCCACTCTATAATGTTTTTGACATTTTGACATTTGGTCTATTAATACAATGCTTTGCTTTGGCTTTTCCATGCTTTTTCTGAATCTTGGACTAATGACACTTTGTTGTCTTTTGCAGGGATGCTTGAAGCTGGTGCCACTGAAGAACTATAAAATTTGAAATATTTTGACCACTTACCTATTTATTACCAAAACATATTTGATAATTTCTTCTTCAAAACCCTGTTTTGAAGAAGAATCAATTTCTCATTGATGGCATTCCTGATATAAACAGCTACTGGTCCT
Source organism: Pinus albicaulis (assembly GCA_034641835.2). Taxonomy (NCBI): domain Eukaryota; kingdom Viridiplantae; phylum Streptophyta; class Pinopsida; order Pinales; family Pinaceae; genus Pinus; species Pinus albicaulis. Next base: position 141,595,107 of record CM076571.1, read on the forward strand.
TCTCCTAGCCTACAAGTGTTATTGAAACATTCTGAAAACAAGCTTTGCAAACATCTATGTAGGGTGAACGCCGATCGGCATTGGTCCGTATATTGAATCGAGACTTTGACAACACTGCCCGTATTTGATTCCTCGACTTGAGGTTAGACAAGACCGAGTCTAACATCACTATTGGTAGAGTGGGAAACTTATGGAAAGTGTTTGTGATGAATTGTGATTGGTCTAATTGTTGTGAAAAAAAATCCAAAAAGAGAAGAAAAAAGATATCAATGCCTTAGAAATAAGCCACTTCGAGGGGGAAACCTCTAATACATTACATGAATTAAAAATTCTTGGATGATTCAAAATACAAAACCTCCTTTCTATATATAGGAGTCCATGGGGCCACAATGTAATCCTAGCCGACCTAACAATAATAATTTAAGGGCACAATAATAACAATATGGGGGTTACAAGGGTACAATAATAGCAATAAGGGGGTTACACTAACAACAATAAGGGACTATACTAGTAATATAGGGACCTAACATGCCCCTCTCCTTCAAAAAAGTGTTGTCCTCAACGCTTGAGTAGCTCTGGGTGCTTCTGCATAAAATTCTCATCCTCCCATGTAGAATCTTTAGTGGGTAAGTTCTTCCACTTGATGAGATACTCTGAAATTGATCGATTCCGTAGTTGTCGAGTTCTTGTTTCCATGACCGCTTTAGGTTCCAATATGATTTTTCCTTCCTCATCAAGTTCTGGCAATATTGTTTGAACTGGAAGATTTTCACCTATAACCTTCTTTAAGCATGAAACATGGAAAACTGGATGCACTCATGAAGAAGCAGGAAGCTCCAATTTGTATGCCATAGTACCAATATTTTGCAACACCTTGTAAGGACCATAGTACTTTGGCGATAATTTATTATCCTTCTTAGCTTGCTTGAGGAACATTTGTTTGTATGGTTGTAGCCGTAAAAATACCCAATATCCTACATCATAACTTCTCTCGCTACGATGTTGATCTGCCTGTTGTTTCATTCGATTTTGTGCCAAATTTAGGTTATCCTTTAAGAGTTGGAGAACTTCTTGTTGATGCTCGATGTGATCTTCCACTGCTTGAACCTTCGAATTTTCCCTTAAAGATGATGTGATGGATGGTAGATGATATCCATAAAGTGCCATAAATGGGGTCATTTTTGCTGCAGTATGGAAGGAAGTGTTATACCACCATTCAGCGAGAGGTAACCACTTGACCCATTGTGTTTGTTTATCAGATACAAAACAACGAAGATATCCTTCCAAACATTTATTTACTATCTCAGTTTGACCATCAGATTGAGGATGATGAGATGAGCTATGAGCTAATTGAGTACCCAAACAAGAAAATAACTCCGTCCAAAAAATTTCAGTAAAAATGGGATCTCTGTCGCTCACAATAACCCTTGGGCTTCCATGTAGCTTTTGAATTCTGTCCATAAATGTAGTAGCAACTGTACTTGCTTTAAATGGATGAGATAATGCACAAAAGTATGCATACTTGGTAAGTCTATCAACTACCACCATGATGACACTCTTTCCTTTAGACTTAGGTAAACCTGTGATAAAATCCATTGAAATATCCTCCCAACGTTGACTTGGAATGGATAAGGTTGTAGAAGTCTCGGGGTCTTAATTGTCTCAACTTGATTCTGCTGGCAAACCAAAAATTCTGCCACAAACTTTTGAATATCAGATTTAAGGCCATCCCAAAAAAATTCTTTCTTCACCCTGTGGTAAGTTTTTAAAAATCCTGAGTGTCCTCCTAAAGGAGAAGTGTGCAATTCCAAAAGAATATTTTGTTTTAGTTAGGAATTCTTACAAAGATATAAGCGATCTTTGTACCATAAGGAATCATTTTTCCAACTAAATGTATCAGATGTACTAGGATCTTGCTGCAACTTTTGAATGAGTGTCCATACATCTTTGTCCTTCTTCCATTCATCTCTTGCTTCGGTTATCCAATCCAGTTGGATAATAGAAATGGCACAAAGAAATGCTTCCACCTCTTCATTCTTTCTTGAGAGTGCATCTGCAACAACATTAAGCTTTCCTTTTTTGTAGATTATTTCAAAGTCATAACCCAACATCTTTGTGACCCATTTTTGCTGCTCTTCTGAAGATAGTCTTTGTTCCAAAAAGCGTTTAAGACTATCATGATTAGTTTTTACCTTGAAGTGTCTTCCCATTAGGTAAGTTCGCCATTTCTTTAGTGCATGCAGTATTGCTAACATTTCCTTCTCATAAATAGGTTTCTGTAAATACTTTCCTTTGATTAGATGACTTTCAAAAGCAATGGGTCTTCCTTCCTGCATTAAAACTGCACCAATTCCATTTCCTGAGGCATCACATTCCACAATAAAGGTTTTGTGAAGTCTGGCGTAGCTAAGACCGGTGCTAGGCACATTTCCTCTTTAAGATGTTCAAAGGCCTTAGTTGCTTCAGGAGTCCATGAAAATGCATCTTTCTTCAATAATGTTGTTAGAGGTGCTGCTATTCTCCCATAATTCTTAACAAAATTGCAATAATACCCTATTAACCCAATAAATCGTCGCAACTGCTTTATGGTTGTGGGGACTTTCCATTCCTTAATGGCTTTAATTTTGTTAGGGTCTACCTTAACACCCTCGTGAGATACAATATGACCCAGATATTCCACCTCTTGTACTCCAAAGAAACATTTGGATGTTTTTTCATATAATTATTTCTCCTGCAATAGTTTGAGCACCCTGTCAACATGTTCAACATGATCCTTCCAAGACCTGTTGTAGATTAGTATATCATCAAAAATACTAGCACAAATTTTCTAAGGAAGGGTTTGAAAATGGAATTCATCAACCCTTGAAATGTAGAAGGTGCATTGGTAAGGCCAAAAGGCATGACCAAAAATTCATAATGACCTCATGAGTTCAAAATGCTGTTTTTGGAATATCTTTAGTCTTCATTCTAATTTGATGATATCCTGAATGAAGATCCAACTTGGTAAAATAAATTGCTCCATGTAATTCATCCAATAATTCATCAATCACAGGAATGGGAAATTTATCTTTAATGGTGAGCTTATTGAGCTCCCTATAATCCAGACACATGCTCCATGATCCATCCTTCTTGTGTACCAATACTACAGGAGCAGAGAAAGAACTTTGACTAGGTTGAATTATACCCGCCTCTAACATTTCTGCAATCATACGTTCAATTTCGCTCTTTTGGACATAAGGATATCTATAAGGCCTGATGTTTGGAGGAACACTTCCTGGAATCAAATGAATAGCATGATCATTATCACGAATAGGTGGGAGTCCTTTGGGAGTTTCAAACACCTTGGAATGATTGTCCAAGACTTGTTGGAGATCTGCAGAAATAGATGATTTTGATGTCGAAACTTCTAGTGAGCATAATTGTGCAATTAAGCCTCATTGTTCTTTCTTTAGAAGCTTTGTCATGACATTAGAGCTTATTATCCTTCCAGGCTTCCCTTCAATACCCCGTAATTTGACTTCCTTTCCTTCTGAAAAAAATTTCAAGAAAAGTTCTTGAAAATTAAAAGCTACCGTCCCCAAAGATTGTAACCATTGTACTCCTAGTACAACATCAGCACCTCCCATAGGAATGACAAGCATTGGACTAGTCAATACATATTCCCCCATGGTTAGCTTGATATTATGGCATTTTCCAGAGCAATTTATAGTTCCTCCATTTGCAACCATCACTTGACATTCTGGTGCTGGGTATAGGAAACAATTGAATTCCTTGGCTACCTTACAATGAATAAAATTATGGGTACTACCTGAATCAATCAACACTATTACCTTTTTCTTCTTGATATGTCCTTATATCTGGAGAGTTTGAGGAGTGGTAATTCCTGCCAATGCATTACATGATATGGTTAGACTCATTTCTTCCTCTTCTAGGTTGTGTTGGGAAAATACCTGAGAGTGGGGTAAAACTATTAAATGATTGAAATTTTTTACTTTTTCTTTCTCTAAAACCCATACGCTACTTTAATGAACCCAAGTCATGTATACACGCGGATATCCTCAATGAAACTCACGTATTACTAGAGATCTCATTATGCAGATAATTCTTTACTTAGATCATTGCGTCATTCATTAATTAGATGTTTAGTAAGCAGTAAACATGTGCAGTAAGAACAGAATAAATCATCACACATAAGAAACACACATGAACACCACAGGATTTTAGGTGGAAACCCAAGTCGGGAGAAAACCACCACTGCCGTTGTCTCAGCCTTCAATATTTTATTATATAGAAACATCTTACAACCATGTACTAGCGCAGACTCATACCAGCACGCAGGCACCCACCTGCAGAAGGCTACAACCTTCTCTCGTTTACCAGCCTCTCCCGGAAGGGAGCTACAACCCCCTGCTCTCGTTTACCAGCCTCTCCTGGAAGGGAGCTACTACCCCCTGCTCTCGTTTACCAGCTACCACTGGAAGGGAGCTACTACCCCCTGCTCTCATTTACCAGCTACCACTGGAAGGGAGCTACAACCCCCTCACTGAAGGCTTCGACCCTCAGCACCACTGCGGACCACGTTTCATCAATTTTCATACTGGATCCATCAGCTTCCATACAACATACCTTGTAGGCCACTTTTCATCAGATTTTCAGACTGGACCCACTCCACACATTTAAGCTCAACATTCATCAAACCGAAACTTATAACCCCATCAATTCATTCATTGAATCATCAACCAATCAACCAACAACTTGATCTTTAATCAACAACATAATCAACATTCAAACAACCCAGATTTGTATGAATACATCATTGACAGATAGCAGTAAGACAGCAAAACAAATAAGACAATTCATTCCACATACTTCAACAAACCCTAGATTCCATACGCTCTTTTACTTCACTGAACCTGCGTACATACACACTTTCATAGAGACAATCATGCGTATACTTCAGTGCATTTTAGTCTTCATAAACCCTAACTGCCATACGCGCTTTTCTTTAAGAGGATCCGCGTATACACGCGCTTTTCATGAAACGAACCTGCGTATAGATCAGAAACTTTTCAGGACTGTGCAGCTCTTTAGATCAGGTAAACAACTCAGATATCATCCTTTACTTCAACAAAGATTCGCCAAATCACAGATCTAAACACTCCATCAACAGATCTAGAAAATACATAGTCATTTTCAGATCTAGAGATCCCTCTTCATCATTTTCTTCATAGGTGCATTATTAATTCAGATCAATCAATAAATTGTTACCCTTTCCATACAGATATACTTCAGAGTGAAGTATTCATTAAAACCCGGACCTATGCACACCCTTGCACTATGATCTTCTTCTTCTTAAATAGATTTAACTTTTACCAATACCATGAGCCAAAACCACACAACCGCTAAGGTCTGATGGGATCAAATAGATAGTCCACACAATATCGTGTACAATACTCATGGTAAATTCCCTGCTTTATAAATTTAGAGGGAAAATAGGCATACGCTAGTTCGTACGTAATTTTCCGCGTACATACGCTACTTAGCCTTTAGAAACCCGCGTATGCTTTGTGACATACTATTTTCATCATTGCTCTGGCCCTTACAAGAATTCCTTTCTCCATTACATATGCACTGCTCTGTAGGTACATCAGATTTACATCATTAACAAATAGGACAAGTTAGTTTCCATCAAGGACAACTTCATCAAGTAGGTTGCCATCAAAGACAAATTCATCAAGTAGGTTGCCATCAAGGACAACACATTATATCATATTGCCAACAATCTCCCGCTTTGGACTTGATGGCAACCATGATGGTGCTTGATCACCACAATAGATAGATACATTAATCATAACCATTAATCAAACACAATGATACTCTCCCCCTTTGACATCAAGGGCAAAGGGCGATCAAAACCAAAACAAGGTTTTTCTTCTTTGTAGCAAGAAGAGCCCAGAGGATCCGATGTAAAATCAAGTTACCATGTCTCCTCCAGGTTCACTAATCTTCAAACATATTTTTCAATGAAGTACATGAATCTATGACCTTTCCTATCACCAAGGACTCATACTTACATCAATGATCCAACCAAGTGGATTTCCATATGTGACTCAAGTACCCAACCAAGTGGGTTTACACATTTTGACTCAACTACCCAACCAAGTGGGTTTTACAAATTTGAACAAGTCCTTTGAATATTACAATTTACATCATAGGTCTCAACATAACCTTTTCATCAAGTTACAAATATGACTTATATAATCAAGATCAAATATTCTCAAGCATGAGATCAGACTACAACAAATAATTAGAATGCCAACAATGCATCCTTTCCACATGACCAAAGCTCCCCTTTAGCTTGTGCATCCTGAACACTTTCAACAGCAAATCATCAAGGCATGTTCATCAAAAATCAGAGAATGAAACAGAAATATGAGAGCTGAAACATCACCAGAGATACCCAACAGCACCACAGCTGTCCTAAAGAATGTTGTCCCAGAAAAATTTGTCAGCAAACACCCATACGCGGTTTTCTGTGTATAAACTCGCGTATATACGCGACTGTCCTTTAGGAAATCCGCGTATCCAATTTAATCTTCTATATTTAAGTAGATCTGATCTTCTGTATGGCAGAGACTACTCCCAGCTTCTGTCTAAGATATTTGAATGCTTCCCCGGAATATATGAGAGAAGATAGATAGGAAAATGTAGCTATGTTTTCAAGTGTCATCCAACAGTTGTAGCATAAGCACATCAGTAACCAAGCCTTCAGGCTCTTTGCAGCATCAACATATTCTTCAAGAGGAGTTATCATACCAGAACAATCTTCTTCAATATACAATATGTATCAAGCAATCATCTATGTCATCAGTTATCACCAAGATCTTCATGATTTATATTTATTTCATAATCATGATGTAGCATGTGTAAGAAAAAGGTCTCAACCGTGACAAAAGTCATTAGCAACAAACTCTTCATGATCTATCCTTATCTCTTTATCATAAGACTTCCATCTCATATGTGTGAAAACAAAAGATACTCTTCACCAAAAAGAAATCAGGGCTCATCCATAATCTCATCATAAGAAACCATGTATCATGTCATCATCATTTGAGCAAGAGTATTACTAGAACTAAGGAATAAGCAGATGCAATGCCAACAATGTAATAATTAGTAGTTAGACTGATGCTCCCCCTGAACCTGTGTTCCTGTTCTTGAGCCATCTTCACTGTTTTATTTAACAGAAAATCATACGCTTCTGTCTCTATTGGAACTCGCGTGTATACGCGGCTTTAGTTTATGAAACCCACGTATGGAAAGTGAAATACAGAAATTTTTCACAACTTCATCCCCCCTGAATTTGTACCACCTGTACCTGTCTTTTCTTGTCACATCAGATGCACTGTCAGAAATAAACACAACCAGAATTTCCAAACCAACCATGGGAATCACCATACATTTCTCCCCCTGTGATGATACATTACTGAATCCTATAATGTATCTCACATCACCCCTGCAGTCTTTATGAGAAGTAAGCTTTAGAAGTGGAAGACTGCAGTAGGATTATTATCCCCTACGTTTTTGACCGGTCCTCCTTCCTTTTCCAGCTTTGCTTGAAATTTCTTATTGTGTGCTGGAAATTATCCAATTTATCAGATCTATTCATCCTGCACTCTTTTTCTACATGTCCATACTTGTTACAAGCATAACATCTTGTGTGACCAGAAAAGTAAGCATAGGGATCATAATGTGTTTTTCTATTCTTTCTTCTATTGCAATCAGCTGCTTTATGACCAAACTTGTTGCATGAAAAACAATATCCTTTAAAGAAAACTGAGTACCTTTCTGTGTAGAATCTGTTTGTTTGTGACTGAAACAATCTTCTTCTGCAATTGGCTGCAACATGCCCATAATTATGAAATTTAAAGCATTCAACATTATTGATCAAAGGAGAGAATTGATTTCTCGAGAGTCTGGTTGATTGTCGCGCTTGACCTTTTGTTTCTTTCTCAACACTTCAGGTTTTGCATTTATATCCTTTTAATCTTTACACTTTCAGAACTAAATTCTCCTTACAATTTCATGAAAACCAAGACCAAATTTAATGTATGAGACATTTGACTACTAAATATTATCCAATCTTAGTACTATCTTGAAACCTGCAATTTATCTTTTTCCTCTAATTTACCTTGTAAGATGTTTACCTCAACCTCCAATCCCGGCATTGCTTCTTCATACTTTCAAACCTTTCTTCCTTCTTCTACTTGATCATTCAATTTTTAAAATCTCTTCTTTCAACTCATTTTCTTGTTCTTCAACCTGCTGTAGAAGTTCTTCATTCTTCTTATTTGATTTTTCCGCATCTTCTTTCACTTGTGATTTCCTCGCTTCAAGTCCTTCACTGTGATTGGTTACTTCATCGTACAACATTTGATACTTTTCTATCTGTCCATTCATTCTAGAGATCATATCTTTGTAGATAGATTCCTTCCTTTTAAATTGATCCCAATCATCACTTTCACTTTCGTTTTCTCTATCTTCACCATTGCATGCACAAGGAAGTGAATTACAAGAATAACAATCAGTACCTGATTCATCTTCTTCGTTTTCTGCTGCACATATTTTCTGAGATATCTCTTTTCTTTGAGTAGCCTTCTTCTTTTGCTTCCTTGCCATGAGCACTTGCAGATCTTGGTCAGAATCTTCTTCATCTTCATTTTACACTTCATCATTATCTTCATTTGTATAGTAACTCTTTCCCTTTTTGAATTGTTTCCCTTTATCATGATTTTCTTCATAGGGACATTTAGTAGCATAATGACCAAATCTTCCACAAGTAAAACACTTGAAGGGAAGCTAACCTCTGAATCTTCCAGTACCTGTTTGGAGTCTTCTCACAAAATTTTCTTCTTCTTCTTCTGATATATAACTTGATTCTTTGACAACTTCCTTTTCTTTTCCTTTTGCACATGCTTTAAAGGAAGCTTCTCTGATTTGCGGGGGACCTCCTTTTCTCATTTCAAAAGCAGTCAGGATACCATGTAGTTGAACAATAGTAAGAGTTTGCAGATCTTGCTTTTCTTCAATAGCTGACACTTTTGACTCAAATTTTGAAGTCAAAGATCTTAAGATTTTTTCAACCAGAGTAGTATCAGTTATGGTTTCACCCAAATTTCTCATACGATTTACAATATCATCTAGATGTAAAAAGAAATTGGCAACACTCTCATCACTATGCATCCTTAAATTTTCATATTCAATTCTGAGAGTTTGGAGTTTTGCACTTTTTACCTTTGTATCTCCTTCATAGCTAGGAATGATTTTGTCCCATACTTCTTTTGCTGAATTTAGCTGCATCACTTTAACAAATTCTGATTCAGACATGCTTCCTAATAAAACATTGACTGCTTTGGCATTGATTTCATATTTCTTCCTTTCTGCTGCATCAGTAGGAATAATTGCCGGATACTGATAACCTTCTTCCACAATTGCCCATACTTCTGCACCAAGACTTTGCAAATATGATTTTGTTCGTATCTTCTATAATAACAGATTGCCTCCATTGAATAGAGGTGAACTTATAGAAAATACTCCTTCATGACTTCCCATTGCGATGGATCTCCTTCAAGCGATCAAGCTTCAAGTGCATGACCTCAAGCTTCCATGTCAATTGTTGGGGAAAATACCGAGAGGCGGATGAATCGTATTGAGTGCAGACTGAAATTTTTTTACTTTTTCTTTCTCTAAAACCCATACGCTACTTTAATGAAGCCAACTCGCATATAAACACGGATATCCTTAATAAAACTCGCGTATTAACAGAGATTTCATTTTGCTGATAATTCTTAGCTTAGATCATTGCATCATTCATTCATTAGATTTTTAGTAAGCAGTAAACATGTGCAGTAAGAACAGAATAAATCATCACACATAAGCAACACACATGAACACCATGATTTAAGGTGGAAACCCAATTCGGGAGAAAACCACCGCCGTTGTCGTCTGCCTTCAATATTTATTATAAAGAAAACTTCTTACAACCATGTACTGGCGCAGACTCATACCAGCACGCAGGCACCCACCTGCAGAAGGCTACAACCTTCTCTCGTTTACCAGCCTCTCCTGGAAGGGAGCTACAACCCCCTGCTCTCGTTTACCAGCCTCTCCTAGAAGGGAGCTACTACCCCTTGCTCTCGTTTACCAACCTCTCCTGGAAGGGAGCTACTAGCCCCTGCTCTCGTTTACCAGCTACCACTGGAAGGGAGCTACAACCCCCTCACTGAAGGCTTTGACCCTCAGCACCACCATGGACCACGTTTCATCAATTTTCATACTGGATTCATCAGCTTCCATACAACATACCTTGTAGGCCACTTTTCATCAGATTTTCAAACTGGACCCACTCCACACATTTAAGCTCATCATGCATCAAACTGAAACTCATAACCCCATCAATTCATTCATTGAATCATCAACCAATCAACCAACATCTTGATCTTTAATAAACATAATCAGCAGCATAATCAACATTCAAACAACCCAGATTTGTATGAATACATCATTAACAGATAGTAGTAAAACAGCAAAACAGATCAGACATTTCATTCCACATACTTCAACAAACCCTAGATTCCATACGTGCTTTTACTTCACTAAACCTGCGTATATACGCGCTTTCATAGAGACAAACCTGCGTATACTTCAATGCATTTTATTCTTCAGAAACCCTGACTGCCATACGCGCTTTTCTTTAAGCGGACCCGCGTATACACACGCTTTTCATAAAACGAACCTGCGTATAGATCAGAAACTTTTCGGGACTGTGCAGCTCTTCAGATCAGATAAAAAACCCAGATTTCATCCTTTAATTCAACAAAGATTCGCCAGATCACAGATCTAAACACTTCATAAACAGATCTAGAAAATACATAGTCATTTTCAGATCTAGAGATCCCTCTTCATCATTTTCTTCATAGGTGCATTATTAATTCAGATCAATCAATAAACTGTTACCCTTTCCATACAGATATACTTCCGAGTGAAGTATTCATTAAAACCCTGACCTATGCACACACTTGCACTATGATCCTCTTCTCCTTATATAGATTTATCCTTTGTCAATACCATGAGTCAAAACCACTCAACCACTGATGGTATTCCTGGACGGGATCAAATAGATAGTCCAGCGCTCAATACTGTGTGCCAATACCATGGTAAATTCCCCTGGTTTTATAAATTTATAGCGCAAATAGGCATACGCTACTTTGCACGTACTTTTCCACGTACATACGCTACTTCACCTTTACAAACCCGCGTATGCTTTGTGACATACTATTTTCATCATTGCTCTGGCCCTTACAGGAATTCCTTTCTCCACTACATCTGAACTACTCTGTAGATACATCAAATTTACATCATTATCAAATAGGACAAGTCAGTTTCCATCAAGGACAACTTCATCAAGTAGGTTGCCATCAACTTTATCAAGTAGGTTGCCATCAAGGACAACACTCTGCATCATATTGCCAACAGGTTGGTTCTTGGTGTATATCCTCTTCTTTTGAAGATTCTTGTTCATTTTATTCTTCCTCTTCACAATCTATGTAAAATAATTTCTTCTCAACACACTTATGACCTTTAGTGTATTTGCTATCACAACTGTAGCAAAGCCCTTTTGCTCTTTTTTCTTCCAATTGTTGTGGTGTCAACCTTGTAGGTTGTGGAAGTCTAGGAATAGCAACACTTCCATCTTTATAGAAGTGAGTGGTAGATTCCCTTATCTATAATTTTACATTCAATTTTTCTTGCCAACCCGAATGCCTTCTCCAATATATCGTGTTCCAAAAAGAAAACTTCATGTTGATGTTATCCTTTAAAGTCCCTATGAAGACATCAATCTTGTGTTCCTCTAGAATATTAGTTACCCTTATATTCAATTTTTGGAAGTCCTCAATGTGCTCCACCACTGAACCCTTTTGATTGAGATTTATCAATTGGCTATAGAAGGTGTTGCTCTTTTTATCTTCATAATGTGCTATCATTTCCTCCATAAAAGTTGACCAAGTGAAAAAAAATTTACGGGAGAAAAGCCATTGATACCATACAAATGTACTTTTTTCTAAATGTAAAGTTGCAATGCATACGTTTTGTGTGTTTTTCACATTATTGAGATCAAAATATTGCTCCATCTGTAGTATCCATGTCACGGGATCATTGCCATCAAATTTCCTCATATCCATCTTTGGAATATGGTGGTTCTTCTATCCAACATTAGATTTTATGAAATCACGATTAACATTTAGTTTATTCTCATCATGAGTTTCCTCTACTATCTTTTCGCCATTAGGAAACATTTCTTGTATCAACTTTGCCAAACCTTTGATGTCTACTTTTATATAGTTCTTCATGTTTTCCATTTTTCCATCGATCTTAGCTTCCATGTCATCCATCTTAGCTTCCATGCCATCCATTTTAGCTTCCATGCCCACTTCCATGCCTTCCATCTTAGCTTCCAAACCATTCATCTTAGCTTCCACGCCTTTCTTTAAACCATCCATCTTAGTTTCCATGCCTTTCTTCAAAACTTCCATTTCATTTTTTTTTGCTCTTTGCGATAGCGAAATTTGGTGCACTTGATCTTGTAATCTTGATATCTCATATTGTGTTTCTTCGTCTTCATGAGTCATAGTAGAGCCTTCTGAAGGCTTAATGGGTGTTGAATTATTTTTAGGGGCCATTTTAGAACCCAATACTGATATCTATTCTTCAATATGCCCTTAAAATAAATTCAAACTAATTTTTTTCAAACGAGACTTATGTAATTTGAAAAAAATACACACCTTTTTCTTTCTTTTGAGGAGCGTGACATTGAAACTGAATTATCTCTGTGATTTAAGATCTTCAATATCTGAAATTTGGCACTGCGGCAACCCTCTAAATCCTCTTTCGAATGCCACAGGTCTAACCTGATTTGGATTCTTGAAGACAAATGTGTGCCCAATCCCCTACGATGACCTAATTATGGATTGGTTCAGTAGAGCGAACGTGTACGACATGCCACATGTCACTTATTCCTACTTCAACTCTGAAATTGATAGACCAAAAACTAAATTCCGTGTGCTTGTGTCCACTTTTTACAGAATTATAATCCAATGCTTAGAGAGAGAGTTATGAAGATTTTTCCACGATCACCTCTTTGAGATGAAATTCGGGAGCCTGAAAAAGTCAATATTTTGAAGTTAAATTTGTTTTTTTTTTGTTTTTTTTATTATATATTTATGTATCATTAATTAATACTTCAATACACATAAAATAATTCACTAAAAAAATAATTTTAATATTGAAAAAAATACACATTTCACATATCGATATAACTAAAAAGATACACATGTCAAGATCTTTTCGCTCAAAATGACAAGTCCAATAAATGATTTTTATGGAAAATTATAAGAAAAAGTTGAAAAAACAGTAAATTTATGAATTTTATGTCCAAAGACAATAATATTTGAAGTTTGTTTTTCCTTCTCCTTGTAAAAGTATGATTCACATAAAATTTTGATTAAAAATAAGAGAACAATAAAAAAATACATTAAAAAAAACACCTTTAATGAAAAAGGGGATTAAAATAATAAAGTAAAAATAAAATAAACATTAAAAAAAAATTGTTTTTTCCATTCGAAAAAGACAATTTTAGCAAAAATGGAAAAAATATCAAAACATTACAAACCAGTTAAAATCAAAATTTATTCAAAAAAATTCAAGTCCCACTAGCACAAACGGTTGAGGATGGGTCTTGTTAGCAAGGTGACCCAGGATCGGACCTCACAGATGCTGGTGTGCCCGTGCTAGTGGGAGGAGACATGCTAAAATCCAATAAGCTTAGGGTTGTGTGTCCCAAGACGAGTGCGATCCCTGGGTGACTTTTACAACTTATATTCCCCTAGGTCACGACTTCTCAAGCCACAAGTCAATCTCAGACGAACACATACAACTTGACTAAAAAAAAAAATTAGAAAAAATTGGAACAAGGAAAATAAAAATAAAATAAAATTTAAAAACTAAAAAAATTACAAAAACATATTTTTTTTGTTAAAATAAAAAAACAATTAAAATAAAATATTTCAAAAATCAGAAATAAATAAAAAAATTAAATGTTAATTTTTTAAAAATAAACGATTATGATTTCTATTTATAGCTGTCATGTTTTAAATACCGAACCTTTACATCTTCAGTAAGAGCTTCATCAACAATGTTCAAGAACATCCAAATAAGATTTTATTTCCTCCTAGCTTGACTACCTAAAACGCTGCTAATATGACAAAGCTTATATATTCTCAAAAAAAATCCTACATATGTGCAATGCATAACTTAAAAACAAAAGGTTTAACTAGCCTGCTCAAAAACAAATAATTTAGAGCTGGATTCTTCTAAATTCTCTGCCATTTTCTTCGACTATATTGGAGCAACGACTAGGCCTTCCTCCTCTACCTTAGCAACATTTTGAGGTACCTCTCCCTTTGTAGCGAGAGACGCCATCGAATTCACTTTGTCGTTCATAGTCAATCTGATTCCAACTGCACCAATCCCTGACGAATCCTCTAAATTGACCAAGTGACACTCCATGGAGTCAAAGTTAACCTACAACCTCTCTACCTTGGTCTACAAAAGACCAATTTTCTGAGACAAGAGGATTAACTGAGCCTGCACACCAGAGTTTCCCATCGCTTCCTGCTTGGTAAGTAAAGTAAGGATATATTCTATAGATTCCGTAAGATAATAAAAATGATTTGAAAAATCATCCTTCTCATAGTCATGAGAATGTTCCATGAAGAAAACAAGCCCACAATACACCTTGACTATTTGCAAATTTAGAAATTCTATTAAGTCTAGTAATGAAACAATGCCAGATGGGCTCTTCTTATAGCCTAAAACAATTGCCTCCATTTCTTTAGTGCACTTTGTAGGTTCAATGTAAATAAATACTCTAAGCAGTTGTAGGAACAAACATTCGAATACTTCATTTATTTCTGTACAAATTCCATCGATCTCTAGAATTGATTTGTACTTATGGTATGCTTGAATCTCCTCAAAATCCTTTTGAGATAATTTTTTCATCCTGTCATATTTAATGGAGGTTTGGGCTTTGCTCCATCTATCCCTTCCAATGCATGCCCACATATGGAATAGCGAGATCGGTACCATGATTCAGATCCCGAAAAAGAGAGAAAGAAAATATGAGGCTGGAAAGTTGAATGTGGTGAAACACCATTTTTATAACAATCAATTAAGGGCCCTTATATCACTATTTAAATATATCCAAAAAAATTTCCTCCAATGAAAAGTGGTGTCTTTACATGACAAAGGTTTATAAGTGCTAACTAAGTTGTCTAGGATCAATATCCCTTGTTCGAGAGGAGCTCCATTTTTTGCGAGCACATCTGCACTAGAGTTAAGATGACACTTGATGTGGAAGAACTCAACATTCTCAAATTTTGAAAATTTTAGATTTATTCCCTATAGGATGGAGGAATGATCTTTCTTCTTATTATCTTGAAGTTTCTCACCTGCTGCATGACAACCATAGAGCCTCCATATACCATCATTTGTTGAATTCTCCTTGAAATAACCAAATTTAGCCATGGCCACAAGGCTAAGAATTATTCTTTATTATCGTTGATCACTTTTCCTAGTCCCCATGCATATTGTATCCATGTTTATTCTTCATATCCAAATATGACACCTCCTACTCATGCCTCCCCTAGATTACCCTTTAATGAAACATGAAAGAAGAGCGAATGACACCATTTATTAATACTCCAAGATTGAAATTCTTCCCATTCCATTCTAATTACAAATGATTTATTATGGGGAGGTTGCGAGTGAAACTTATAGCATGATATATATTGATCCATTCATGTTATTTTGAATCCATATTGTCTAGTTCATTCAGATCATAACCATGGCTGGTTATATATTCAAAGAGAAACTGAGTTTCTTTAGTGGTCAATGATGATGCTATCAGGTGAACTCCTTTGAATATTACTTGGTTACGAGGAAGCCATATCTCCCAACATAATTTTTTTGGGAGAACCATCTAACTCCTCATGGTGACTTAGTTGGATTTATTTTTCTAAGGGTAGTTTTATTTCCAACCATAAATAATTTCTTTCAAACTTTCCAAAATGTTATCATTATTGCTGACACTACCTGTGGCTAGTATCCACAATTCCAATGAGAAGGGACACAATCAAAATATATGGGGGATGTATTCTTCAACTTGTTCACATAGTGAAAATGAGGATATAATACATATGTTTCTTTTCTTAAGGTTCTCAACCACCAATATCTTCCCATGAACCAGTTCCCAACAAAATATATTAACTTTGGGAAGCCCTCCCTTATGCAAAACTCTGCACTAGTCTGTCTTCGGGTGGATGAGAAATTTCATGCACTAACATTTTGTATCCCTCCTTCATAGAGTAGAAGCCTTTCTTGTTGCCCTCCAAAGTCCTCAAATCCAATTGTGATGTTTTTATTGGGGCTAAGCCATTTAGCAAATTTATTGGAAGAATTCAATAAAGCATAAGATTAAGGGGGAGATTGGAACATTGTCAACTGATCCAAAGACAATTAACATCCCATTGAGAGATATTAGCATGTTTTTTATATCCCTTGGAGCCTGTTCATTATACCAAATCCTTAATCCCTTCATTATATTTCCATATTGAATTTGTTGGAACATGATCTTTCCACATATCTATTCAAGCATTGTTTCCTACTGGCCACCTATCGAGGCCCCGAAAATTAGTGCAAAAACATCAGGGAAACCACATGGTTGGGGACTTAAAAATCGTCCCTTTTCCATTTGGAATGGTGGCTCTGACTAGATTTATGGGACTAGTTTCCCAGTGGAATATAATTTGGTGAATGTGTGGATTTATAACTATCTGTAACTTGGTATATGGAAGTATTAGCAAGCTTGCAACAAATAATATATTTATCTACTATGTATCCCAGGATGAAATATATTCTTTGTGCGATCTATAAAAATAATCTTTCAATGGATGAAAATAAAGATCACACAAACATTTAGAGATATGAAAACGTCTTTAAGTAATTTATTTAATTAAATCAATTGGGTAAATATTATATCACAACTTTTAAATGTCTATATTTCATATGTATCAAAAGATAACAGTATAACATGTTCAAAAGTGAGTTAATTCCAAACTGTATTCAAATAGATACATGAAACAAAACATCATAAGATAAAAACCATTTCTAATTTGAAACAAAAATATAACACATAGGATAAAAGTACCATGTATATGTTCACTCTGCTCATTTGAGAAAATGTACTTGGTCCAGCCCTTTCTATTCAGAAAACTTCAAGACTACAAAAGAGAAATGTACGTAAAGTATTCATTTCAAAATTTCAGGACCCCTTCTTCAAAGACATGAAGGGGTTTAAATATAAAAATAAAATTCTTAAAATATTTATTACAATAAAAAACTAAGGAGGTTTAAAAAAACCCTCCTTAAACTAAGTGGAAATTAAACAGAAACAAAAATTAAAGGGGTGACTTGCTTGATGTCTATCTCGCTGTCTCCTTATCCATTTGGTCCTTCAGCTAAAGAATTTTAAGCATAGGTTTACAATGATGAGATTTTGACTAACAGTTTCCACAATGTTAGTAGCGACATCCTTTTCTCTACAAATGGCTCTTTCAGCATGTTTCAACTATATATCCCAATAAATAAATAATATTTTCTTATTTGAGTCTTCAATCCTAGGCAGGTTGGCCTTTCATCCATCAGCAGAATCCTGCCAAGTGAAATACTGGGAAACCTTATCATCAATCTCATAAAAACTAATCCTCTGGTCTAAAATGAAATTCATTAGTGAATCACTTTGTTCACACAATTCAAGAATATTTGATAATTTCTGACAAAAAATGACTTGTTGTTGTGCCAATAAAGTATTTAGTTCCAAGGCATCTTTCCTAAATTCATCGATCTTTGGATTATCCTTCAATTGATCTACAGAAAACTGCAATTGATGGATATGAATGTCCTTTGAACTAATTTCATTTTGGTGCTGAATATTCAATTGGCCCATGCTCTCCTGGAGTTGCGTGACCTGTACCTATAGTTGTTGATTGACATTTTGTTTCTCTGTCTGTAGCTCAAGTTCTAGTTGGATGATGCTTTCATCCTTTTCTTTCATCAAATGTTGAACTTCATAAGCTTTATCAATAGTTGCAAAGAAATAAGCTCATGCGAACTGAGTTAGGTGAGTTATATCCTATGAAGGATCTTCCTCTGAGTCTTTGCATAAAACATCCATTGAGATATATCCCTGGACAAGGGGTTGATATTTCTTTGATCTCCTTATTTTCTTTTGTATGCTCATAACTGCTTTGTGTTTAGGACTGTAGAAAATGTCTAGAGGAGGAATTTCCTCAATTTTAAGTGCAATTTCAGGAGTGGGGAAGGCTAGGATGAATTCCACTCCCTCTGTGCTTACAAATTTGTCATTGGGCTCGACAGTGAACGAGTCCTGACTTTTAGTTTGAGGCGTATGCAAAATATGTTGTTGATTAGTAATTATAACTCCTTGGTCTACCTGGAGTTTTAGGTTAAGTTATTTCCAAACTTCACTCATATTACTTGGGAAATATAAATCCATAGTTTGAACTTCGACTGATTTCTCTTGGTCTATTTTGCTAAGGACTTCAGTATCCTTAGTTCCCGGTTCATTTTCCTTTTCCAACATTTCTAATGGAATTGCTTCCAATCTCTTGTTCTTGTATTGTTTAAATTTTGGCAATTGCTGAGGATGAAGGCATAAGGCTACCAACTTCTGGACTATCTATTAATTATCGTTTGAATCAAATAAGTCATAAAACTCATCTTCTTCATGAAAAAAAGGCCTAATTTTAACTTGTGCAGTAAAATTATTGGCAACTTTAATTGGGTCATATTGTTTGTTTGAAATTGTAAACAATTTTAAACATTCAATTTGGTTGATCTCTAAAACTGCATGCTTGTGATTGTCTAAACCATAAATGCCACAATTAATTGGAAAGGAAGGCCATGCTGCTTTCTTAGCCTCTTTCAAAAATTTGGTTAGTCTATTGCCAACAGTTTGATATGCTACTTCTCTTGCGAGAATATTATCAGGAATATACAGGGGTAAAACGTGCAGCCAAGCTAAGCTCTCGAATACTCTGACATAGGTGAACAACTCTTCTCCAAACCATTTTACTATGGAGGAAAAATAAACTTGGGCCTCTTTGACAATTTGGGTGCTTTCTCATTAAAGACAACTTGAAAAAAATGGAGTATGACTCCATGGAAGAATTTATAAAAATGGTTCTCAAATTTTGATTCCCATAACATTCTATGAAATATATGAATGGATACAGGGTCCTGGGTAGTCCATTTCTAGCCCATGGCTAGAAAATACGAAGTGAAATAGATAGCATCCATGATATAAGCACTCATATAAAACGGGGGGACAATTTTGGACGAAATAAAGTGATTTTTCCTATATTTCAAAATTTGAGTAGCAATATTATTAGATAGAATGTTTCCCAATCCATAAAATAAGAGTCCACAACTGTTTCCAGGAGAGGAACCCATTCTACTAAATATCTGGTAGTGTCGGGCTGACCAAAAAGCTTAGACATCATGGTAGCAACAAAACAGTAGGGACTTGCAAGGGAGTCAGTAGAATACATACCCTTGTCATCATTCTTGTGCTTATTGGGATTACTTCTCCATTTCCTGATTGGATTTGATTTGAGCTCGTTCTTGCTGGCGAATTGCACCAAAAATTCCTTTTCATGGACCTTTTCAAGGTCTAGGATGTGGTACATCAGCTTCAGGTCTCCGAATTTGAAGGATCTAATCATCGTTCCTCTGCTAGTTAGAAAATTCTTGTTCCTAATGTTGAGGTTATCAATGATCCATATTACCATATCAATGTATGGAAAGATTTTAGGTCTAGTAATTCAATGTAGGAAATAATTAGCCACTTCTTCAATAGTAGCTTTTGTGGAATCAGAAGCATCGACAATAGCTTTCCTTTGAAATTTGCGAGGTTTCTCATCTTCAAACAGTTGTACATGGATTCCCATGTGGAGGATCCTCTTTCTGGTCCACATGTAGTGTCTATAAATAGAGGAAGCATATTTTTTATCTCAATTGCAGTGGGTGCATGGTTTACAGGGGCCATCTGTTTCTAATATTTCTTAAGAGCTTTAGAAATATCTAAAGAATTCTGATAATTTGGGCTCAACTACGAATAAATGAGAAATGATAAGTGGAAAGAGGGAACTTTGATTTTACAAATGCACAAGTACCATAGTAATAGAAGCAATTAAATGAATGAGACTTGGCACGCTACTAAGATATGAATTCAATGCTTCTTATATTCAAATCATTATGGAGGCATGGGAAACAAAACTATTAAGTTATGAAATTAATGGTTGATATGGGATGATGTGCCCATATAATTATTTCAACATTAAAACTAGATCTGTCATGTCGCAGTATTTTTTGTGTGTAAATCTTCATTTAAAATAGATTGCCTTAATTTTTTTGATTGCGATATCGCAATCACAATATTGGCAAAAATCGATGGAGTGCAAAGTGTTTGTGTTGTGAAAGTGTGGTGCGATTTGCAATAGACTATATCGCATCAGTGAATATGGTTGGGGGGTAGGGATTGATTATGATTATGGAAATGCAATGCAATGGAGTATATCGCATCATGCAAACATGGAGGGTGACAATAAGACCATCGGGGTAGAGTTACGAAATGAGAAATGCGATTTGCGATGGCCTACATGGAGGAAGTGGGTCCCGCAAGCTTTCCTTATAGGATTTTCTTGGAAAAAATTCCTTTTCCCTTTATAAATAACTTTTGTTTATACATATCGCATCACAATATTATTTCAGTGAATTTTTAGGAGTCACATGTGCTTCATTCTAGTATTGCGATTGCAATAATGAGATTTTTCTCCACTTGAGTGCTTTTAAGGCCAAAATTCAATGTTTTATCCCTTTTTTATTCCTATTTATATCTAATGAATCACTCCAAGGGTCTTATTTTTTTAACTCTAACATTTTTTAAAAAGGGTCCCCATTATTTTCTAAGGTAACTAATGATAAAATAATGGGGATTTTTGAATAGCACAACAATTGGCGATTCACTCGAAGAACCAGTTATCTCTGAAAAACAATTTCTTAGTATCTTTAAATAAGTAGAAATAATTTAAGGAAACAAAAATTGTTTTCAAAATGTTTAAATGAATAAAATTACTCTCAATATAAAATACTCATCTTTATTGCGAATCCTTCAGCAACCTTTTATAAATAAATATCTTCATTCCTCTATATCAATCATTATATAGTTTAAAAGATAAATTAAGTGTCTCTTTGTAACTTAGCCTTTTGATTTACTCCTTTTGGCATAAGTAGAGCCATTGCTGCTAGTAGGCATTCATAGGATCGGCAAGGTCACCTTTTATCCTTCAATGATTAAGTATCCCATTCATATATCATTACAATTCTTTGAGATAAATCCTTAATCATATAACTTATTTTTTCTTTTTCTTAAAAAGTCATTGTCCTAGCTTGATGACCAGAAAGTGACAATGCCATTCACTGGTTATAATTGAACTGAACAAGCTGCCTCATGATGAGACCCCTTGTCTTACAGTTTTAATAATCACGAGCCACTACCCTAGTTTGGTATGCAATAATGGTATTGTCAGATTAGTATTTACCTATAATCATGGTATGCTGGCTCGTGATGAAACCTATTATTCTTTTAAGTTTTTTTTTTTTGAATTCCACACTAAAAAAGCATTTTCAATGGATGGGGAGAATCATTGACTCCTTAAGAGTTTTCGATTAAAATTTAGAGTTAAATATTATTAGTAACAACATGTCTTTACTTTGCAAAGATGAACCTTTTTCTGATTGATGATAAAGTAAAATGGCTTTACAAATCATAGGCTTATAAAATTTCCATTTTTGATGAAAAAAGATTTCAAAGTTGTATAGTATTCATTCAACTTTTCAAGTTTCGTAGTTATTTCCTCAAAAATTTCTATTCTTCAAAAATAAACATAAAATAATTCATAGGTGTTGCGAAAAACCAAAGGTATGTAATCAAAATTTATTTTCCTAGAAATGTAAAAGTGTAGGTATAGTACATTTAGAATAAAATTTTCTTCTAAGAAAATAATTTTTTCGAAATTAGCCCATTGAAAGGGAGAAAATATTTTCTCCCTTGAAGATATTGTAACACGAAGGTTGATGGGCCAATTTGTTCTATAATTTGAAATGGTCCAAGCCACATTCTTTAGAATTTGGTATGATTATATTTTTCCTCGTGTACCTTGTCCCAGTTAAGTACGAGGTCTCCAACTTGTAATTTTTTTGGGGAAACTGTTTTGTAACCAGCTCCAGAAATAGAAGAAAAGAGATATCAACGCCTTAGAAATAAGCCACTTCGAGGGGGCAACCTCAAATACATTACATGAATGAAAAATTCTTGGATGATACAATTTACAAAACCTCCTTTCTATATATAGGAATCCATGTGGCCATAATGTAATCCTAGCCGACCTAACAATAATACTTTAAGGGCACAATAATGACAAAATGGGGGTTACAAGGGTACAATAATAACAATAAGGGGGTTACACTAATAAAATAAGGGACTATACTAGTAATATAGGGACCTAACATGCCCCTCTCCTTCAAAAAAGTGTTGTCCTCAACGCTTGAGTAGCTCTGGGTGCTTCTGTATAAAATTCTCATCCTCCCACGTAGAATCTTCAGTGGGTAAGTTCTTCCACTTGATGAGATACTCTGAAATTGATCGATTCCGTAGTTGTCGAGTTCTTGTTTCCATGACCGCTTCTGGTTCCAATATGATTTTTCCTTCCTCATCAGGTTCTGGCAATATTGTTTGAACTGGAAGATTTTCACCTATAACCTTCTTTAAGCATGAAACATGGAAAACTGGATGTACTCGCGAAGAAGCAGGAAGCTCCAATTTGTATGCCATAGTACCGATCTTTTGCAACACCTTGTAAGGACCATAGTACTTTGGCGATAATTTATTATCCTTCTTTGCTTGCTTGAGGGACATTTGTTTGTATGGTTGTAGCCGTAAAAATACCCAATCTCCTACATCAAAACTTCTCTCGCTACGATGTTGATCTGCCTGTTGTTTCATTCGATTTTGTGCCAAATTAAGGTTATCCTTTAAGAGTTGGAGAACTTCTTGCTGATGCTCGATGTGATCTTCCACTGCTTGAACCTTCGAATTTTCCCTTAAATATGATGTGATGGATGGTGGATGATATCCATAAAGTGCCATAAATGGGGTCATTTTTGCTGTGGTATGGAAGGAAGTGTTATACCACCATTCAGCAAGAGGTAACCACTTGACCCATTGTGTTTGTTTATCAGATACAAAACAAAAAAGATATCCTTCCAAACATTTATTTACTATCTCAGTTTGACCATCAGATTGAGGATGATAAGATGAGCTATGAGCTAATTGAGTAACCAAACAAGAAAATAACTTTGTCCAAAAATTTCCAGTAAAAATGGGATCTCTGTCGCTCACAATAACCCTTGGGCTTCCATGTAGCTTTTGAATTCTATCCATAAATGTAGTAGCAACTGTACTTGCTTTAAATGGATGAGATAATGCACAAAGTGTGCATACTTGGTAAGTCTATCAACTACCACCATGATGACACTCTTTCCTTCAGACTTAGGTAAACCTGTGATAAAATCCATTGAAATCTCCTCCCAACGTTGACTTGGAATGGATAAAGGTTGTAGAAGTCCGGGGGTCTTAATTGTTTCCACTTTATTCTGCTGGCAAACCAAACATTCCGCCACAAACTTTTGAATATCAGATTTAAGGCCATCCCAAAAAAATTCTTTCTTCACCCTATGGTAATTTTTTAAAAATCCCGAGTGTCCTCCTAAAGGAGAAGTGTGCAATTCCAGAAGAATCTTTTGTTTTAGTTGGGAATTCTTACAAAGATATAAGCGATCTTTGTACCATAAGGAATCATTTTTCCAACTAAATGTATCAGATGTACTAGGATCTTGCTGCAAATTTTGAATGAGTGTCCATACATCTTTTTCCTTATTCCATTCATCTCTTGCTTCAGTTATCCAATCTGGTTGGATAATAGAAATGGCACAAAGCAATGCTTCCACCTCTTCATTCTTTCTTGAGAGTGCATCTGCAACAACATTAAGCTTTCCTTTTTTGTAGATTATTTCAATGTCATAACCCAACATCTTTGTGACCCATTTTTGCTGCTCTTCTGAAGATAGTCTTTGTTCCAAAAAGTGTTTAAGACTATCATGATCAGTTTTTACCTTGAAGTGTCTTCCCATTAGGTAAGTTCTCAATTTCTTTAGTGCATGCAGTATTGCTAACATTTCCTTCTCATAAATAGGTTTCTGTAAATACTTTCCTTTGATTGGACGACTTTCAAAAGCAATGGGTCTTCCTTCCTGCATTAAAACTGCACCAATTCCATTTTCTGAGGCATCACATTCCACAATAAAGGTTTTTGTGAAGTCTGGTGTAGCTAAGACCGGTGCTAGGCACATTGCCTCTTTAAGACGTTCAAAGGCCTTAGTTGCTTCAGGAGTCCATGAAAATGCATCTTTCTTCAACAATGTTGTTAGAGGTGCTGCTATTCTCCCATAATTCTTAACAAACTTGCGATAATACCCTGTTAACCCGAGAAATCCTCGCAACTGCTTTATGGTTGTGGGGACTTTCCATTCCTTAATGGCTTTAATTTTGTTAGGCTCTACTTTAACACCCTCATGAGATACAATATGACCCAGATATTCCACCTCTTGTACTCCAAAGAAACATTTGGATTTTTTTGCATATAATTGTTTCTCCTGCAATATTTTGAGCACCCGGTCAACATGTTCAACATGATCCTTCCAAGACCTGTTGTAGATTAGTATATCATCAAAAAATACTAGCACAAATTTTCTAAGGAAGGATTTGAAAATGGAATTCATCAACCCTTGAAATGTAGAAGGTGCATTGGTAAGGCCAAAAGGCATGACCAAAAATTCATAATGACCCTCATGAGTTCGAAATGTTGTTTTTGGAATATCTTGAGTCTTCATTCTAATTTGATGATATCCTGAACGAAGATCTAACTTGGTAAAATAAATTGCTCCCTGTAATTCATCCAATAATTCATCAATCACAGGAATGGGAAATTTATCTTTAATGGTGAGCTTATTGAGCTCCCTATAATCTGGACACATTCACCATGATCCATCCTTCTTGTATACCAATACTACAGGAGCAGAGAAAGAACTTTGACTAGGTTGAATTATACCCGCCTCTAACATTTCTGCAATCATACGTTCAATTTAGCTCTTTTGGAAGTAAGGATATCTATAAGGCCTGATGTTTGGAGGAACACTTCCTGGAATCAAATGAATAGCATGATCATGATCACAAATAGGTGGGAGTCCTTTGGGAGTTTCAAACACCTTGGAATGATTGTCCAAGACTTGTTGGAGATCTGCAGAAATAGATGATTTTGATGTCGGAACTTCTGGTTAGCATAATTGTGCAATTCGCCTCGTTGTTCTTTATTTAGAAGCTTTTTCATGACATTAGAGCTTATTATCCTTCCTGGCTTCCCTTCAATACCCCGTAATTCGACTTCCTTTCCTTCTGAAAAAAATTTCAAGAAAAGTTCTTGAAAATTAAAAGCCACCGTCCCCAAAGATTGTAACCATTGTACTCCTAGTACAACATCAGCACCTCCCATAGGAATGGCAAGCATTGGACTAGTCAATACATATTCCCCCATGGTTAGCTTGATATTATGGCATTTTCCAGAGCAATTTATAGTTCCTCCATTTGCAACCATCACTTGACATTCTGGTGCTGGGTGTAGGAAACAATTTAATTCCTTGGCTACCTTATAATGAATAAAATTATGGGTGCTACCTGAATCAATCAACACTATTACCCTTTTCTTCTTTATATGTCCTTCTATCTTGAGAGTTTGAGGAGTGGTAATTCCTGCCAGTGCATTACACGATATGGTCGGATTCATTTCTTCCTCTTCTAGGGGTGGTTTCTGGTGTATATCCTCTTCTTGTTCATTTTCTTCTTCTTCTTCACAATCTATGTAAAATAATTTCTTCTCAGCACACTTATGACCTTTAGTGTATTTGCTATCACAAGTGTAGCAAAGCCCTTTTGCTCTTTTTTCTTCCAATTTTTGTGGTGTCAACCTTGTAGGTTGTGGAAATCTAGGCGTAGCAACACTTCCTTCTTTATAGAATTGAGTGGTAGGCTTCCTTGTCACCATAATTTTACATTCAACTTTTCTTGCCAACTTGAATGCCTTCTCCAATGAATCAGGTTCCAAAACACGAACTTCATGTTGGATGTTATCCTTTAGAGTACCTAAGAAGAGATCAATCCTGTGTTCCTCTGGAATATTAGCTACCCTTATATTCAATTTTTGGAAGTCCTCAATGTGCTGCCCCACTAAACCTTTTTGTTTGAGATTTATCAATTGGCTAAAGAAGGTGTTGCTCTTTGTATCCTCATAATGTGCTATCATTTCCTCCGTAAAAATTGACCAAGTGACAATTTTTTTACGGGAGCAAAGCCATCGATACCATACAAATGTATTTTTTCTAAATGTAAAGTTGCAATGCGTACCTTTTGTGTGTTTTGCACATTATGGAGATCAAAATATTGCTCCATCTGTAGTATCCATGTTATAGGATCCTTTCCATCAAACGTCCTCATATCCATTTTTGGAATATGGTGGTTCTTCCCGCCAACATTAGAGTTTATGAAATCACGATTAACATTTATTTTGTTCTCATAATGAGGTTCTTCTACTATATTTTCACCATTAGGAAACATTTCTTGTATCAACTTTGTCAAACCTTCGATGTCTGATTTTAGATCATTCTTCATATTTTCCATGTTGTCTTTCATGTCATCCATCTTAGCTTCCATGCCAGCTTCCATGCCATCCATCTTAGCTTCCACGCCTTTCTTCAAACCGTCCATCTTCACTTCCACACCTTTCTTCAAAACTTCCATTTCATTTTTTGTTTCTCTTTGCGAGAGTGAAATTTGTTGCACTTGCTCTTGTAATTTTGATAGATCATGTTGAAATTCTTCATCTTCATGAGTCATAGTAGAGCCTTCTGAAGGCTTAATGGGTGTTGAATTATTTTTACGGGGCATCTTTTAGAACCCAATACTGATATGTATTCTACAATATGCCCTTGGAATCAATTAAAATTTATTCTTCAAACAAGACTTATGCAATTCGGAAAAAAAAAATACACACCTTTTTCTTGCTTTTGAGGAGCTCGATATTGAAATTGGATTATCTCTGTTATTGCAGCACTTTAATATTTGAATTTCGGTACCAACGTAGCCCTCTGAATTATCTTTTGAATGCCATAGGTATGACCTGATTTGGATTCTCCAAGACAAATTTGTGTCCAATATCCCACAATGACCTAATTATGGACTGATTCAGTAGAGTGAACTTGTACGAATTTCTACGTGTCACTGTTTCATCCTTCAGATCTGAAATTGATAGCCAAGAAACTAAAATTCGTGTACTTGTGACCACTTTTTACGACACTCCAATCCGATGCTCAGAGAGAGAGTTATGAAGATTTTCCCACAATCACCTCTTTGAGATGAAATTCAGGAGCCTGAAAAAGCATTACCTTCCACAGATCATATCTCCAAAAATGTCGCGAACCAAGATCTGAAATTTTTTGAAGATTTTCCTTAGGATTTTGACTTCACACCCTACAAATTTCAGCTTCTGAAACTTCGTAGAAAAAAAATTATAGTGAAAATTCCACGATGACCTGTTTAGGAGCCTGAAAAATACCTAACTTCCACAAATCATATCTCCAAAAATATTTTGAACCAAGCTCTGAAATGTTTTGACAATGTTCCTCAAGAGTTCGGCTTCGCACCCTAAAAATTTCAGCTTCTGAAATTTCGTCAAAAAAAAGTTATAGCGAAAATTCCAGGATGACCTGTTTGGAGCAGCGAAACCCTAGAATCCAAAGCTCTGATACCAAATGTTGTGTAACCAGCTCCAGAAATAGAATAAAATAGATATCAATGCCTTAGAAATAAGCCACTTCGAGGGGGAAACCTCCAATACATTACATGAATGAACAATTCTTGAATGATACAATTTACAAAACCTCCTTTCTATATATAGGATTCCATGTGGCCATAATGTAATCCTAGCCGACCTAACAATAATAATTTAAGGGCACAATAATAACAAAATGGGGGTTACAAGGGTACAATAATAACAATAAGGGGTTTACACTAATAAAATAAGGGACTATACTAGTAATATAGGGACCTAACAGAAACAAAATTTGCATCAAAATAATTTTTCACTATCTGCGGATGTCGAGCATGAGTTATTCTGGATTTTTCTCTTTCCTCTTCCATTTTAAGGATCTAAGACATTCTTAATTGTAGGGAAGAAGAAGGTACTTCGTCAATAAATTGAACTAGGGCTAATGAAGGAAGAGCTAAATTTGATGGAATTACAAATTCTTTCCCATAAAATAGATTGAATGGAGAAGTTCCTATAGAGGCCTTCTAAATGATTCTATCTACCCATAGTGCAAATTTTAAATACCTATGCCAATTTTTCTGGCTCTGATCAATAGTCCTTTTTATGATTCTTATGATATTTTTATTGGTTGATTCTACCAAACCATTCTCTTGGGGATAGTAGTTAGCAGAGTATTTAAGCTTGAAACCTCTTTTGAGAGAAAATTCATTCATAATATTTCCCTAAAAATAAAATTCTTTATCAAACATAAGTGAATTGGGTAAGCCAAACTTGGTAATAATGAATTGATCAATAAATTCCATAATTTCTTCAGAGTTAGCTACCGTTAGTGGAAAAACTTCCACCCATTTAGTAAAATAATTTGTTGTAGTGAGAATGTATTTATGTTGTTTGAATGAGTTAGGAAAAATATCACCTATGATATCCAATCCCCATTTCTCAAAAGATTGCTTAATGTTGACTGGATGCAAGGACAAGGATAGTTTTCTTTGTCTTCCAGCAACAATTTGACATGTTTTGCATTTTCTCACATATTCAGGAGCATCTTTAAACAAAGTGGGCCAGTAATATCGTACATGAATGATATTATGTGCGGTGCTATCTCCACCGAAATGTCCACCTGTAGGTCCATCATGGAGTTCCTGCAAAACCCTTTGTACTTCAGATTTATCAAGGCATCTTAATAGTACAGATTCATAGTTATTTCTAAAGAAAACATTGTCTATGATCTGATATTGACTAGATTTCAATCTTAAAGCTCTTTTTATTTTGTAATTGAGTTCTGTAGGAGCATATCCATTTTTCAAATAAAAGATAAGATCAGAATATTATGATTCAGAGTCTTTCAGGCTTACCTCAACAATGTGTACATTTTTACCTAACTCTTCATCATCTGATATGTTGGATGATCTAGATAGTAATCTGTAAAAACCTTTCCCTCTTATGATTTTGGCTGGTCTTATTTCAATGTCATATTCTTGTAGAGCAGCTACCAAATTTTCTCTCTTTTCTCCTTTTTCCTTTTGAGTAAGTAGTTTTCTTACTATTGAAAATGGAACCATTACCTTGGTGTGTGTTTTAAGGAGAAAATTTTTAAAGTAATTTAAATATTTGTCAACAAAAAATGCATATTTTTCCACTTCTAAATAATTTAGTTCAACACCTTGAAGATTTGAACTAAAGAAAGAAATGGGTGCTTCAATCTTTTGATAATTGATTTGTGTTAACACAACACAATAAGATGTTTCAGATGCAAAAGTATATAAAATGAAATGATTATAAAAATCTAGGGTAGTCAAAGAAGGAGAATTGATGATGGCTTGCTTCATTAGATCAAAAGCTTCTCTTTCCTTATGTCCCCATTTGAAGAGTGCATTTTTCTTAATCACTACTTGCAATGGTAAAAAAAATTGTGAAAAATTTGGAACAAATATTTTGAAAAAAAATATTTTTCCTAAAAAGGACTGCATGGATTTTTTGTTATGGGGATGAGAGAGTTCGAAAATTCCCTTTTATCCTTTCTGGATCAATGCAAATGCCTTCTTTTGAGATAATAAATCCTAAAATTTTGCCTTCACTTAAAGCAAGATAATACTTTTTGGGATTTAAATAAATTCCATATTTCAAATAACGTTCAAGGATTTTCTTCAGATCATGACAGTGGTCACTTATTTTCTTGGAGTAAATGGTTATATCATCTAAATATACAACCAAAATTTTATTTATCAATCCTCTAAAAGCTATGTCCATTCCTCTTTGAAAACTTTCTCCTGCATTGATTAGACCAAAGGGAATTTTATGATAGGCATAATTGCCCCATTTAGTTCTAAATGTTATATTTAATCTATCTTTAGGATGGACCAATACTTGATTGTAGCCTGAAAATCCATCAAGGAAAGACATTAATTCAAAACAAACAACTGGTTGAAAATTTTATTCCATCGGTGGTGATGGGAAATTGTCTTTTAAGAAAGCTTTGTTTAAGTTCCTAAAATCAATACAAATACTAATATTGCCATTATTTTTCCTAATAGCGACTAGGTTTGAGACCCACTTTGAATGCCTAACAGGGAAGATAATATTGGCCTTAAGGAGTTTATTGAGTTCACTGTTGATTTGACTTTCAAGATCAGGTTGAATTTTGCTTAACTTTTGTTGTATAGGGTTTTTATTGGATATCATTGGGATAGTATACTATATGATGGAAGTATCATAAGTTTTGAGATCTTCATATTTCCATGTGAAGAAATTATTGTATTTCTTCAGTAAGTGAATGAAGGCTAATATTTCATCAAAGGAAAGACCAAGTCCTAAGTTAATGTGCTGAGGATTAATATATATGCCAAGATTTACTAGTTCAAACCTCAAAGTTGAACTTTGTAGCTTAGAATTAGTAACCTTTCTAAATCTATCTTTGAGATCATAAAGATCTTCAAGTTTAACCAAAGACTTAGGTATGCCATTTTATTCAGGTTTTTGTTTCAATTACCTTTCATGTTCACATTCATAAATTAATTTATCATCATATGATACTTCTGATGTAAGAAAAGTTATAACATCATCATCATCATTGAATACTCTCCAATTAGTCATATTATCAAGAATATATGGGCAAAAAATCAACTCTATAGAAAATCTATGTGGACTATAATCTTCCGAAGGAATAAGTGTTAGCGTAAATTATTAACACAAGTGTACGAAAAGAGATTAGTTTATCTATGTGTGAAAAACATACCTAACAACAAAGATGGCTACTTAACTTCCTTAGATCCACAATATATGGTCGAAACAAATGCAAGAAAAACCTAGATCTATGCAGTAAAAGAAGTTAAACAGTAATAAGAAATAAGAGTTTCTCCAAATATCCAATGGAAAAGACAAGATATATAAATAATTATATGTATTAACACCTAGGAAGGGGAAAAATAATGATGTTACCAGTCCCCCTCAAAGGGATGGATTATTTGTTGTCCTCGACGCTTCAGATCAAGATTTTTCTCTCTCTCAATGGTGTAGTAAACCCAAGACGTGTTGAACTCTATAGGAGCTCAAGAAGCAAAATAGTAATAAAAAACGATCAATAGTATGACTATGAAAAAGGATCAAAGGTAAATAATGAATGGAAAACCCTCCTATTTATAACAAAATATTGAGTTATCCTTAATGGTGCATAATAAAATATTATTAACCAATATCTAGATGTAACTGCTTGGAATATTTTATTATATTTTGTTGGAGGGAAAATGAATTTAAATTGGTTAAATCCCTTTATTTAGAAATACTAACTAGATAAATGATTTATTTATCATTTCAAGGATGGGATTAAGGAATAATTTAACAAATAATGATTTATTTTATTATTCCTAAATGATTTAGTCAAATTTAATAAGGAATATTAATTAAATAATGATTTAATTAATTATTCCTAGAGAATAATAAGATAAATAGTGAGTTATCTAATTATTTCTCATTAATTGGGTTAAATATGACCAAGAAAATTATTTAAACAATAGTTTAATTAATTATTCCTAGAGGAAAATAAAATAAATAAGGATTTATTTAATTATTCCTCATGGGGTTTCCTATTTGAACCATGAATAAATTAATAAAATATGGTTTATAAAATTATTTCTTATAGGGAAAGAAATTTTAGTATAGTAAAATTGGTCTTACATGTTGTACTTAGAACCATCTAATTGTAAATGGTTAGCTGACCAAAAATTGGTGTAACATATTCCCCCCCAACATACGAGCCTTAGGAGCTAATCGTATGAACTAAGTATGTTGTAAGAACATAATCACTAGACACTAAAGGGGAGTGAAAGAGAGAGAGATACATAGACAGAGTGAAGTGAGAGAGGACCATAACCTTAGGGGGTGAGACCTACAAATTATTTAAGTCTCCTTTAATGTTTGGGTACCTATTTTCAGTGAGGCAGGGGAGGCATACCTATACCCGCCGAGATGGAAAAGTACAAAGAATAATGGTGCACCCAGCAAAATGGGACTGAGCTATAATTTACATGATAAATGGTACATGACATGCTAGCATAAAATGGACCAGACAAAAATATAATGGATCCCAAATACATACTGCGCCTGGGAAAACAACCATCACTAAATACAATAATATCTGAGTACATGAGATATAATTACAACCAAAGAAGCCCTAATAAACAAGAAAGGGCTCTAAAAATATGGATGGATCATCTGAGTGATACATGCATGCTATAGGCACTGCAAGCAGTTGGAATCGAACCCATCAAATCTGCGGAGCTACATCTGAGGATGTAGCATAAAATGAGGTCATCTGGGCATGTGGGGGGATACCTGAAGGGCCACCCCCTCATGAGGTTTGAAACATCTCACACACACCCAGGAATCACTGGAGAAATCTATTGGATCTCCGAACTATCAAGTATACGAACCTCGATCATGCCGAAGTGGAGCGGATGAGAAACAACCAAGTCAAAGGGAAATGAGGAGTCTGTTTGCTTGATCTGAGGCATCGAAAAAGAATGGGAGCTAGAACCAAGGTACACCGCCCTCTAGACCTATATTCTAGAATGAATTTGTTGATGTCGACAAAAGGAGGTCTGCCATAGGTGAGGCAACGAGGGTCCTCAACTAAGGCACAATGGATCATAGTAGAGTGACTGATGGACTGAAACCAGGGATGATGATGGAATAGGGGATACTAAGTAGCAAATGGATGAATTCCCTTCTCAGAGCATATAAAGCATGGATGACCTAGCAACGACTAACTCGACCCCTGAGGGGATGGGGGACAGTGTGACCAGAGGCCAAAATGGGCTACATGTAATATTCCCAAATGGGAAAAGCAGAAATATAGTGCATAAACATGGAAATAGTAGTGTATATCAATTCATAAATGTGGGAGACCAATATCGAGTCTTCTTATTTATCATAATAGTAGCAAACATGTACAAAATAATGGGCCACAAACCATACAACATGAAAGAATAAGCCTCCAATAGATAAATCCCTCAAGAAATAGGTGTTGCTACTATATCAAAATGTCGAAGACACTGTTACAGTGCAGTCATAAGAGAATTGCTAAAAAAAATGAACATACAAAAGATAAATGGCTGATATATGCCTCAAATATAATGTACAATGAAGATCAAGGCTCTATACAACCTCCAACAAAGAACCCAAGAGGGTTTTCAGAAATACACCAATATACAATAAATGAATCAAAGCCCTAGGGCTAAAAATAAACTACAACAATAAAACTAGAAAGATGTGGCTGACCTGATATTCCAAAGAATGTAGCCTCCTCCAATGGATCCTCTAGATGAAAGGCTGATCCCTTCACTAGAAAACCTCCTCTCCAAATGGTGTACTGAAACCACCCCTACAACTCCTGCCTGAAATAGCATAGTCCAAGACATAAATTGTGCTGTAGGGGTAAATGATAAAGTGGCCTGATGCCAAATGCTGCAATAAGGCTCAAGGGACTTCCTCACTAGCCTCCCAATGGAAGGAAACCTTCCTCCACTGAAAAACAGGTCATAAATCACCCAAATTTATTCTCTACTGCTACACCCTGCAACTCAGCACATCTCTCAATAGAAACTGCACTGTAGAATAAAGGTGGAGCTTGGACTGATGCCTGAATGTGGAAATACAGTTCAAATACTCTTCCAGAGTGGGCACTAGAAGTCACTCAAGGATAGTGGTGGGATTCCCGCTTGGGAACACCCTATGCTAAACAACACTGCAATCTTAGCTAAACAACTGAAGAGAGAAACAAGTCTAAACTGACCATAAAATCCAAATATAAAAACATAACATGATCATCTATGCATCGTCTTCCTTATATAAGTGGTGAGTTTCCTCACCCTTAGCCCCACTCATTAAATCCACTATCTCCATGCATGAGAACTCCCTCCAAATCTGCGTTGTCCCTCAATAAATGTACACTCCTCCATAACAACGCTATTGATTTGGTCAAAGTTGACCCAGTCTTCATGCTACAGCCCCTTTTCAAACACAAGGGTGCTTAATCAAGCTGCTAAGATAACCTCCTTTCAGATTAGGAGTGATTTTATTCCTACTAAGGAGATTTTTGGGTCTCCATACCCTCTTATTTAGCAAATTAAGAAGTCAAAGAAAAAATTAATATTCCAACTAGCTCATGGCTAATTGGGAATATTACAGTCCTCCCCTCCCAAATGTTGCTTGTCTTCAAGCAACTGAAAAGTTGAGTGCTGCAACTCTTCTCCTCCTACATTGGTGACACCTCCATGTGATAATCTCTCCTCATAAGCCAAGTGTCTCCCAAATTATGATGACCTTCCCCAAAGTAACCAACCACTTCACACCCAATATCACATTGGTGTTAGGTATGTAAATAAAAAATAAGTG
Source organism: Pinus albicaulis (assembly GCA_034641835.2). NCBI lineage: Eukaryota > Viridiplantae > Streptophyta > Pinopsida > Pinales > Pinaceae > Pinus > Pinus albicaulis. The sequence continues at coordinate 141,630,188 of CM076571.1, forward strand.
ATCAGTCAATGTATATGTCCCCATGGTGACAGATAAAGATGGAACATAATGCATGCACTACATAGTTCTATCTCCCGGGACCAAAACAGAAAATACCTCAAAATCATCAGTGGGCATTGCCCTCCTCTGCACTAGTTGGGCATCAATAAAGTTGTGGGTAGCCCCACTGTCAATCAAAACTAAAACCCTCTGATCTAAGATGGAACCTGGAACCCTCAAGGTCAAGTACTTGGGCACTCCTCTCAATGATGCAAGGGCCCCTCCAACTGGAGCAAATGCTCCATTCCCACCTCTTGGTGGTGGTTGATTCTCTCCTGCTATCCCAGCACTATGACCCCCTTTTGGTTCCTCTTCTTCTTCCTCCTCATCATTTGAAAATACCTCTATATAGTGTGCCTTTCCTGCTACACATCTATGTTCGGGTTCCCATGATTCTTGGCATGTGAAGCATAGCTTCCTCCTCCTCAAATATCTTCAGACATCGTCACTAAGAGGTATTTTTTTTGGCTCTCCTTTGAAATAGAAGCCTTATCATCTTTTCCTTTGGATGGAAAAGTGGGATTTTGCCAAAATTTTGCCTTTGATTTTGGCAAGGCATCTTGTAGATCTCTAGCCCTTTCAATGGCATCTTGAAGGGTAGTGGGTTTGGTAGACTTAACCAAAAAATGAAGAGGTTCTGCTAACCCATCAATAAACATATAGACCCTTCTTGCTGCAGATAAATAAGGAACCATAACATAAAGCTTTAGAAATTCAAAAATATAAGTTTATGGATTACCTGATTGTTTGAGCTTTGCTAGCCCCATGAAAGGTGCCTCCAGGTCTCTTCGATCAAACCTCTCGACCAACCTCCTTCTAAAATCTGAATATGCAGTCACATTGGCATGACCCAATGTAGACAAGCCATGAAACCACCAATCATGTGCCTCACCCTCAAGGTGCAGCGTTGATATCTTGATGGTCTACATATCTGGTACTTGGTTTAGCCTGAAGTAGATGTCTAGCTTCTCCACCCATGATTTGGCAGTGCATTTTGATGACCCATCAAAGTTGGGTAAGAAAAATCTGCCCATAGTCTGGTGTAGATCATGATTCTGTATGAATCCTCCACCTATATTGCGATGTCTAGGTCTCCTATTGTCCTTGATATGAAAATATTCTTGAAAACTCAAGTGATCCTTGAATCTGTGAGATTGAGACTCATACTCCATGAAATAGTCTTCAAGAGTTTCTTGTTCTTGAAACCCTCCATTTCCCACTACTAAGAATGTAGGAATTGTAGAGCGTTGGGAAACTTGCTACTGCTTCACTGGTTGATTACTCCAGTGATGAGAAACGCCAAAGCCTTCACCATGTAGAAACCATTTAGGGGATTCCTTGTGTCTATCCATCCAAATCTCCTTTATTTCTCTTGCAATGTCTTGCATAGTTCAAAGAAGAAGCTTTGGATACTCCTTCTGATAAAGGAGTTTTACCCTTGTCTTTCTTATCATCTATATAATCATACTTCTGGTTTCTTCTTATGAGATACATCTTCTCTCTATCTATGAGAGGATCTCCTTCTTCTGATGACATATTGGCTTAAGATGCACAGGCTGAGCCAAGATTATGCTCTGATACCACTATAATATTCCCAAATGGGAAAAGAAGGAATATAGTGAATAAACATGGAAATAACAGTGTAGATCAATGGATAAGTGTGAGAGAAAAATATGTAAAAAATAATGGGCCAAAAACCATATAACATGAAAGAATAAGCCTCCAATAGATAAATCCCTCAAGAAAGAGGTTCTGCTACTATATAAAAATGTCAGAGACACTGCTACAACGCAGTCATAAGAGCACTGCTATAGAAAATGAACATACAAAAGATAAATTGATGATATATGCCTCAAAGATAATGTACAATGAAGATCAAGGCTCTATACAACCTCCAACAAAGAACCCACGAGGGTTTTCAGAAATACACCAATACACAAGAAATAAATCAAAGCGCTAGGGCTGACGATTAATTGCAACAATAAAACTGGAAAGATGTGTTTGATATGATATGCCAAAGCATGTAGCCTCCTCCAATGGATACTCAGGATGAAAGGATGATCCCTTCACTAGAAAATCTCCTCTCCAAATGGTGCACTGAAACCACCCCTGCAACTCCTCCCTAAAATAACACAGTCCAAGACAAAAACTACGATGTAGGGGTAAATGATAAAGTGGCTTGATGCCAAATGCTGTAATAAGGCTCAAGGGCCTTCCTCACTAGCCTCCCAATGGAAGGAAAATTTCTTCCACTGAAAACCAGGTCGGAAATCTCTCAAATGTATTCTCCACTGCTGCACCCTACAACTCAGCACATCTCTCAAAAGAAACTACGCTGTAGAATAAAGATGGAGCTTGGCCTGATGCCTAAATGTGGAAATATAGTGCAAATACTCTTCCTGAGCGAGCACTAGAAGTCCCTTAAGGATAGAGGTGGGATTCCCACTTGGGAACACTCTGTGCTAAACAAAACTGCAATCTTAGCTAAATAGTTGAAGAGAGAAAAAAGTCTAAACAGACCAAAAAATCCAAATATCAAAACATAACATGATCATCTATGCCTACCATCCTCTTCCTTATATAGGTGGTGAGCTTCCTCACCCTTGGCCCCACTCATTAAAGCCACTATCTCCATGCATGATATCTCCCTTCAAAACTGCGTTGTCCCTCAATAAATGTCCACTCCTCCATAACAACGCTATTGATTTGGTCAAAGTTGACACAGTCTTCATGTTCCAGCCCCTTTTAACACACAAGGGTGCTTAATCAAGCTGCTAAGATGACCTTCTTTCACATTAGAAGTGATTTTATTCCTACTAAGGATATTTATGGGTCTCCATACTTTCTTATTTAGAAAATTAAGAAGCCAAAGAAAAAATTAATATTCCAACTAGCTCATGGCTAATTGGGAATATTACACTACATGAGAGAGGGACAAGGAAAAAATGGATGAAATACTATAACAGGAGGCAAAGGGACTCAGGACAGACTCAATGAATGCAATGGTGACTCAACTCGGATGCTTTGATCAAGGCAACTCGATGATGCTTCCACACAAAATAATCCCAATGGGGACCATAATAACATGAGAAAAAGATGGTTACTCATGAAGAAAATCGACACACGCATTGACAAGTATGAAGGAAAAGTGGTGTCTCATGTACAAGTGGTGCAAGTGCAGAAATTCAATTTTGAGAGGCGGCGAAGTGACCCTTCTTGGAAAAAGGTCTTCTGGGTGAAGTATCAAATCACCAAAAACAAAAGGATATCCATTTTAGAGCTCATTGAGATATTTCCAATGGTGCTGATGGTTCATCAAATAGATCTACATTTGGAGAAAGAAAAATTAGGGTTTCTCTTTTAATAGGGCGATTTCGCTCCAATTTGGTTCATTTTCTATTGGAGCTGTGGTGAACATGGAGAGGAGGAGAAGGCCCTAAATATTGCGGCCTTCATAGTGGACAAGACGACCGTTGGAATCGAGATCTGTCAGTTGCAGGTAGGTGGCCTAATCTTACTCTTCATTTTCAATGGATTAGAATTTTTTATTAGGTGCCCAGAGCCTGGGAACAACACTCTGCCCTTCCTCATGGCTGACTCACACTTCCTAGGCCCTGTTCTATGAGATGGGTCCTAGTTTTTAGAGAGAAAAACTGCGACCTTGTAGGTATAGGGCTCGGAAAATGCGAGCTGCCAAAAAGTTGGGTTCTGTCCTGTTTTTGGTTGGGAACTGGGGCTTGCTGGTTTTGATGCAGTTTTTCTTCCTCTTACTAAAAAATATGTTGGGTTTGTGCAAGTATGGAAGAGTTAAAGATCAATTCAAGAGAGAGATATTTGGATGCACTTCATTCTGAGATCCAAGGGGATCAGGTGGTCAGAGGCACACTAACGAGGTATAGGGTTCTCAAGTTGGTTGAGAACCCATTGATGAGGGTACGGGAGCCCTTGCTATAGAGGATAGTCAGATACTAGGACCCATACCTGGAGGTATTTTTATTGCAGGGGCACCAGATCGAGTTGAATATTCAGGAAATCTATTTCTTGACCAGTCTCCTGCCACTCGGGGCGGTGGGAAATATCCAAATAGTATTACTGTGGCGCTGGAACATATCAGAGTTCGCGAAATGCCACTAATGACTAGATGTCCATGTCAAGGGCATGGCTATACTGATCGGTGATCCAGAGAGGCTAGAGACTTGAGCTATCTCTGCAGCATTACTGTGGATCCTGGGCAACCAAGAATTCCACCACATCACCGGAGGGAAGACGATGTTGGCTGAGAGTGTACAAAGTGCGATGAGTGAACCACAAATGTGATTTTGGTACAGTGTTGTGCTCATTATTCTTCGAGAATATCCCCACACTTTGGGCTCATGTACAGATCGAGGTTGGGGGCCCGCGAGAGACCAAGATGCGCCACTAGGAGAAGATACTATGGAGAGGAGGAGGCGGGGGAGTCAGACAAGTGTTCCGACCCGAGTTATTCACACATTGGGATCAGATGCCAGTGTATATAAATGACTAACCATACAATGGGATGAACTATCAGGGGGAACCAGACTTACCACTTCCGCCCGGTCGAGCATGGGGACCAGATGGTAAGTGACAAGTTCTTATATTTTATGGTGCATTTAAAGTTTTAGAATTATGTATGTGGTACTGATTCATTACTTTTGGTATGCAGATATAGCACCGATGAACCTGTTAGCACTCTAGTAAATTCTTAAGTTGTGGAATTTTGGTTTTTAGTCAAAGAATACTAGAGGTAACCACAAACCTACTTCAAACTCTAGGATCTAGCCTTCCTAAGGTTCATAGAGGGCTCTCTCTTTCAAGTTTAACTTTGTTTTAATTTGTGAATATTAGGCTAGTTATTAAAGTGTAGATTTGGTTTTGTTTTGTTGGATTTGGTGGGAAAATTTCACTTGGAGGGTAGATAGAGGGAAATCTACTTGTCCATTGGGCTATGGAGTCTAAGTCAAGCTAACAGAACTGGGATCGAGGCCTAAAAGGTCAAATGTCTGCAGGGCAAGGTAGATAACCCTAGGATACCTTGGGGAAGTTGGTTTTTGAGATGGTATGATCGGGATAAAGGGCACTTAAGAATCCTTAAATCTGGAAAAGGGAAGAATAGGATAGAGGTAAAACAGGAGAGGGAGCAATTAATAATTCCCTACACCAGAAATCAGAAGAAAACAAAGAAATGATAACTAGTTAAAAATAGGGTGCTATTACATGTCGTGTAGTAATACTTCTAGTTATACATTCAGATTTAGAATTAAAGCACAGATGTATGCATGAAACAAAAGAAGACAACAATGACAAGTTTAAGAGAGTACTTCACTCCAGATAGCTTATCACAGGGATTCTGAAGTATGATGCGAAATAGGTGATCCAGTCTGCTACCCAAAATTGAAATCCAAAGCCTTCAAGTCAACAAAATATCTATACTAATCTCCAGAAATTTTATTCCACACCAAAATACTTCAAAGAGTGAAGTATTTATATATAATGTTTTACAAAATATCCTAGATGACTTCTAGGAATTAATTTAGGAAAATTAAATATCTTACAACAATAATAGTGACAACTTGCTCAACAAATTAGCAAGCTATCCTATTTTATTCAAAATAAATAGAAATTGTTTTAAGATAAGAAGCAGCTGGCTGCTTATGTGTCCTCTTTGCTGACTTTTTAGATATTTTCAGAATCTAACTTGCCTTCAGTGATACTCTTTCTCGCTGATACTCTTTATCACTTATACTCTTTCACTTCAGATACTCCTTACCTTCAATAAAACTGCTTTCTGCTGTAAAATCGGTTTTAACAGTGAAATCAGCAAACACATTTTTTCTTCTTCATTTATTTTCCTTTCATTATTCATAGAAAATTAGTCAATGCTTTCCACTCCTAATTTTTAGGAATTATAATATTCTTGAGTTTCCTAAAATTCTCATCAGCCTCAGTGTACCTAGAAAATATGGTCTTGATGACAAATAAATGCTTGATCTCATACTGCAAATAAAACAAATCTTTAAAACTTTTTAACAATACTTTTCCTGTGGGAATACCTTAACCTGTTGGCTTGTTCACCTGCTCCTTGGCATGTTCTCTTATCTTTTTGTCATAATCGTTCCAAGGAATTAACTTATCATTGATAACCATGATATCAGGGAGTCCCTTTTGCCTTAAATTGGTGAATTTAACGATGAATCTAGTGATAGAAGTGTTCATTCCTTCACACTTCTCTTCAAGCTTCCTCATAAAATTTCTTTTGGTGGTTACTTTCCTAATTTCTAGGATAGTAGCTGTCCTGTCATTGATTTTCAATTCTTCAAGTTCCTGTTTGTTCTTGCTGTTGAGGAAATTTATTAACCTTACTACCTATTCTAGTTTATCTACTAAATCAGCTTGTATCTTCTGGATCTCTACCTGGGCTACCAATAGTAACTCTCTCTGTTAAAAAATTACCTGAATTGAAGGCCAAACATCATGGATGGCTTCAATTACATTATTCCATAGGTAATTTTTAATATATGATATCTGATCCTTGAGAGTTAATTCTTTTTGGAGCTTCTTTACCTTTTCACTCAATCTGTGGGCATTTTTCTCATGTATTTTAGCGTCTATCTGAGCTGATTTTTTTGTCTTCTCAAGATTTCCAATTATCTTAGTCAATATATTTATTTCATTGGTCTTCAAGGACATCTCCTCCATTTCTTTTACTAGTTGTCTGCTTTGATCTGTAGGTGGCAATACTATTGTAGAGGATTCAGTTAGTGAAGTTGTTGAAGAAGTCACTGGCACTGTAGTGGCCAGTAGCTCTTTGGGTGCCAAATTTTCTCCCAAAGTAGAAGGCACTGCTGCTGTGATGACTGGGATGACAGTGGAAATCACTAGTTCTTTAACTATCTCTTTTTCTTGGACAACTTGGTCCATTTGTACTTCCATTTCCTTGATTTGAGGTTTCAGTTGAAGTATCAAGCTCATCATTTCATCTTTTTCCTTTTGATCTTGTAATACTTCCTTTGTTTGAGGAAGCTTGAGCTATTTCATCAAGGCAGCTATGTCCTCATTTTTATTTTTAACTAATGTTTCTGCTGTTTTGATGTTTGTAGGATCATATCCTACTTGCAATACTAACTCTTCTAAGGCCTTTATCCTTAGATCCTTTGCATATAATGAAGTTTTATCCATCTTCATTTGCTCTTGCATATTAGAGATGGTATTTTGAAGCCTATTAGCACTCATAGCTTTTTTTGTGACTGTGGAATAGAGCATCTCTGAGGTTTTCCTGTGAAACTCAATCTGATCCAATTCATGGATTTTGTCTGTAGCCACTTCCATATCAACCTTTTCATAGTTATCCATTGTCTTTAGCACTAGTATTGTGGGCTTTAAAACTGACATAATCAAATTTTAAGTTGAATAATCAAATGCCGATAGGAATCAGTTTTGGTTACCTAGCTTTTGCTTCAAAAAATGAGAATATATTTCGGTTTTGATTTCCTCATTCTTCAATTTGATTTTCTTGTATTTTTCCTTAATATCCAAATCCTTCTCCTGAGCTGAATGTGAGGAATAAGCCTCCATACTTTGTTTCCTTTCCATTATCTATGCATCTTCATTATTCAATTGTTCTTGATTCTAATTTGGCTCACTGATGATTACAGTGGCTACATTGGTCTCTGTCTGTGCAGTGTTGGTATTCAAGGGTTGTGTTTCCTCAACATCTATTGTTACTTTACCTTTAGCTGTTGTATCCAATTTTTGCCTCTTATTGTAAATGATTTTAAACTTTGTCTCTGTCGTAGTCTTTGCAGTATAAGCTCCTTCTTCTCTGATTCTCTTAGTGGATGTCCCTAGCTGTTTGGAAATTTCCAAAGGGTAACTAGTATTCCTTTTTATTAGTACCCTTAGTTTACTTAAGATCACTTGTGGATCATAATTCCATGGGAAGCTTTCTTCTAATTTGTATTCCAGTAGTTGACTTGCTACTTCCTTTTCTACATCTCTTTGATTACATATGAAAGACCCAATTTGATTTTTGAGTTTAAATTGGGTCTTTTTCTTGGCTTCCATGAAATTAATTGAATCTGAATTCATTATATGCCTAATGTACTCTAAGGCAAAGATCCTCATTGATGGATGCTTTGGTAACTTGTAAGGAAACAAGTTAGAACCAAAAACTATGATTTCAGTGAATTTCTCATACAAATACCAATCAGCCACTTTGCTCTGGAGGGTTTAATTTGGGAATTTCAAGATGCAGAGCCATGAAAGTTTGGAAAATCATAAATCTTTTAGGAAATTATAAGTAATGTATAAATTAGTGAGGGCTTCAATAGACAATGGAACTGCTTCAGGGTCTGGTTGAAGCTGCAACATTTCGTTTATTGACTCTGCAGTGATGGTAAATACGCCCTCTATATTTGCATTCAAAATAGTTCTTTGTTCAGGAATGTAGTACTGGTGACATAGTCTGATAATTTCTTGACAAGGGTGAGTCAGGGGAACTACATACTTGGGAAAATTGGATTCCCAAATATGAACTTATTCTTGATCATCTAGAGATTTTTCAAAACACCAGTTGTGGATATCTAACAAATTGAACTGAACTATAGTATCAGCTATTTTGTAGTCAATATCAACAAGGATAATATGTCCAATATCAACACTTGGGGGCTGTAATGAATTGACTACAGTTGCAGTATTTAGAGTCAAGGTAGGGGTAGGCTTAGGAGTTTTAGAACCCTCAGACTTGTTTACACTCTTGTGTAGAGAAGTTTTCCAGTTTAATCGCATCCATTTTTGTTGATTTCCGACGTTTCGAACCCAGCCAACGGGGTTCATCATCAGGGAAAGATCTATGGTTACACTCTGTTTTTTAGGCATTTTGTTTGGCTTCTGCAAGTTTAAAATGTTTGCAGAGGAAATTTTACTATAATAGAGGCTTGATTAGGAAAATTCAGCAAACTATAATATATTTTTGGATTTTAAGCTCAATTAGGTCTCTCAAATGAAGTTTCGAGGCTAAAAACTGGTCTAAAACAGAAAACAAGGGTTTTCTAAGTTCTTGACTGCAAAATGGGCTAAAAATATATTAAAAAACGATTTTCATAAGATATAGGGCACCTGCAAAGGATTTTCGGCCTTTAGAGCTTGAAATTGATAATTAAAACTGTGAAAAACTGATAAATTTTCTTAAAAATGGTGCACAACGGAATCTAGGGTTTCTGGGAAAATTTTTCCAGGGTTTGGCCTGTTTCTGGGGCTTTTGGGCAATTCAATTTCTTGATTTCTTAACTCTAGAATGATTTTCTTTCTTTTAAGAGGTTTTTAAATTTGACTGCAGGCTGAATTCTGACAAAAATACCTGTTTTGACATAGGTATCGGTTTTAACAGGGTTTCTTTAATCTCTGGTTGAATTGATAGCTTCAATGGTTGAACTGGAGCGATATAGCTCCTCAATAGTATTTTACAGGCTTCTTTGGTGAATTTAGGAAGTAACCTGGGCGTTAAAATGGCTAACAGGGGCTTTTTGCGGCTTTACAGAGTCGAGAGAGAAAAAAAAATGGTTTAAATGCGACGGATGAATGAATTAACGTTTTAAGCAAGGCTTTATTAAAATGTTTGAATCTGCATTGAGTAGCATTGAATGCGAGTCACGATCAGGTGGGAAGTGGTTTTCAAATTACAAAGGCGTAGAAAACTGACGGTTTATCGCATGGGTTTTAAGTGGTAAACGGTTTTAATTAAAACCCATGCGATCGAATTAGAAGAGGCCATGTGGAGGAGGAGGGGTCAATGCGAAACTTCCTATTTCGCGTGGCTTTTTTATTGGAGCGATCGTGCACTTTTTCTATGCAATTTTAATCTTCAACCGTCAGATCAAAAGGTTTGAAGAGAACGGTGAATATTTGTTCAAGAGGTGCATTAAAAAGTAATGGTGGGACCAGGCTATTGTATGAGCGGAAGGGTTAATAATGCGGTGGGGCTTATAATATGTTCAGACCTTTTATGATATGGTAGAGGGGTAAAAAGGTATAAAACATATATGCAATGGGTTATTTATACACAACGGCGGGATAAATAATGGTTTTATATGATAATGTTTTAATTAATATACAAAGTTGCGGGCTCAATATATATATTTATATATTTTTCAACCATTTTTGATAGTTTAAAAACTATAGCGCGGGATATTTGAATAACGATAATCTTTTTAGACCAAAGGGCTTTATATATTGGGTTTTTCATTTACGCACATGGGATAATATACTTTGGTTAAAAGTTTATAATAGTGGGTTTTTGGGATATTTAGATATAATGAAATTAATAACTAGGAAAGGGTATTTTTTACAGATTTAATAAAATATGTTAAAGGTTAATATGAGAGGGTAGTGTAAAACAAAATATACATTATCTCTAAGTATAGTACAAAATCAAGCATTTCTCATTTTCATATATTTTTCACTAAAACTTAGGATAAATGTAATTTTGTGGGTTTTTAAGAATGCTTATGAAGAGATGAAGTTAATTTTATGGGGATTACAATTTTACTAAGTAAGAATGTGTGCTTACTTAGGAAAAAGGGGTTTCAAAGTATGAATGAAGGGTAAATGATGATAAATGAGGATTTAACGTAAGAACTCAATATTTTTAACTAACCAGTCATAGAGCCTTGGGTCCGGTCACAACAAAAGTCAGAGAAATGCTCTGACGCTGTTTGACTGATAGCTTAGAATACTGAATACTCATGAGGAAGGGGAAATTAGTTATTTTTCTCGATGATATACTATTTACATGATTTCTCCACTGCTTTCTACCTACCCAACTTCCATTTCTAACATTTTTTCTTCATTTTGTAGGTGCATTTAGGCTTGCAACCTTAAAAGCATTTTCTTTCAAAGCATAAAACTAATCTAGATCTACTTTATTTCATCTGAGGGCTCAAATTAAACTGTTGAGATCTTCATTATTCTCTACCTATCTACTGATTTGTCAAGTTTAAACTGTTTGACAAATCTTTATTATCTATCTAAAACATGAAAGTTAGGATTAAACTGTCTAACTGATCATGGATTATGGCATTTATTGACACTCTGCACATAATCATTATTTCTTGCAGTAAAATAAAAGTACTGGAATTTGGACTTGCTCACTTTCAGGTCTTATTTCTCTTTTTCTTTTGGGGTGTATATTTTTCTAAGTCCTTTGATTTTTCTTTTAGGACTTTTTACCCTATTTTTGATTTTTTATTATTTTCCAATTTTTCAAAATATGGGAAAAGAACTTGTAGAAAGCAAGGTATGTACATATTTACAATACTTTATCAAAGTCAATTCAAAATTTTATGAACCCTATTATTATAGGACCCTAACAGTGGCTCCACATGGGGATGACATTTCCTGGTGAAATATCAAGAACTCTGAGACTAGTAGCCTTTTGAAATTTGATTATGATGATCCTGTAAATGTCTTCTGATATCTGCACCTTATTCATATTTATGATATTTAATTTTCAAAGCTTAGGGCCTTCTCTTTTGGCTTCAACTTTTCTAAGGAAACATCCAATCCAATCTAAAATTTGCAATGTATATGTACAATGATCAAAGTGAATAAAAAATAACTATTGGTTAACTCAGGTGAGTAGTAGTGCTTTAGTATTTTTCCATTAACTGGGCCTTCTTGCAGATCTGTTCCTTCCAATACTTTCAAAAAGAAATAATTATTACCTCTATATCCCTAAATTACATAAGGTATTTTCCATAGAAAATCAAATTTTCCATGTTTTCCTTTGTCTTCTCTTCTGGAATCCCATTTTAACACCTTATCTCCTATGTAAAAACCATCCTCTTTAGTCTTTTGATCATATATTTTCTTGATCTTATCCGAAATGACTTGAGATTTGACATAAAATTCTTCCCTTATTTGTTGCAAGTGAATAGTTTGATTTATCCTTATTTGGATGTAATTTGTTTCAACCTGTAATTCTTGGATAATTTTCATCACTGGTACACATAGGAAGGAAGGAAAAACAACATCCATTCCATAAAATAGTTGGTAAGGTGAAGTACCAATGGATTTCTTAGTAGTAAGTCTATCTGCCCATAGGGCATTGAATAACTTCTTATGCCAATTCTTTTTATTGTCTTCAAGTAATTTTTTAATGATATTTACTAGGATTTTGTTTGAGGATTCAACTAGGCCATTACCTTGGGGGTAATATGCAGTAGAGTGGCCTAGGGTAATGTGGTATTTGTGGCAAAAGTCAATCATTTTCTTGGATTTGAATGTTGCTGCATTGTCAGTAATTATCTTTTGAGGGCACCCAAATCTTGAAAGGATGTTGTTTTCTAGGAATGAAATAATGACAATGTCAGTGGATTGTCTGGAAGGTATGGCTTCAAGCCACTTGGTAAAATAATCAGTGGTTGTCAAAATCCACTTATGTTGGCTTGAAGAGGGAGGGTGAATTTCACCAATGAAGTCTAAACCCCATTGTTGAAATGGCACTTTAGTTGAAATTGGCTTTAAAGGGAGGGGTAATAATTTCTTCTTACCCTAAAAAATTTGGCACTTATGACATGAAGTAACATATTTTTTGACATCAACAAAGTAGGTAGGCCAGAAAAAACTAGCTCTCAGAATCTTGTCTGTAGTAGTTTTCTAGTATAATGTCCTCCACAGTCACCTGCATGAAATTCTTCAAGTATTTTGTCAGGTTCTTCGTTTAGTAAATAATTTAGTAAAATCCCACTATGATCTCTCCAAAAAATTACATTATCTAAGTTACAAAATATTACTGCTTTAAGTTTTAAAAATATAGCTTTGGTTCTTGACAATCAAGGAGGAGCTTGTAAGTTTTGGAGTACAAATATGATATCTGTATACCAAGGTGAGTGTGAAAAGGCTTCACTGATCGATGGGGTCGTCATCTCTTCCTGATCATCTATTTGAGAAATAAAATTTATATATAGGGCATTACAATTGGATTCATCCATAATTATGGCTAATCCTTGGCCTTTAATGATTTTGGTGGGTTTTATCTCTATGTCATATTCCAAGATAGTGGCAATCCACTTACCTCTTCTTCCATCAGGACCATCCTGAGTAAGAATGTCTTTAACTATAGAATTTGGGACATAGGCAATAATGTGTGAGTAGAGAATAGACACTCTGAAGTCTTTAATGGCCTTAACCAAGGCTAGGGCTTGTTTTTCCATAATGTTGTACTTTAAAGGGGAATCTCTAAGGGCCTTACTGAAAAAGGCTATGGGTTTTTCAAATCCTTGGTAATTTTTCTGCGGTAAAACTGCAGCAATGGTGTGTTCTGAAGCAAATGAAAAAATCATGAAATCTTTCTTAAAATCAGGACTTGTTAGGACTGGAGTTTTATTTAAGGTTGTTTGATAGAGTCAAATGATTGTTTAGCCTCAACAGTCCATGTAAGAACTAAATATTTTTTGATCATGTTATTCAATTCTCTAATTATCTTAGCTAAATTAGATATGAATCTTCTTAAAAATTTTATCTTACTAAATAAGCTTGTAATTCTTTGATGTTTCTTGGTGGGTTGATGTTCAGAATTGCTTCTATCCTAGCAGGATATATCCTAATTCCTTCTTTTGAGATTATATTTCCAAGTAACTTACCTTCTTCTAATCCAAATAGACTTTTCTTAGGATTTAAAGAGATTCCATATTTCCTACATTTAATAAAAACTTGTCTCAAATGATCCAAGTGTTCATTATCTGTTTTGGAAAACACAGTAATGTCATCTAAGTAAATTACTAAGAACTCATGTATTTCCTTAGAAACATATATGTCCATAGCCCTTTGAAAGGTTTCTCCTACATTAATTAGACCAAAAGGCATTTTTACATACATAAAAGTGCCCCAAGGAGTAGTAAATGTTTTTTTAGCTTGGTCTTCTTCTTGAACTGGGATCTGGTTGTATCCTGAAAAACCATCTAACAATAAAATACTTGAAGAATCTACTACCCTTTGTAATATGTGATCCATTTTAGGTAAAGGGTAATTATCCTTTAAGGATACTCTGTTAAAATTTCTAAAGTCAACTCACAATCTAATTTCTCCTATTTTCTTTCTTGTTGAGACTAGGTTGGAAACCCAATTAGAATATCTGATTGGTGTAATGATCTGGGCATCATACATTCTTTTAACTTATTTTTCAATCAAAGGTAATAAAACAGGGTTAATCCTTCTCAAATTTTGTTTGAATGGCTTTTAATCTTATTTTATTGGAATTTTGTGTTGGATTATGTTTGTATCATAAGATTTTAAATCTTCATAACTTGAAGCAAACACATCTTGATATTCCTTTAAAAGCTCAATATATTTATCCTTTTCTTGTTGAGGTAAAATTTTGGACAGCTTGATTATCTTTGGTTTTGACTCTGTACCAATGTTACATTCTTCTATGCCAGATCTTACTGGCTCTATTTTTGGTTTTCTAGCTACATCATTAGAGTCAAAAAGATCCTCTAAGGGGGTTAAACCTTTAGGTAAAAAATTATCCTTAAGATTCACTATATCTAATTCATCTTCTATAATTTCTTCAATCTCTACTTTCTCTAAGCTATCTATGTCAACTTGACTAAATCTAGTGGGTTTATCAAACTTTATTTTATTTACATCTAATTCATTTAAATCTATTTCACAATCCAAATCATGATTTATTGTACAATTTGTATCTATAATACAAATATGAAATTCTCCTTCATTGTTCATAAACTTGTAAATCTGTTCATCCTGAGAAATTTTTTTCCAATACTTAAGATTATCTAGAATTATTTGCCTATGTTTGACTTCAACAGTATATCTGTGATTAGGTTGGAATGGTAAATTGCATGTACTAGAAAAATTTGCAAAACAGTGAGATTGTATATATTGTTTTCTAGGTATAACAACAAAATTACATTCCAATAAATCATCAGTTAAATATATGACAATGTCTCTATATCTGCTTAGTCTAGGATTGTAAACATAATAAACTCCATTTACTTGTTTTATGATCAAATCTGAATCTCCCATGATTAAAATTCTTCTTCCTACTGAGTTTCTAATGATTTGGAGTCCTAGGATGAAGGCTTCATACTCGGCCATATTGTTTGTACATTTGAAATTTAGCCTGAAAGCATGACCTTCAGAATGATTGGTCTCCATATTTGTTATCTAGACTCCTGCTCCTGCTCCTAACTTATTCATTGAACCATCAAAGTCTAAATTCCATTGAGATTCATGAAAATTTTTATCATTGTTTGGTGCTCTCTTTTTATCTACTAGTTCAGTTTGGATTTCATTTGTTACAGAGTTCCATAAAATAAAAGAATCAAGGTCAGTTGGTGTAGATTAAATTGGGTAGTTTATAGATCTTTCAGCATAACTGACCATGTACTTCATTACTGTTTCCCTAGATAAATTTTTAGGCTAGCCAAACACTGATGTAGTAGCATAAGACATGTCCAATTGTAGAGATCCCTGCAACTTTTCTCCCCATGAGCGAGAAAGTAGCATACCATATTTTGGTGAGATATCAACTACTACAATGTCCATTAATATACTCTTACCAGGGTATTGAACTAGTGTTACACACAAATCCTTGATTAAACTTAAGCATTTGACTTTACTTGAATCAAAAGAAAACAAATCTTTGTATGGCCTTGTAACTTCTAGGTTCAGAGTTTCTATGATGGCTTTTGGCATTAAATTATGGGAAGCTCCTGAATCTAGCATTGAGTTAAGTAGAATTTGATCATGAATAGTGAGACTGATATAAAATGGAGGAACTGCACCATATGCATGTTTTCCATTTACATATCTGGGCCAAAAATCAACTCTGGTTGATCATCATTTAGATTTATGGAGTCTTCTCCATCATTCATATTCAATGTTTCAGTTATGGTTGATTTATACAAGTCATTATTTACCAATTTAGTCAAATGAATTTGTATTTTAAGTTTTGCAATTTCTTATTGTATGTTGAATGCAGGTTGAGCTTTACTGATTTGAATCAGTTTTTCTTTGGTAACTATAGTTTGTGTTGGTTTATTTTTCCTTTCTACAGTTGTTTTTTCATTTTCAATTGTTTTAGGATTCTCTATTTGTGTTTGTTGTGTTTTACTACTTCTAACTTTATTTTCAGGGATTGTTTGTGAAGCAGTAGATGTTTTTTCTGACTTATAACTTTTAGCAGATGTTCTTGAAGTAACAACTTTTGGATCTACTATTTTATGATCAACAGAAGGATTTTTGGGATCTAAATTTGTTGTTTTTACAGAATTAGAAGGTTTAGTAGCAGTATATTTTTTAGAATCTTTTGCAACTTGAGAAACTTCATCAGTAATATCAACAATTTTAGGTCCTGATGCTTTCTTAGGACTAGAATTTTTTTGGGAATAATTTGAGTTTTGCTTATTTTCCCTTGGGAGAATTTGCAGAACTTTTGTTTTAGGGGCTTCTACTGTTTTCTGATTCTAATTTTGGGAAGTTTTCTTAGTAGAAGACTCATTATTTTTCTTGTTTCTAAGGTTATACTGGCTGTGTATTTCATTTATTGCATAGTCATAACCTTGCTTATATTCAAAGGATTCACTAGAATCAAATTTAAGTTGTTGAAGTTCAAACAATTCATAATCTTCCTGAGTAAGGAAAATAGTATTGTTGTCATCAATTCCCATTAGATTAATAGTATCCTCCTCATCATCATTATTATTTCGAGAAATTTCAGCATAGTTCTCTTAGAATGGTGGCCTAATTGTTTGGTCTGGGGGTGTTTCTTTTGCTTTTCCAGAATTTATGTTTTTTCTAAAATTGGGATTTCTGATTTGTTGTTGGTTATCCCACTGAGACCTTCTCTCCATATTATCTAATCTATTAATCACTCTTTCTAAATTTTTAGCTATAACATCCATTTTTGTGTTTGAATTTGCATTTTCTTCTTTAATAGTGACTCTTCTTTCATTTCTAAGTCTAGCTTTTCTTGCTAGAATGTTCACTTCTACACTTACTGCATCAGTTTGCATTTTTTCTAAGGTGTCTGCATCTCTTTCCCTTAATTGGTAAGCCATATCTGTATCAAATCCATCAGGGAATTTGAGCAGAACGGAATAAGGAGTAGGTTTCATATTTGCAGGGATAGAATTATAGACACTATTATACCTGGTGCAGTAACCTTGAACTAACTCATTTGGAGCTCCTTTTAAAGAATCAAATTCAGACAAAATTTGGAGGGGGTTATTTTTATTTTCCCATTTATTTAGAAACAAAGTAAAAGAGACAACCAAATTAGTTACAATACCAGCAGCTAAATCTTTAAACCACTTCTTAAATGCTCCTGTTAAAGTTTGAGCAAACAGTCTCATTTGAACATTTGAATCATCAATTTCATAAATTTCAAAGAAGTCTGTCATCTTAGTAATGTGTTGCTGAGCAGTATATTGAGTAGTGCCATCAAATAGTGGTATTTTATTTTGATAGTCTTGTGGCATATCATGAAGCTGTTGTGGTAGGACAAGGGGAGCATATCTAGCAGCCATAGCTTGAAGCTTAGCTTGACTAAGAGGTAAGGTAGAACTTCTTGGAGTTGTGCTGGAAATGATAGTAGATGAACTAAAGATAGTATTTGAAGTGCTGGGAAATGAGGATGATGTTTTTAAGAAATCAAAAGGTGAACTAATGAATATAGTGGATGAAGTGATTGGTGGAAATAATACTCTAGGTTGTAGAGGTAACCTAGGGATGAATGGATCTGTAGGTGAGCTCTTTAGTAGAATTTAAGAATGATGTAACAACATAAAGAGATGAATCTCTAGCTAGAATTATTGTGGTATGTAATTGGGAAACTGAAGGTCTATTTGCATAAGTCAATAAATGAGCTAATTCAATAGCTTCATCAATATCCTTTAGAATAGTAACATTAATTTCCTCAACTTTGGTCTGATATTCAACTTTCTTAGATTTAGAACTTACTGCAATAGATTTTTGTTTTTCATTAAAAAATGAAATAAAAGCATGGTCTAAAACAACAGTTTTTAAATCATTTTCAAATTTACTTTTAAATAAGGAATGCTCAAATTTCATATCAAAATCAATGTCTTGTAGACTTACTAATTGACTTGGTAATGAATTGACTCTTACTAATGAGATTTCAGCTTGTAAGTTTTCAGTTTGTTTTTTTTCTTTTTACCAATTCGGTCTGGGTTATCTACTATAACAACAAGCTTAGGATCCGGGTTAGACCTGGTGTAATAGACTTTCCTAGAAGCCAAAATTACAATTTTTCAATACCCACAACTTATAAAAATAATCTTAAAGTAAAAGGATGATTTAAATGATTTCCTTTAAGGATAATTTTATGACTGAGGACTGGTTATGTCCCCAGTATGGTCGTCAGTAATGTTAGCACTCCAGTAAATTTTTAAGCTGTGGGATTCTGGTTTTTAGTCAAATAATACTAGAGGTAACCAAAAACCTACTTCAAACTCTAGGATCTAGCCTTCCTAGGGTTCAGAGAGGGTTCTCTCTTTCAAGTTTAACTTTGTTTTAATTTGTGAATATTAGGCTAGTTATTAAAGTGCAAATTTGGTTTTGTTTTGTTGGATTTGGTGGGAAATTTTCACTTGGAGGGTAGATAGAGGGAAATATGCTTGTCCATTGGGCTATGGAGTCTAAGTAAAGACAACAGAATTGGGATGAGGGCCTAAAAGGTCAAATGTCTGCAGGGCAAGGTAGATAACCCTAGGAGATCTTGGGAAAGTTGGTTTTTGAGATGGTATGATCGGGATAAAGGGCACTTAAGAATCCTTAAATCTAGAAAAGAGAAGTAGAGGATAGAGGTCAAATGGGAGAGGGATAAATTAAGAATTCCCTAGACCGGAAATCAAAATAAAATAAAGAAATGATAACTAGTTAAAAACAGGGTGCTATTAACATGCCCTGTAGTAATACTCCTAGTTACACATTCAGATTTAGAATTAAAACACAAATGTATGCATGGAACAAAATAAGATAACAATGACAAGTTTAAGAGAGTACTTCACTCCAGATAGCTTATCACAGGGATCCTGAAGTTTGATGCCAAATAGGTGACCCAGTCTGCAACTCAATCAAAATCCAAAGCCTTCAAGTCAACAAAATATCTATAGTAATCTCCAGCAATTTTATTCCACACCAAAATACTTCAAAGAGTGAAGTATTCATATATAATGTTTTACAAAATATCCTAGATGACTTCTAGGAATTAAATTAGGAAAATTAAATATCTTACAACAATAATAGTGACTGCTTGCACAACAAATTAGCAAGCTATCCTATTTTATTCAAAATAAATAGAAACTGTTTAAAGATAAGAAGCAGTTGGATGCTTATGTGTCCTCTTTGTTGGATTTTTAGATATTTTTAGAATCTAACTTGCCTTCACTGATACTCTTTATCACGTATACTCTTTCACTTCGGATACTCTTTACCTTTAGTAAAACTGGTTTCTGTTGTAAAATCTGTTTTAACAGTGAAATCAGCTAACGAATTTTTTCTTCTTCATTTATTTGCCTTTCATTCTTCATAGCAAATCAGTCAATGCTTGCCACTCCTCATTTTTAGGAATTATAATATTCTTGAGTTTCCTAAAATTCTCATCAGCCTTAGTGTACCTAGAAAATATGGGCTTGATGACAAATAAATGCTTGATCTCATACTGCAAATAAAAAAAATCTTCAAAACTTTTTAACAATACTTTTCCTGTGGGAATACCTTGACTTGTTGGCTTTTTCACCTGATCCTTGGCATGTTATCTTATCTTTTTGTCATAATAATTCTGAGGCATTAACTTAGCATTGATAACCATGATATCAGGGAGTCCCTTTTGCCTTAAATTGGTGAATTTAACCATGAATCTAGTGATAGAAGTGTTCATTCCTTTAGATTTCTCTTCAAGATGCCTCATCAAATTTCTTTTGGTGGTTACTTTCCTAATTTCTAGGATAGTAGCTGTCCTTTCATTGATTTTCAATTCTTCAAGTTCCTGTCTGTTCTTGTTGTTGAGGAAATTTATTAACCTTACTTCCTGTTCTGTTTTATCTGCTAAATTAGCTTGTATCTTCTGGATCTCTGCCTAGGATGCCAATAGTAACTCTCTCTGTTAAAAAATTACCTGAATTGAAGGCCAAACATCATGGATGGCTTCAATTACATTATTCCATAGGTAATTTTTAATATATGATATATGATCCTTGAGAGTTAATTCTTTTTTTAGCTTATTTAACTTTTCACTCAATCTGTGGGCATTTTGCTCATGTATTTTAGCATCCATATGAGACGCTTTGTTTGTCTTCACAAGATTTTCAATTATCTTAGTCAATATATTGATTTCATTGGTCTTCAAGGACATCTCCTCCATTGCTTTTACTAGTTGACTGCTTTCATCTGTAGGTGGAAATACTGTTGTAGAGGATTCAGTTACTAAAGTTGTTGAATAAGTCACTAGCACTGCAGTCGCTAGTGGCTCTTTGGGTGCTAACTTTTCTCCCAAAGTAGAAGGCACTACTGCTGTGATGACTGGGATGACAGTGGGAATCACAGGTTCTTTAACTATCTCTTTTTCTTGGATAACTTGGTCCATCTATACTTCCATTTCCTTAATTTGAGCTGTCAATTGAAGTATCAAGCTTATCATTTCATCTTTTTCCTTTTCATCTTGTAACACTTCCTTTTTCTGAGGATGCTCACCTTGAGGAAGCTTGAGTTGTTTCCTCAAGGCAGCTATGTCCTCATTTTTCTTTTTAACTAATGCTTCTGCTGCTTTGATGTTTGTAGGATCATATCCTACCTGCAATACTAACTCTTCTAAGGCCTTTATCCTTAGATCCTTTTCATATAATGATGCTTTATCCATCTTCATTTGGGGCTGCATATTAGAGATGGTATTTTGAAACCTATGAGCACTCATAGATTTTGTTGTGACTGTGGAATAGAGCATCTCTGAGGTTTGCCTGTGAAACTCAATCTGATCCAATTCATGGATTTTGTCTGTAGCCACTTCCATATCAACCTTTTTTTAGTCAACCACTGTCTTTGGCACTGGTATTATGGGCTGTAAAACTGACATAATCAATTTTTGAGTTGAATAATCAAATGTTGTTAGGAATCCATTTTGGTTACCTAGCTTTTGCTTCAAAAACTGAGAATATATTTCAGTTTTGATTTCCTCATTCTTCAATTTTATTTTATTGTATTTTTCCTTAATATCCAAATCCTTTTCCTCATCTAAATGTGAGGAAGAAGCCTCCATAATTTGTTGCCTTTCCATTATCTATGCATATTCATCATTTAATTTTTCTTGATTCTTATTTGGCTCACTGATGATTACAGTGGCTACATTGGTCTCTGTCTGTGCAGTTTTGGTATTCAAGGGCTTTGTTTCCTCAACGTCTATTGTTACTTTACCTTTAACTGTTGTATCCAGTTTTGGCCTCTTATTGTAAATTATTTTAAACTTTGTCTCTATTGTAGCCTCTCCAGTATAAGCTCCTTCTTCTCTGATTCTCTTAGTGGATGTCTCTGGTTGTTTGGAAATTTCCAAAGGATAACTAGTATTCCTTTGGTTTACTGGCTCTGTTAAAGTATTTTCAACCCACTCAATTTGATTAGAAAAATTCTCTACTTTTGGCTTTGACTCATGGATAAAGGGTGTCAATTTACATTTTACCCTTAGTTTACTTAAGATCCCTTGTGGATCATAATTCCATGGGAAGATTTCTTCTAATTTGTATTCTAGTAGTTGACTTGCTGCTTCCTTTTCTGCATCTCTTTGATTACATATGAAAGACCCAATTTTATTTTTTAGTTTAAATTGGGTCTTTTTCATGGCTACCATGAAATTAATTGAATCTGAATTCAGGATCTGCCTAATGTACTCTAAGGAAAAGATCCTCATTGATTGATGCTTTGGTAACTTGTAAGGCAACAAGTTAGAACCAAAAACTCTGATTTTAGTGAATTTCTCATACAAATACAAATCAGCCACTTTTCTCTTCTCTGATAGCTGCAATATTCTCTTCATTTCCTCACTGATTCTAGGCTGCTTTGTTTTTTTCAAGATGGTGATCAATGGATGTAAAAACAACTCTGAAAACTCTGAATAACTGAATTTTGTGCCTTCTTTTCTGAGTATGGATGTCCAAAATAAAACAGATAGAGGTTTTCATTCTATATCCAACTTTTGAAGTGAAATTGGAAAGCTCTATGATTGGAAGAATAAAAACAAGTGGAAAAGATAGGATATTTATCTGAAAAATCCTTCCCGCTACAAATTAGTTAATTGATAGTGAATACTATCAGCAATAAAGCCAGCATAGTCAAATATAACTGAAGGTGGCTATCCTGGAGAAAAGGTGGACAAAATTATAGGTTAGACTCATCAGTATGCTCATCAATGAAATACCCAAGTATGAGGGAAAGCATGGAGATTACATGCCTTGGTCCTTCACTGAACTTGGCAGTTGAATATGGAGGGTTTAATTTGGGAATTTCAACATGTAGAGGCATGAAAGTCTGGAAAATCATAAACCTTTTAGGAAATTCTAAGTTAATGTATAACGTAGTGAGGGCTTCAATAGACAATGGGACTGCTTGGGGGTTTGGATGAAGC
Source organism: Pinus albicaulis (assembly GCA_034641835.2). Classification (NCBI taxonomy): domain Eukaryota; kingdom Viridiplantae; phylum Streptophyta; class Pinopsida; order Pinales; family Pinaceae; genus Pinus; species Pinus albicaulis. The sequence continues at coordinate 141,652,899 of CM076571.1, forward strand.
TGCAACATTTATTTTATTGACTCTACAGTGATGGTAAATAGGACCTCTTTATTTGCATTCACAATAGCTCTTTGTTCAGGAATGTAGTACTCGTGACATAGTTTGATAATTTCTTAACAAGGGTGAGTCAGGGGAACTACATATTTGGGAAAATTGGATTCCCAAATATGAACTTCTTCTTGATCATCTAGAGATTTTTCAAAACACCAGTTGTGGATATCTAACAAATCTAACGCAACTATAGGATCAGCTATTTTTTAGTCAATATCAGCAAGGGGAATATGTTAAATATCAACACTTGGGGGCTGTAATGGATTGAATACAATTACAGTATTTAGAGTCAAGGCAGGGGTAGGCTTAGGAGTTTTAGAACCCTCGGACTTGTTTACACTCTGTTTTTTAGGCATTTTGTTTGGATTCTGCAAGTTTAAACTATTTGCAGAGGCAATTTTACTATAACAGAGGCTTGATTAGGCAAATTCAGCAAAATATAATATCTTTTTGGATTTTATGCTCAATTACGTCTCTCAAATAAAGTTCTGAGGCTAAAAACTGGTCTAAAATAGAAAACAGGGGTTTTCTAAGTTCTTGACTGCAAAATGGGCTAAAAATATGTTAAAAAATGATTTTCAGGAGATATAGGGAACCTGCAAAGGATTTCTAGCCTTTAGAGCTTGAAACTGATCATTAAAACTGTGAAAAAATGATAAATTTCCTTAAAGATGGTGCGCAGCGGACTCTAGGGTTTATGGGAAAAATTTTCCAGGGTTTGGCATGTTTCTGGGGCTTTTGGCAATTTAATTTCTTGATTTCTTAACTATAGAACGCTTTTATTTCTTTTAAAAGGTTTTTAAATTTGAATGCAGGTTGAATTATGAGAAAAATACCTGTTTTGATGCAGGTATCGGTTTTAACATGGTTTCTTTAATCTCTGGTTGAATTGATAGCTTCAGTGGTTGAACTGGAGCGATATAGCTCCTTAGTAGTCTTTTACAGGCTTCTTTGGTGAATTTAGGAAGTTATGGGCATTAAAATGGCTAACAGGGGCTTTTTGCAGCTTTACAAAGTCGAGAGGGAAAAAACAATTGTTTAAACGCGGAGGATGAATGAATTAACGTTTTAACCAAGGTTTTACTAAAACATTTGAATCTGCATTGACCAACATTGAATGCGAGTCACGATCAGGTAGGAAGCGGTTTTCGAATTACAAAGGCGTAGAAAACTGGCGGTTTATAGCGTGGGTTTTAAGTGGTAAACGGTTTTAATCAAAACCCATGCGATCGAATTAGAAGAGGCCACGTGGAGGTGAGGGGTCAATGCGAAAATGACTATTTTGCATGGCTTTTGTATTGGAGAGATTGTGCACTTTTTCCATGCGATTTGAATCTTCAACCATCAAATCAAAAGGTTTGAAGCGAACGGTGAGGATTTGTTCGGGAGGTGCATTGAAAAGTAACAGTGGGACCGGGTATTGTATGAGTGGAGGGGTTAATAATGCGGTGGGGCTTATAATATGTTCAGACCTTTTATGATATGGTTGAGGGGTAAAAAGGTATAAAACATATATGAAATGGTTTATTTATACATAGCGACGGGATAAATAATGGTTTTATATGATAATGTTTTAATTAATATACAAAGGTGCAGGCTCAATATATATATTTATATATTTTTCAACCATTTTCGATAGTTCAAAAACTATAGGGTGGGATATTTGAATAACGATAATATGTTTAGACCAAAGGGCTTTATATATTGGGTTTTTCATCTACGCACATGGGATAATATACTTTGGTCAAAAGTTTATAATAGTGGGTTTTTGGGATATTTAGATATAATGAAATTAATAACTAGGAAAGGGTATTTCTTACGGATTTAATAAAATATGTTAAAGGTTAATATGAAAGGGTAGTGTAAAACAAAATATACATTATCTCTAAGTATAGTACAAAATCAAGCATTGCTCATTTTCATATCTCTTTCACTAAAACTTAGGATAAATGTAATTTTGTGGGTTTTATGAATGCTTATGAAGAGATGAAGTTAATTATATGGGGATTACAATTTTACTAAGCAAGAATATGTGCTTACTTAGGAAAAAGGGGTTTCAAAGTATGAATGAAGGGTAAATGATGATAAATGAGGATTTAACATAAGAACTCAATATTTTTAACTAACCAGCCATAGAGCCTTGGGTTCGGTCCCAACAAAAGTCAGAGAAATGCTATGAGCCTATTTGACTGATAGCTTAGAATACTGAATACTCATAGGGAAGGGGAAATTAGTGATTTTTCCCGATGATGTATTATTTACATGATTGCTCCACCACTTGCTACTTACCAATCTTCCATTTCTAACATTTTTTCTTCATTTTGTAGGTGCATTTAGGCTTGCAACCTTAAAAACATTTTCTTTCAAAGCATAAAAATAATCTAGATCTACTTTATTTCATCTGAGGGCTCAGATTAAACCGTTGAGCTCCTCATTATTCTCTACCTATCTACTAATTTGTCAAGTTTAAACTATTTGAAAAATCTTTATTCTCTATCTAAAACATGAAATTGAAAACATGAAAGTTAGGATTAAACTGTCTAACTGATCATGGATTATGGCATTTATTGACACTCTGCACATAATCATTATTTCTTGCAGTAAAATAAAAGTAGTGGCATTTGGACTTGCTCACTTTCAGGTCTTATTTCTCTTTTTCTTTTGGGGTATATATTTTTCTAAGTCCTTTTATTTTTCTTTTAGGAATTTTTACCCTCTTTTTGATTTTTTATTATTTTTCATTTTTTCAAAATATGGGAAAACAACTTGCAGAAAGCAAGGTATGTACATATTTACAAGACTTTATCAAAGCCAATTCAAAATTTTATGAACCCTATTATTATTGGACCCTAACAGAACCAGCCAGGTATATGGAATGACCTGCAGCGCCAGGGGTTGCAGAGTCTAGTACAACTAGAGGATATGATAGAGTGTAATATCCCAAAATGGACTACTCAGCGAAACAGGCCTAAAAAATGCATTTTTAAGGGATGTGTTCTTTAGCAACCAATATCAGCCCTTGGATTCCTTAGATATGATAATATAAGACCCAATCCCAAGAGGAGATAAAAAATAAAACTTTCTAGGTGGGTTATACAGGTCTCCCACACCTAGTTGCATTGAGAAAGTGCTCGATGAAGGACTGCATCCATATCTAAACACTGTATTAGAGTATTAGTAGGATAATAACTCATGGGATATGTTTAAAAACACTTTAATAATAGTAATACATGCATCAGAAAGGAAAGTGATCTAACCCTTCAACCAAAAGTGGGGAAAAGACAGTGATTTAAGCCCTAAAAAGGTTATTTTCAGAAATATGCGTACAAAAAGAGGAAAGTGACAGTTATATCTGTTATCTTAGGTCATGGGGGACTCCCATACCAAATTTCAGCTTAAACAAATCATTCTAGCTAAGTTAAAAAGACCTCTCACTCCCGAAATGGCTTAAAAACCGTGATTTCCCATGACTTAGAGTATGCAGAGATTACTGAAGCACAAACAGTGTGATTTTATAAATGGGTTAACTCTAATAGGGTCTGAACATCATTAAATTGGATCAAGGATATGGATCAAACAGTTCTTAAGATAAAAACAAAGAATTTACATGAAGAATGCCTCAGATTGAGGTGCTGCAACAATGGATTGAAACAAGAAAGCTTAACAGTGTAAATTTTAGGAAGATGAAGAAATATTTTATTAAATTTCAGATCTAGGATAGATATGCATATAAAAAAACAGATCTATTACAGATCTGTAAGCCCAAGAGGCTCTTCTTTACACTCCACTTGGGGATCTCTGCAAATGATGCACCACAATGAGTAGATCTGAGATCTAGGTCATAGTTCTACATCAGTATTTAGGAATTATGCAGTATATACAATAGTAATAGATCATTTTTGAAGGGTACATGGACTGGTTTGCCAATCCATGGATCACCTCGGTGAAAGGAAGGATCCTTTTCACTAGAGATCTCTCCTCCAGGAGAATTTCCAAACCCTCTGCAACTCTGCTTGCCAAAAAGGACACAATATCTTCAAGGAACTATGCAGTTGATGATGGAGAAAAATTTGGCCTAATGCCAACATAAAAAACTAAAGCTCAACCGATGGATGCACTTTTCCAGGAGGTTAAAAGACACACTCACTAAGAAGAGGTTCCAATATAAGCTAGATCTGAACAGATCTAGTGTTCCACTTGCTGCAGCTTACAAAGGCAAGCAAACCCTTACTGGATTTGCGTTGTAGTTGGAAGTAGAAGCTTGGCCTCCAATGAGATAGTGGACAAAGCATGACAAATCTCCTCCAAGAGCTACTCCATGAAGGGGAAGGGAATTCCTAAACAGGAAACCCTCACCATTCTCTACTAAACAACCAAGAGAATGTGGATTTTTCTAAGTAGACACAATCCTCTAAAATCAGATAATGATCAACAACCTTCTTAGGCTGCCCTCTCCTTCCTTTTATAATATTAGGGTTTGCAAAACCCTAAACCACCTTCATTCATTTAACCCTTTTCACATGGAGAACCTCCTTCTAGAACTGCGCTGATCATCCAGGAGGTTTAATGCATCTGGACTGTGTTGTGATTTGGTCCTGTTGACCCAGTCAAATGGCTCAATCTTGTTTCACACACAAGTGGATTTTATTAAGGCATACCTAATTTGTCTCTCTTCACATTGGGCATTGATTTATTTTGATATTTTTCAGGAGTTTACATGTCCTCCTTTACATTTTATTCATCAAGTAAGAAAATCAAAACAAAATGAAATATTCCCATTAGCTTGGGCTAATTAGGAATATTACAGTCCTCCCCTCCAAAATGTTGTTTGTCCTCAAGCAACTAATAAGGTGAGTGCTGCAACACTTCTCTTCCTTCTTTGGTGACACCAACATGAAATAAGCTCCCCCCATAAGACAAGTGTTCACCCATCCATCTATCCATTTCTTGCTCCTCTAAATTTCTCATGAGATGTAAATAGCTCATCCCATAAGGAGACAGTAAGTCATATGAAAAAAACATGGTTTTCCCCATGCTCTCTCTGAACTGTGAAATATAAAATACATGGAGAGTGGTCATCCCATGAGGCACATGCCATCCTTCCTTTCTTCCTCCATACATTCCCATAAAAAGTATAAGTACATCATCAAGGTAGGAAATCAAAATAATGTACATGAAAACAGAAAATTGTACATATGGAGGTGGGTCATAGTCCCACATGTGGAACCAATGCAAGGCATCCCCTGCTTGCATCACATATAGATATGGTAAGTGGTTCTCCCACCACTTACTTGTTGCCCACACCATATCACCATGGCTGGAAATGTGATATATGTTTGGTGCTTTGGGGAAGCACCCATCATGTTGCAAAATCTCCCTTTTTCTCTCAAGGGAGTGGCCCAATTCAGAAATTTTTGGGGCCCAATGCTGGCCAAGAAGCTCATATGATATAACATGCCTCATTGGAGCCATGACCTACAAAAACATGGTGTAAGAATGCATGAAATCAGAATATAAAGCATTTGTAACATGATCATGTTCTTCACCAATAATCCTTCTCCTATCCGGGGAGTGGTGCAAGGATCTATTCCCTTCCTCAACAGAAGGAAGAGAGGGCTGATATAACTCTCCCTTAGAGTCATGTGGTTGATCCATACTTACATTCTTCATGCATATTTGACAATGATGATGTAGCTCTCCTTCAAAGCCCCCACAACAATAGCTCCTCAAGTTGATTTTTTTGAGCCTCATAGAAAAGGGTTGGCTGAAATAGAACTCCCCCTTTTTGACTTCTTCCATGAAAAAGGTGAGATGTGGAAAGTTTCCCTTCCCACGTTGCTTCTACCATAGCATAGAATCTGAAATGAGAGTGGGTGTAGATGACGTTGAGAGAATGCTTCTCTCCTCCTTGGGTCTACCCAAGACTCCTAGTGCTGTGTAAAACTCTCCCAAGGTCCCCACCCCTCTATCATCAATGAATGATGCATCAACATGTGAAGCATCCATCCTCCTTTGCTGATCCAGTGGTCTCCTTGGTGAAATGTATCCATAGAGTGAGACATCCTCAATAAGAGATGACTGAATATCTGAATGGAGAAAACTCTCCATGCTTCTACTGCGCAATCCAATCACCTTCTCAGGTGCATCACCCTCCTGCCATGGATAGGGATGAGGTTGAATTTCTCCCCTATCTCCTCCTTGTGCCTCCATGGTTCTACACCTCCTTATCAATGGAACATGTAGGTCATGAATTATGCCTTTATCTCCACACATATCCCATAGGAAGACACCAATTTCTTCACATCTTTGAAGATATTTTCACTTCATGAAATGCTGAAGTACACCTCCAATGGGATCTGTTGATGAGACCTCCTCCTCATGCATGACCTTCCAAAACCAAGGAGGTCTTAGATCTGTTGCAAGTAGAAGTCTCTCTTTGAGTTGTGGCATGCTCATTGAGAGAGTGTCATCTAGAGAGGAGAAAATGTTTCTCACCTCAGGATGTCTACCTTTTGACATCTCTTTCTTCATAGCTCCCTGAATGAATTTATCATCTAAATGTTCCCATAAGGAATGGGTCCTTCTTTTTTCACTGTTGACTTTGGACAGCATAGTGCACCCTTGCTACTCTAGGTTAGCAGTAAGTGATGATCCTGGGTCATACAAAGACAAATTTCCAAGGCTTCCCCTTAGATTTTCTGAAATGGTACCAAATGGAAATTCATGCATACCTTGGTGAGTCTCAGGAATATTTTGTAGGGCTGCAAGAGTTCCTCTCTTCACTATCTTGGCTGATCCAACTACTGCTACAGATGGCTGCCCCTCCATGATGGTGATAACACTGGTACAAGGCTCCACAATTGGAGAAGTGGAATCCTCCTCCTCTGATATTCTATTGTCAAATATCCTGATTACTTGATGCATAAAATCAGCAAGAGTGGATATTCTTGCATGAATTACATGGCTGATCCACCAAGAGATTGCCTTTCCCTTCAAGTGCAACGCTGAGATCTCTACAGCTTCTTTTTCCACTACTGGATGTAGTAGGAAAAATGCCTCTAGTTTCATCACCCAAGTCTCTGCTGCAAACTCAAGTGACCCATAAAATGAAGACAACAGGAATCTGTTGCCTCTTATCATTCTCTTACTGTATGGCCTCTTCTCTTCTTTCAGTTGAATAAACTGAGGAAGATCTAGAGTCTCTTTGGAAGCTCTAGGCTGATGTTTGTACTCTGCCAAGTACTTACTTAGAATATCCCGTTCTAAGTGTTCTTCAGGCTCCTCATCCTTCCTCAAAGAATATTAAGTGCATGGCTCTTATTCTTCTCCTTGAAACCTTCTAGCGGTCTCACTGCAACTTTCTCCTACTTGAAACCCTCTTGGAGTTCCATTGCATCTCTCTTCTTCCATTGGTTGAACCTCCATGGAGAGGCTCTTCTTAGATCAGAAAATGGATGAGAGTAATCTCATAATCTCCATCATTATGACCTTTCTCTTTTCTTTATAGCACTTTGGCTTGAAGCCCACAGGCTGAGCCAAAGATCTTGCTTTGATACCATTGTAATATCCCAAAATGGACTACTTAGCGAAACAGACCTGAAAAATGCATTTTTCAGGGATGTGTGCTTTAGCAACCAATATCAGACCTTGGATTATTTATATCTAATAATATAATACCCAATTCCAAGAGGAGATAAAAAGGAAATCTTTCTAGGTGGGTTATACAGGTCTCCCACACCTAGTTTCCTTGAGAAAGTGCCCGATGAAGGACTGCAGCCATATATAAACACTGTATTAGAGTATTAGAAGGCTAATAATTCATGGGATATGTTTAAAAACACTTTAATAATAGTAATACATGCAGCTGCAAGGAAAGTGTTAACCCTTTAACCAAAAGTGGGGGAAAACAGTGATTTAAGCCCTAAAAAGGTTATTTTCAGAAATCTGCATAAAAAAGAGAGGAAAATGATGGTTGGATATGTTATATTAGGTCATGAGGGACTCCCATACCAAATTTCAGCTTTAAAAAATCATTCTAGCTAAGTTAAACAAACCTCTCACTCCCGAAATGGCTTAAAAACCATGATTTCCCATGACTTAGAGTATGCAGAGATTACTGAAGCACATAAATCGTGATTTTATGAAGGGGTTAACTCTAATAGGGTCTAAACATCAGTAAATTGGATAAATGATATGGATCAAACAGTTATTAAGAGAAAAACAGAGAATTTACATGAAGAATGCCTTAGATTGAGGTGTTGCAACAATGGATTGAAACAAGAAAGCTTAACAACGTAAATTTCAAGAGGGTGAAGAAATATTTTATTAAATTTCAGATATAGGATAGATCTGCATATAAAAACATATATCTATTACAGATCTGTAAGCCCAAGAGGCCCTTCTTTACACTCCCCTTGGGTATCTCAGCAAATGATGCACCACAGTGAGTAGATCTGAGATCTAAGTCACAGTTCTGCAGCAGTATTCAGGAATTATGCAGTATATATAACAGTAATATATCAGTTCTAAAGGGTACATGGATTGGTTTTCCAATCCATGGATCACCTCAGTGCAAGGAAGGATCCTTTTCACTAGATATCTCTCCTCGAGGAGAATTTACAAACCCCCTACAACTCTGCTTGCCAAAAAGGACGCAGTATCTTCAAGGAACTGCGCAGTTGATGATGGAGAACACTTTGGCCTGATGCCAAGATCAAAAATTAAAGCTCAACTGATGGATGCACTCTTCCAGGAGGTTAAAAGACACACTCACTGAGAAAAGGTTCCAATATAAGCTAGATCTGAACAGATATAGTGTTCCACTTTCTGCAGCTTACAAAGGCAAGCAAAACCTCACTAGATCTGTGTTTAAGTTGGAAGTAGAAGCTTGGCCTCAAACCAGATACTGGAAAAAGCAGGACAAATCTCCTCCAAGAGCTACTCCATGAAGGGGAAGGGAATTCCTAAACAGGAAACCCTCACAATTTTCTACTAAACAGGCAAGAGAATGTGGATTTGTCTAAGAAGACACAATCCTCTAAAATCAAATAATGATCAACAACCTTCTTAGGCTTCCCTCTCCTTCCTTTTATAAGATTAGGGTTTGCAAAATCCTAAACCACCTTCATTCATTTAACCCTTTTCACATGGAGGACCTCCTTCTAGAACTGCGCTGATCATCTAGGAGGTTCAATGCATCTGGACTGTGTTGTGATTTGGTCTTGTTGATCCAGTCAAATGGCTCAATCCTATTTCACACACAAGTGGATTTTATTAAGACAGCCCTTATTTGTCTCTATTCACATTGGGCATTGATTTATTTTGATATTTTCAGGAGTTTACATGTCCTCCTTTACATTTTATTCATCAAGTAAGAAAATCAAAACAAAATGAAGTATGCCTATTAGCTTGGGCTAATTAGGAATATTACATAGAGTAGACTTGGAGGCTCTGTTGGAGGATGTCTGCCGTAGATGCGAGCTGTTGATGACCGGGGTATTAGAGCATGACTGACATGATACTGATGACCTTTACATTGAGGCATATGTTGGGCTACCCTTGGAGTGGTGAGATTTCATGTGGCACATGGCGATGGCCGGGCAGGATATGCGAGATCTGCAGGCTGCATGAGCTGAGCCATTGGCTCGGGACCCTTCAGATAGTGATTAGATGTAGGGTTGTGTGGTGCCCCTAGATTTTATTTTGTCACATGCTATGGGCATGTCGTATATATTAGAGTAGAAGACTCCACAACATTTATGATTTTGTGGACACATATTATTGATCTGCATCTTTTTATATATGATGAGTATATGGTTTGCCATTTTTTTATGATTATTGTCTTGTGTTAAATGCATGTGATAAGTGCCAATCTAGAATATTGTTTGTAATGCTATCTACATAGTGATTATGGGCTCTAGGTACATGACTAAATGTAATGGTTTCAAATTCACGCACTAAGAACTTCACTCGTAAATATCTTCTAAAAACGACATGGTCATTCACACGATATAGACCATTAAATTGCATGAAAAGAAAAAAGGAATCTAAACAAACATGAAGATGAAAGATGCGATGATCAAGGGCATCGACTAACAAACCTATCACTGCATCATATTCAGCCTGATTATTGGTGGCAGATCCAATGCATACATCTTTGGAGAGTACAAATGAATGCATGGGGGTAAAAATGGCCCAGGCTGCCGAGGCTAGATTCCGGGAGAAGTGACTTGCACCGTCAGCATAGCTGATATATGACGTGGATGATGGATCCATCTGAAAGGCACCACAAGACAACAAATGAGATGATTAACAATGCAAGCTACCTAATTGCATGAAATAAATAAAACACACATCTTGATGGGAGATGCTATGGGTAAATATCTTAAGGTAGAGTGCATTAAAAGGGTTAGGAAGGAGTTGGCCTTCAAAATCCTCTAGAAGGTATGCCCCCTTGCCCAAGTACTTACTAATGATGTAAGGTTCTAGCCATAATAAGTTGAACTTCCCATGACCAAGGACATTATGAGCCTGGTCATACACTAGAACATGATCACCTTCGTGAAAGGTACGAGGGTGGAATTTTCGGTCATATTGAGCTTTGGTGCACTTCTTAGTCATTTCAATGGCTTGCAAGGCAACACGATGGTATTCAGAAGCACGCTCAAGCACGATAAGTCTTTGTTCTAAAGGGTGGGTGTCAGGGAGAAGCTTGACGGCTAAGTGAAGGGAGGGGATTTGACACTTGATCGGTAAGACTGCCTCCTCACCAAAAACAAGGTGGAAAGGAGTAATTACGGTGGTGATTTTAACAGAATTTATATAGGCCCACAAAGTAGGAAAGAGTATAAGGTGCCAGTTGGTTTTATTCTTGGTCATCATTCGTTGAAGCATATTTTTAAGGATTTTATTGACCGTTTCAACTTGAACATTCCCTTGGGGGTAATAGGTGTTTAGAGTCAACAAGAAAATGAAACACACACACTAGTGTGGGATCATGGGATCATAGGTCCTAGCGATACATTAGTGTGAAAGCCAATTTATTTAATAAATTGGAAATGTGTCTAATTTAATTTTACCTTAATTAAATTAGATAATAAATTGTAATATTATATCATAATCACTTGTAATAGTTAACTGAGTGTGATAAACTTAGTTAGCTCATGAATTTCAAATTGAGGGTGGTTGGTGAGGAATGCAGAGTGATTCTATTACTTATTGAGTCCAAGTTTTAGTTAGTGCATTAGTTTAATACATGAGAAATCAATTAACTCAATCTAGGTGAGTTAAAGTCAGTCTAACTAGTTGTAACTGATTGTAGCACTAGTGAGAGGTCAAGTGAATCAAATAAAATTTGATTCACATGTAGTGATTTATCAAGTGACTGATGATTTACTATTAATAGTTGCATGCATGTCAGTTCCAGTGGATACCCAGTTGATACAAAGGTTAAAGGGATGTTAACTATCAGTTTTATTATTAGTAGGTTGCTCACAAGCAGTAAAACAATCATCGGATTTCCCATGATTTTTTCACTATCAAGGAACGATGGATTTCCTTGAAAATGGGGATTTCATTCCACATGAATTGCACAAGAAAGGTAGGCTGAGAAGTGGTTGGAAATTGGCTAAGTCAGTGTGAGATAGTTGTGAGAATGCATGAGACTCTTGCAAGAAGAGTGCATTGTAATTGTTTCATGATTCCTTGGTGAATATAAATAGAATATAGAAGGTTTTTGAGCAGAAATATTTCCCCAGAAAAATATCTATGTTGTGGTTTGATTTGCTTCTTTCTTTAATTGTTATGATTGGCGATCATGTTTATTTTTCGTAATTGGTTTGTAGAAGGATTTAGTATCTTGCTTTAGCATATCACATGATTGGATTGAATCCATTGGTATACACATTTCTTGTATAATTTATACATGGTATCAAAGCACAAGAAATCACTATAGTGAAGAAGAATTGAGTTTGTGACTGAATAACATTCGAATTTACAAAAGTATTCTTTGGTGCGACAGGCGGATCGAGATCAATATGGATTTCAATGGCTTGAGATTGGAATATGCACTCGAGGGTAGTTCTAATTATATTGCGTTGAAATGTGGGATGGAGGCAGTTCTGGAGGACAAAGGGTTGAAATAATTCATTGATAATGGCATTCCCAAACCTACTACAACAGATGTCGCTCTTCTTGATTCTTGGAAAAAGAAGGTTGCAAAGGCGAGGAGGATCTTACTAGAGTGAGTACGAGACTACATTTTATCAAGTCTCCATGGAAAAGTGACTCTATATGCAATGTGGAAGGCTTTGATAGATATTTTTTAGAGTAGCAATTATCATAGAAAAATGGCACTGAAGAACAAGCTCAGGAAAATAAAAATGGAGAAAGGCAACACTATTCCGAAATATTTAGCCAAGTTTTTCCAATGTTGAGATGAGCTTGGGAGCGTCAAAATTACTGTCCTGGATGAGGGTTTTGTGAGCCTATATATTCTAGGCCTTCCCATGAGTTGGCATAGTTATTAAGACTCTATCAATGGGAGGGAGAAGCTGCTAGATTGTGTAATATCCCTTTTTCAGGAATTTCTACAATATGGTCCAAAGGGACGCTGTATAAGGAATATAATGCCAAAATAAGATGTAAGGGTACTTGGATCCCTTATTTATCACATCATACATTACACTTCCAAAATTTGATCTCAAAGAAATCCCTCAAGGTAGGTTAAACAACTCTCCCACCCCTCGGTATCTCAGAAAAGTGCTCAAAGAGCGAGCTACAGAAATATATGAACATAATCATTAAAATCTGCAAATCTGAACATGTCAATAAAGGGAATATAATGCAGCCATCATGTTCATTAATATATCAGAAACAATATACATAAACTTCTTGATGGACATGCCACTCAAACCATAAGAACAAGTCTCCAATGATCAAAACAATAGATACATGAGATACTGCAATAGTGTAAAATGTCGAAGAGCAGTGACTACACAGTATATGTTATATTAGCTACTACTCTAGATGCATATACATGAAACATGGCTGAAATATATAAATAAATTCCCAATAATAGAGGAATGGGCTCTAATACAAGATTTCTAGCTAATCTAGGAGAGATTACTAGAAATGTTGGAGAATGTACAATGTGACAATTAACTTGTCACTGCAACTGAATCAAAATATGGAATGAGGCTGTAGAAGATATGAAATAAAGATTCCCTCCTCTGATAGTGTCTCTAAGAAAAATTTCTGATCCCTTTTACTCAGAAACAACCCCTCCTGATGAGCTCAAATGACCCTCCCAGCGACCGCCTGCCAAAATAACGTAGATCTAGCTGGAAACTACGCTTTGAGGGAATATGGATGGTTGGAATAATTCCAATGATATGAAAATATGCCTGGGAGTCCTCCTCACTTATCCTCCAATGGATAGACAAGCCCTCCACTGAAAACAAGCCAAGGAATGACTCAAGAGATCCTCTATTGCTGCACCCTGTAGCACAAAGTTATCCTGCTTAAGGAATAACGCTGTGACTAAAGGAGGTAGCTTTGGCCAAATGATGGAATGAGGAAATTTAGCTCTATAACCTCTCCTTCCCTGAGGATGAGGTAGGGATTCCCGACCAGGAACACCCTTGTGTTATGCAGCATTGCACCCTTCCTAAACAGCAAGAGAAGCATAGTCTCAGTAGACCCAAGAAAATAATAATCAAGCATGAATAACAATGGCTCTCCTCCTCTTCATATATAGCAAGTGCTCCTCTCCACCATGGGTCCCATCCACAAGTGCCTCCCAACTCATGCAAGTGATCCTCCTCTAAAACTGCGCAGTCCATCAAGGAGATACATTGTATTTATACAATGCATGTGGACTTGGTCAAAATGACTAGATCAAACATGATCCAATCATGTTCACACCATGTGGTGCTCAAATCCACTGCTTTATTATTCCTCCTTTCACATGAGGAGTGTTATTATTCCTCCTTAAGGATTATGTGGCCTTCTTACCCCTTTATTTACCTATCTAGGATAAAATCAACTATAATATTCAATTTAGATAAAATCTAAATTTTAGGAATATTACAGTCCTCCCCCTTAAAAACGTTTCTTTTCCTCAAGAAACTGCAAGGTAGAGAAAAATTCTCCCCCCTTTCTTCTTGTGGCCTCCTCATCAATGGAATCCACCATGGTTCATCATAAAATGCAATAAATCTTCCCTCCATGAATCCCTCCAAGTGTATCAAATAGAAGTGTGCATCATGAGGCAAAGGGAGATGTAAGTAGGAATCTTCTTTTTTTTCAATGGCCTCCTCAAGGTAGGAGTGATGATAAACATGGGAATTCTTATTCCCAATGAGTTAATCCTTCACCCATGTAATCATCCAAATGAAATGAGCCATCCTAGGTAGCTCATCCAAGAAATCCTCAACCCCGGATCCATGCAATATGTTGGGGCTGAATGGAGAGTTTAGATTTTTCCATCCAAGTGGTTTCTCCCTCCATTTATGATAAGTGTGAGGGGTTTTCTGATATTGGGATGAAATTTCATGGCTTCCAAAATTGGCCCAAGCCTCCCCACAAAATGAATCAACCATGAAGTGCCTCCTCCAACAACGCATCTTCTCCCAATGGCTCCTCCTACATGGAGGGAAAAGGAGTGATGTGGAAATCATGGTGTACCCATTGTTTCTCCTGAAACATACAACATGTGAAAAGGGCATAATCATACTCCCAATGGGCATCCTCAACCCCAATCCCACTCTCCAAGAAATGCTTCATATGAGCATAAACATATTAGCAATATATGGAAGAAAAAGACAATGAAAACAAGCTACCAAATGACAACCGGAGAGTGAACCATAGTTCCACCAATGGAACCAACTCAATGCACTCCTTTCATGCATCAAAAAAAGTAATAACAAGTGCTTTACCAGCCACTTGTTTGCTTCCATAGTCATCCCATAATATGTGAACATGAATGTACAATGTGGTGTCAATGGTGCACACCAAGAGTTATGTGGCTTCCCCCACAAACCACCATTAAAGTAGCCAAAATAAATGCTACAAGTAGCTACAAGTACATCATACAATATGCAAGAAAGGATGTTCCTCCTTGGTACAATATGCTGCTCATATAAATTAAAGAAGTAAAAAGCACAATGTGAAATTATACCTTCTCTACTATGTACTTGAGGCCTTGAGATGAAATGGCTCAACTGAAAAAGCTCCCTCACTCCTAATGAGTACGAAGGTGGCTGTGCTATCCTCTCAATCACCATCCGGGCTATGCATCTCTCCATATGCTGATATATGTCCTACTGGATGCCCTCCCAAGTGAAATCCTCTAACACAACAAGATATGCATCAAGGTGCATAGCTAGGAAGTCCTCATGTGCTACATGTAGTAGTTCCTCCTTGAGACTAGAAGCCCTAGTCAAGAATATTGTTGGCATTTATGGTATCCTAGTATATGGAATTGATTGTCCTTGATGGAAACTCTCTGAAAAAGGATGCACAGAATGTATTAAGAACTCAGAAAACCATCAGCAGTTCTATACAAGCAGAATATACAACTGAATGTGAATTGAACGAAGCTCTGTATTTAATGGGAAATTCGATGTAAATAAGGACGAGTTAAATCATGTGTGAATATTTTCTTGAATAAGTTCGGTGTATGTATGCATCCTGATGGTAGATAAAGGAAATCCTGTGTATGATTGAGTTCTAGTGATACTTTGATGGGTGGAGAATACCGAGAGTATTTGGGTATTGATTGGTTCAATTCTCGTACGGAATGCCCTGAAACTTTGTGTGAAGTCATGTTGGGAGAGTGAGCCACGAACGTGCTCTGTGTGTGCAGGGCACATAAGCTCTATTGGTCAAAGTAATAGTGCATTCCGCATGTGTTAGACAATACAAAGAAAGGTGTCCCTGTTGAATGCAAAATAACCGAGTCGAATAGTCTATAAGGATTTCATCGGAGCTGTATAACAGTTTTATGGTTATATGAACTGATAACGCGGAGGAAGAACAATTAAAACAAAGTTATGCTTTCGTGGAGAAACGTAGCAATGACGGAATAAAGACGGACGGAACCTTGAGCGAAGGAGAGGAACCACGAGCAGAATAAACAGTGAAGGGGGTTTCCGGTTTTCATCGCACCGCTCTCG
Organism: Pinus albicaulis; assembly: GCA_034641835.2. Taxonomy (NCBI): domain Eukaryota; kingdom Viridiplantae; phylum Streptophyta; class Pinopsida; order Pinales; family Pinaceae; genus Pinus; species Pinus albicaulis. The sequence continues at coordinate 141,669,125 of CM076571.1, forward strand.
ACGGGCAAGCGGTATTCAAGAGGTTGGGAGCGATTCCATAGAACGAGTGACACACGTCCCTGAGTGTATTTACAAAACCGCCATCACTGCGCACCATCGCACGTTAACGTTCGACCAAGGATGTTGCGCGATATTGTTGAGCACCGTCGATCTGGAGGGAAGCCATCGGACGGTGGTCATATGAGGAAGATGTGCGAAGGTTAACCAAAGTACGGCGGCCATCGCGTGTTATTGTTCACGCATCTTCTCCGAGCGATAGCCGTCCGATCAAATGAGGCGGCGCGATGCAATAACAACCGTCGAATGGAGACGACCGTTAACGTTGGGGCCCATACGCATGTATTGAGGTTTGCGAGTTTAACCAAAAGTATTATGTCGTGTATTAAGG